>CM056050.1:456333918-456829056 GCA_029574335.1 Rana kukunoris
TTTATAAATGGTTTTGTGTTGATTTCATATGAATTATTTCAAATGATAAAAAATTGTGTCTGGTTTAAGGTGATTTGGAGAGCTGTATATATCCCATTAAAATGGCAGGGTTCAGTTGTGGAGTGAGGTATAGTTTTTTGTTTAAAAAAAGATAAAGACGGTATTGGGACATGATAGCTGCTGTTTAGAAAGAACTCTTTGGGGGAAGGTATTTTTCCGGTTTGGATATTTGACTAACATATCCAAAAGTAGAGTGTTCAGTTTCAAAGTAATACTGTAATTTCCTGTGTTGTCCTTCTCCTTCTCTTGGTGATGCTGAGCTTTTAATCTGAAGAAAATAGGGAGGGATTTCACCAATAAAAGGTTTTAAAAGATTTTAAAATATATTTTATAGGGGGAATCTTAATAGATTTGGATACATTTTTTTTAAACTCGATCTGTAGCCAACCTAATATATATTTTTGGTGAAATGTACTTTTTTATCGCCAAGATCACTTGTTTTTCCTATTTTCTTGGTATATGGAAAAACAAAATTGCGCTAAAAAAAAATGCAAATAAAACTAGGCAGTATAACAAAAAGAAAATAAACAATAAAGTTTAGTCCATAAGAAAGAATGAAGAGTGAATACACAGGATCAAATTTGGTTTCAAAGTTCAATTGTAAGGTAAAAGTTCATATTATGGATCTCCCGGGTGTGAACACTGATGACAGACTTTGGGAAAAAAGTGTTGAGAGTAAACACCTCCACCATAGATACGAATGGCCTCTTACCAGATACACAATGGAAAAAAGCCTTATGTCAAAACCCAAGAGTCCGCATGAACAGCTCCAACATCCTGATCTCCTATATAGGGACCGTCCTCGGTATCGTCGGTATGCGTCAGGATGTATAAAGGGACAAAAAGGCTTGAATAGTGTAAAATCGTCAGATTTAATATAAAAAGTAAAAGGTATGCACTTACAAGACAATTGTCAAAGACAGGCATCCAATATAAAATAAGCCGACCGGCTAGCACATTCCGCCCGTGTCTTCCCGGGTAGAGAGAAGTTTGCGCGGTGACGTGCTAGTTTTATTTGCAGTTTTTTTTAGCGCAATTTTGTTTTTTTTTATATACTGTGTTTTGAGGTTGTATAACATTTTTATTATTGCAGCTTCTAATTTTTTATTTTTTTACCGTAACGAGCGCTATATAATCTTTACCCTTTCCTATTTTCTTCTACTGCTCTTCTAACTAAAACCCTTTCCCCACCTTCGATCCATCCTAACCTACCCGACAAAAGTAAGCACAGGTACTGCGTGCCTCCATGTGTATTTAAAGTAGAGTTCTACCCTAAAGTGGAACTTCCTCTCATCTGATCACCTTCCTCTCAGCGATCTTTCATCGCCGCCATCTTGTTACACCCCACACTTCTCCACAGTAACGATACACAGAGAAGGGGGCAAGCAGACATCTTGTTACACTCGCCAGAGTTTTGCATTTTACGGTCAATGGAGCATATATGGTGAAGTGTAGTATTTAGAAATCCCTCGGACTGTTTACATGTTGAATTATAAAAGCAGCGGTGTTCTGTCACATTGGCAAACCTGTGAGATCAGCAGGCTGGCTACTGCTTTTAACCACTAGCCGACCGGCTCGGCTGAGCAAAATCACGTAGCTATATGTCACTTTGCATTGCAGCAATTTGGGGCGCGCACGGCCCCTCTTTGCCCCTGGTGCCGACGCATGTGCCCGGCGGGCGCGATCACCGTCGGGCACCCCGTGATTGCTCGTTACAGAGCGAGAACCGGAAGCTGTGTGTGTAAATACACAGCTCCCGGTCCTGTCAGGGGAGAAATGACCGTTCGTCTGTTCATACAATGTATGAACAGCGATCTGTCATTTCCCCTAGTCAGTCCCACCCCCCTTCAGTTAGAACACACCTAGGGAAACATAATTAACCCCTTCCTCGCCCCCTAATGTTAACCCCTTTCCTGCCAGTGGCATTTTTACAGTAATCAATGCATTTTTATAGCACTGATGGCTATAAAAATGCCAATGGTCCCAAAAATGTGTCAAAAGTGTCTGAAGTGTCCGGCATAAGGTCGCAGTACCGATAAAAATCGCAGATCGCCGCCATTACGAGTGAATTTTTTTTAAATAAAAATGCCATAAAACTATCCCCTATTTTGTAGACGCTTCAATTTTTGTGCAAACAAATCAATAAACGCTTATTGCTATTTTTTTTAACGAAAAATATGTAGAAGAATATGTATCGACCTAAACTGAGGAAAAAAATAGTTTTTTATATATTTTTGGGGAATATTTATTACAGCAAAAAGTAAAAAATATTATTTTTTTTTCAAAATGGTCGCTCTATTTTCGTTTATAGCGCAAAAAAATAAAAACCGCAGAAGTGATCAAATACCACCAAAAGAAAGCTCTGTTTGTGGGAAAACAAGGACACCAATTTTGTTTGGGAGCCACGTCGCACGACCACGCAATTGTCAGTTAAAGCGACGCAGTGCCAAATCGCAAAAAGCGGCCCAGTCGTTGACCAGCAAAATGGTCCGGGGCTGAAGTGGTTAAAATTCAACATCTAAAAAGTCAGTTGGATTTCTAAATACTCTATTTAAACGTATAAGCTTTGTTGCAAAACTCCGGTGGGTGTAGCAAGATGTCTGCTTGCCCGCTTCTCGGTGTATCTCTACAGTGGAGGAGTGCGAGGTGTAGCAAGATGGCAGCGACAGAACGTCACTTCTGTTACCAATTTTGACGGGTCACCATATCTAACGGAACAAAGGTGCCACAATTGGCACCTTTTTTTTGGGGGGGGGGGGTTGGTAGGGGGGACAGGGCACCTATCTCTATGACAGCTATCCTTTCCCACTTCTGGGAGCCTTAGCCACGTATATTGACGTCATGCATAGGCATACACACAGAGTATGGGCACACCCTAATCACCCTGTGCAGCACAAATTTCCCCTACTGCCCTGGCTCCTCCCGCTCCTTCCCCCCACAGAGTTATCGATAGTGTGTGTTTGAGCTTTGGGTTGCACACCCTAATGCAATAGGCTGCGCACACCTATGGCTGGGGCTCACTCCCCTGGCCTGGGCCAGTAGGAGAGAGCAGCGGGCCTCGTGCATGTGCAGTAGGGATCCCGATGTGGAGCCGGAAGGCTACCCTTACCCGCAATGGCGGCAGCAGCACACCCGACAGCCGATGGAAACATCAGCTGCGGGTGCCGATATCGCTGGACTCCAGGACAGGTAAGTGTCCTATTATTAAAAGCCAGTAGCTGCAGTTTTCTGTAGCTGCTGGTATTTCATTTTTTAGGCAGAACACCGCTTTAACTTTAGTAAGTTACTGGAGGTTAGAAACTAAAAGATGCTTTTAAAGTAGATAGACCCTTAAATCATCTGTGCTGCTGTACAGTCATATCTGTTACAGACAGATCCTGAGAGTTTTTTTTAATCTGACTGATAATTCTTATCCCTGTTGTAAACAACATATATATATTAGGCATATTTTGACATTTACTGGTGGATAAG
Source organism: Rana kukunoris (assembly GCA_029574335.1). Taxonomy (NCBI): domain Eukaryota; kingdom Metazoa; phylum Chordata; class Amphibia; order Anura; family Ranidae; genus Rana; species Rana kukunoris. The sequence continues at coordinate 456,337,450 of CM056050.1, forward strand.
GGTATTCTTTCTTTGTTCACGGTCTAAGAAGATCTATCAACAAAGCACAGCAAACATAAATTGTCTTTTTCTTGTAAAGTGCATTTGTACAATAATTCTGTGTCATAAACACTATCATTTCCAGTAAGTAGACACCATTTCCACATACTCGATAGTGGCATATTATTTCAACAACGTATAATGCTGAAAAATTGAAATCCATTCAAATTATTGGGAGGAAACATATAAGAAATAGAAAGACTTTTCTAAAAATGCTAACCTAAAAGAGATATGCATACAAATGTATTGTTTACCTGTCTGTCAATGTCATGTGTGTTCAATTTACTGCAGTTCTATTCTGCTGTCATACAACATACTCAAAGCATCATCAGCTCAGTGCGAGGTATTGTTTAGTAAAAGAAAAAAAAAATGGAAACAATTACAGTTAAAAAGCAGAGAAAGAAGACCTTTACCTGAATGCAAAGCCATATTAATTCAGCATGTGTCTGTGCTTCTAGCAATGCTTTGTCAAACATTCTAGAGACAGACATCTGGTGACCAGTGAGTGTTGGAAGAGTGTGGGTTCGGACATACAACAGACTTTTTTTACCAGCAAGTCTAAGAAGGAGCCTGAAAGCAGCCCTTTGCTTGCCTGTATGTGGCCATTAGGGCAGTGGCGTCACTAGGGTTGGTGTCACCTGGTGCGGTTAAACATGGTGTCCCAACCCCTACTGTAAGTGCACAATCCATGTGCTGTCATGGATGGGGGTGTCACCATCGGGGTTGGATATCACTTCCTACCTAATGGTGTCACCCAGGCCCGGACTGGAACAAAAAATAGGCCTGGGAATTTTAGACTGAGCAGCCCATTTTTTTCTTTTAAACCAAATTACAAAAAATGACGACTACCAGTTTCATTTAATACTTACCTGCTCTGTGTAATGGTTTTGCACAGAACAGCCCTGATCCTCCATTTCTCGGGTCCCTCGGTGGCGCTTCTGGCTTCTCTCCCCTGACCAGTGCCTCTAATAGCGATCAATACACGATCAACTTTCTGTTAGTCTCTTTCCTATATGCATGAGTTTCTGTTCTGGCCAGGAGTCCTCAAGACAGGGCCCAAGCCCTAAGGGCTCAGCCCTCTGAGTACTAAGTGCCTGAGACAAGCTGTTTGCTTAGGAAAGTTTGCTGTGTGGGCCACAAAAAGCTAGAGGATACTGAAGTATAGAGCAATGCCACGTACACATGATCAGGCTTTTGCCCGGCCAAATCACATCTGAATTTCGACGGAATTCTATCAGGAAAAAAAATAGAACATGTTCTATATCTAAACTCTGATCAGAATTTACTATGGAGCTACACACGATCAGAAAATCCGATGGAAAAAGTCCATCTAACTTTTTCCATTGGAAATTCCGATCGTGTGTACGGGGCATAAGAATTTGCACAGGTCTAAATTCTTGAGTCAGAGTTCTGATACAGAGCATACACAAGAAACTGTTAAACGGGAATCGACATCAGCGTTCTGTGTGCATGGGGATTCTGAGCAGTTCAGGGACTGTGAGCCTAAGAAGCAGTAGGAATCATGCTTTGAGTATTCTACATTTTCACCTAACATTCTGCAATAAAGCAAGACATCTGAAGAATGGCCCAATTAAAGCGGGGTTCCTTTTGCATTTTTTTAAAGTAGGTCCGTTCATTTATCTTTTTAGTTGCACACATGGGGTCACTTACTTTTTCTAAATGCGCCACCGTTCCGCTGACTTATTAGGAAAGAACACTTTATATTCCGGGTGCTGATGGTTGTCATTTTGCTTGTGGGCATTGTGAAGCCCACAAGCATTTACTTCCTGGATTTCTCTGGAGACGATTCTAAAAACGCCGGCCGTCCCAATCTCGCGCATGCGCAAGGCAGCATCAGCGCTGCGCCATCAACCACTTAGGTTGCCATCACAACGAGCGGCAGCGGCGGAAGTGCACGCCGTTGTGATGGCAACCCATAAACAAAAAACAAGCTGGGAGATTCGTACATCAGTAGGATTCTTGCCCAGGGGACCAGGGGCGAGCAGGCGTGCACGTGCCCTTATTGGCTGCATCGTGAGATGACGTATAGCTATGTGATCTCGCGCAGCCGAGCCGACCTGCTGCGGTATAACTGCGGCGGCTGGACGGCTAGTGGTTAAAACTGCTTGTGGCTGTAATGTAATGCTGGGTACCGGCAATATAGATGAAATTTATTGAGAAAAAGAGCATGGGTACAACCCAGCCCATCACCAGGCCCTTTGGGTCTTTTGGGTCTTGTATGGATAGTAAAGGGTACCCCGCAAAAGCTTGAGGGGCCACCAGGCCCTATATACTCTGAACAGCAGTAGACAGGAGGCTCGTCGAAACTGTTCAGATGACATTACCTTTAAAATGAAGCTGATGTCTTAAGAAATAGGCTCCTCAAGATTGGGCACTCCAGTACATGCCTTAAGAAAGCATATAGAAGAACTATTAACCTATCCCGTCGCGACTTGCTGAATCCACAAAAACAACCCTTTAATAATGACACAACAAGAATCATTACCACCTATTCAACGCAACACAAACAAATAAAATGCATTTTAAACAAATATTAGCATCTACTAACGATGGACCATATGCTGGCTCCTTTTGTTGCTAACTTTCCAGCCGACACCTACAGAAGGGCTCGCTCTGTGGGCAACAAAGTGGTTACCAGTGAGCCCAAGTCCATAGAGGTGACATATGTAAGACCTTGGGGACCTTTATTGTGGGGGATGTTCATATAGCTAATACATGGATAGACGTACAGATATTAATCTGCCTACTGGACAACAATTTCATCCAAAATATTACGTTAATTGCAGAACCCCTGGCATAGTTTATTTGCTCACATGCAAATTTGGGTGCTACTATCTTAGGAAACCAAAAACGAGTTCTGGAAAAGGATATACCAAACACCTTTGCGCTATATGTAAACGTGATCCCGACGTACCCATTGGCCATCATATGGCCCTGGTCCATCCAGAACTGATCCCCAAGGTCCACCTTCTAGCTCTTGATCGTATCCATCTTGATCCTAGAGGTAGTGATTTCAACAAACTCCTTCTCCAATGTGATCCAAGTTGGATTTTTAATCTACAGGCGACTTCACGACCGGGCCTCAATGAGGCATTTAACTTTAGGCCTTTTCTCCCTGGGTTTACCTTGGGGGTGTGCGAACTGAATTTATATACAGGTTCTATTTTTCTTCTATGTATAGAGTATAAATTAGGTTTTATGTTCTCTTTAGGCAAATTATTTATGCACTCATGTCTCATTTCTTTTAGAATAGGGACAGTGCATTTAGATGGACTATTTGCATACTCATTTACATGCAGCTACTTTATAATGCTATTTTCATGCCCTAATCATTTAAAAACCTGTGATCTTATATGATTTTTCTCTCTTCATATTGACCTCATGTGTATATAATTTTTCCGTTGTTTTCCTTTTCTCTTCTCTACATGTGCTTTGTTTTCATGGCATCTCAATGTACAATGTCCCTCTTCCATGGTTCTATGAATCTTGTTAAACACACTGGCTGTTAATATATTTTTTGTCCACTAGGTGGTGCATAATGGGCTCCCCCGGCTGTCCTGCTTGTATGTAGACACCTGGCGGGTAGGCTCCACCCACACATGGCTAAGGGATTACGGAATCATTTCTGTCCTCTGCCCAAGCTATATATGTGGGGAGGAGCTCCTCTGGGGATATATGCTTCCCTGTCTCTCTGCTATTACTCTTTATACATATGCAGAATTCATTTAATTTCCCCCCTTTTTTTAATGCTTTATTTCTAAACAGCATACCTTGGCTGCCAACTGCAAACAGGTGTTTCTTGTGAATGCGCTGCAGTGACTGGCTCTGAGCCCATGACTGCCCACCCTCTATTATTGTAGACTTTCTCCAGCCAGCCTGTAGCTTACCATCATTGTTTTTACTTTACTTTGTTATATTTTCATGTGAATTCTATTCATGTAAGTACCAATAGCCTTGTTATATTATATTGTGCAAAGTGTAGTTGTTAACATCTTTCCACATTACTGTATAGAAAAAATATTACCATACCATTATATTTATATTACAGATAAGGATTACATCACCCAATTGCAAATCTTCCCTGATGGAGGAATATTATTCATCAATATGAATTTCCTAAACATGTCAGGAAGGATGCATGCTGTAAATCTATCCGACTCACCCTAGCCTGACCTTGGCAGTGGATTGTGAGCTCTGGGTTGATATATCTACCTTGTATATTATTTATTCATTGATGTATTTTTAAAGTAAATTTTGTATTTATATATACTTACTATTACCTTTCTATCAAGTAAAAGTTAGCACTTATGTGCCCTTTTTACATATTTTCTACGCTCTTAACTTCTCTGCCTAAAAAGTCCCAAGGGGCAACCCCCCATCCACTTGTTGCATATCTCTCTTTATTTGCTAAAGTTCAAACCGAGCATCAGAATGGGGAAGAAAATGGGACTTAAGTGACTTTGAACGTGGCATGGTTGAACCCACAACACATGGAACCTTGAAGCAGAAGATCACACTGGGTGCCACTCCTGTCAGGTAAGAACAGGAAACTGAGGCTACAATTTGCACAGGCTCACCAAAAGCGTTGCCTGGTCTGATGAATCTTGATTTCAGCTGCAACATTCAGATGGTAGGGTAAAAATTGGGTGTAAACAACAGGAAAGCATGGTCTCATCCTGCTTTGTATCAATCTCTCAAGCTGGTGGTGTAATGGTGTGGGGAATAATTTCTTGGCACACTTTGAGTCCCTTAGTAACAATTGAGTATCATTTAAATGCTAAGGCCTAACTGAGTTTTGTTGCTGGCTGTTTCCATCCCTTTATGATTACAGTGTACCTATCTTCTGATGCCTACTTCCAGCAGGATATTGCACCATGTCACAAAGCTGAAATCATCTCAAACTGGTTTCTTGGACATGAGCATGAGATCACTGTACTCCAATGGCCTCCACAGTCACAAAAGCTCAATCCAATAGAGCAGCTTTGGGATGTGGTGGATGTTGCAAAGTACGATTGATAGATGCAGAGGAGTCAGTTGAGATCAGACGTTGTGTAGTAATAGGAACTGGCTTCTTTATTGGAACATCATCACACAGACAAAGATGTCTCTCTGCACATGGTAAGTAGAACACACACAGACAACCAGGCAGGAAAAAGAAACCAACAAGTAGATCACTGTGGGCAGGAAAATACAACACATCATAGAGAATAGAGAATACATAGCATAGCATATCATTACATAGTTACATAGTTAGTCAGGTTGAAAAAAGACACAAGTCCATCCAGTTCAACCATAAAAAAATAAAAATAAACAAACAAAACACAGTACATCCCATACACCCAACTCCATACCCACAGTTGATCCAGAGGAAGGCAAAAAACCCCAGCAGAGCGATGATCCAATTTGCTACCGGAGGGGAAAAAATTCTTTCCTGATCCCCCAAGAGGCAATCGGATTTACCCCGGATCAACTTTACCTACAGAACTTAGTACTCGGTTATATTATGTGTATTTAGGAAAGAATCCAGGCCCTTCTTAAAGCAATCTACTGAGCTGGCCAGAACCACCTCTGGAGGGAGTCTGTTCCACATTTTCACAGCTCTAAGGCCGCGTACACACGAGGGGATATGTCCGCTGAAAACGGTCCGATGGACCGTTTCAGCAGACATCTCCGCTCGTGTGTATGGGCTAGCGGACAGATTTCTCCACCCGACAGATTTCAAAGCATGCTTTGAAATCTATCCGGTGGGAATCTGTCCGCCCGACATGTCTGCTGGTTAGTACACTTACCAGCAGACATGTCGGCTCCCACCGCCGCCGCGCCGCTGCCGAATGGATTCGGCGCATGCGCGGAAGTGTTTTACTTCCTGGTGCGGTGACGTGGCGGCGTCAACGTCACCGCCGCGTCACCACTACGTCACCGCGCCGTCCGGCGGCGGGGAATTTGATCCGATGGTGTGTACACGCCATCGGATCAAACTCCCGATCGGACATATCCGATGGAAATGGTCCGCGGACCGTTTTCATCGGATATATCCGATCGTGTGTACGCCGCCTTACTGTGAAGAAACCTTTCCGTATTTGGAGGTGAAATCTCTTTTCCTCCAGACGTAAAGAGTGCCCCCTTGTCCTCAGCGTTGACCTTAAAGTGAATAACTTAACACCAAGTTCACTATATGGACCTCTTATATATTTGTACATGTTGATCATATCCCCCCTTATTCTCCTCTTCTCAAGAGTGAATAAATTCAGTTTTTCTAATCGTTCCTCATAGCTGAGCTCCTCCATGCCTCTTATCAGTTTAGTTGCCCTTCTCTGCACTTTCTTCAGTTCTCCGATATCCTTTTTGAGAACTGGTGCCCAAAACTGGACTGCATATTCCAGATGAGGTCTTACTAATGATTTGTACAGGGGCAAAATTATATCTCTCTCTCTGGAGTCCATACCTCTCTTAATACAAGAAAGGACTTTGCTTGCTTTGGAAACTGCAGCTTGGCATTGCATGCCATTATTGAGCTTATGATCAACTAAAACCCCCAGATCCTTCTCCACTACAGATCCCCCCAGTTGAACTCCCCCTAGCATGTATCATTAAGCATTAGCGACATCTTGTGTCCTTTTTCTAAACTGCATCCAATATAATAGGCTAAGCTGTAGTTTTGTTGTATCTCCAACATCCTTCTCAACAACTAATGCCACGTACACACGATCATTTTTTGTGATGAAAAAAAACGATGTTTCAAGTGATGAAACAAAACAACGTTTTTCAAACTTCATTTTCCAAAACGACTTTGCATACACACCATCGTTTTTTCAAAATGCTATAGCAAAGCGTGGTGACGTACACCACGTTCGACGGCACTCTGTTCCATTGAAGCTCCGTCTCATAACTTGCCTCTGAGTATGCGTGGCTTTAAAAACGTTGTTTTCAACATCGTTTTGCCCACACACCATCACTTTTTATGACACAAAAAAACGACGTTTTGAAAAACGACACAAAAAACTCAAGCATGTTTTTTGAAGACATAAGACGTTTTGCCCACACACAGTGATTTTAAATGACGTTTTTGAAAACGTTGTTTTTTTCCATCACAAAAAATGATCGTGTGTACGCGGCATAAGGCTTAGTCTGTTGAGCCTTGAATGTCTTTCAGTGGTCAGAGGCTTTGTAAGGATATCTGCTGTCATATCCTCGGTCGGGCAATAAATGAACTCAAGAAGACCTTGCTCTTGAAGATCCCTAAGAAAGTGAAACTTTACATCAATGTGCTTGGTTCTTGAATTAACTCCGTCCGTATGTGCAAGTACAATGCATCCTTGATTGTCCTCATAGATTTCTGTTGGTCCCAACTGTGGTTGACCCAAATCTGTTAATAGTTGTCTCAGCCATATAACTTCTTTGCTTGCAATGTATTCTGCTTCAGTAGACGACAGTGAAAAAGAGAGTTGCTTTTTACTAGTCCAGCTGATGGCGCCTCCTGACAGGAAAAATAAGTAGACACTGGTAGATTTTCTGTCACTGGTGTCTCCTGCCCAGTCAGCATCCACATATCCTGTTAAGGTGCTTTCATTGCTTGCTGGTAACTTGAGCTTGTAGTGCAAAGTCCCTTTAAGATAGCGAATGATTCATTTAACAGCATTCCAGTCCTTTTGATTTGGCATTGAAACCTTTCTGCATAAGATTCCAACTGTTGTCCGGTCTTGTAGCAGTGGTAAGGTACAGCAATTTCCCTATTGCTTTCCTGTATTGAGTATTAGTAGGTAATGGGTTATCTTGACAATTCATCTCCTTTAGGTAGTTGGTTTCCATGGGAGATTTCACTGGTTTGGCGTCTTCCATTCCAAAAGTTTCAATTATTTCTTGTATTTTGTGTCTTTGATTCAGAAGAAAGCAGCCATCTTCCTCTCTCTCGATCTGGATGCCAAGGTAATTATTTATGTTGCCGAGGTTTTTGGTGTCAAAGTGCTTATTTAGTTTTTCCAATATTTCTGCTTCATCCCCTTCTTGCTCAAAACAAATCAGGGGATCATCCACATAAATGAGCATATAGACCCATTTGTTTGCCAATCTCTTTGTGTTTAAGCAGGGGTCTGCTTTACTCCTTTGAAAGTTTTGATGTGTAAGCACTTCATTTATTTTTATATTCCATGCTCTGGCTGCTTGCTTTAGGCCATATCTACTCCTGCAAAGTTTGCATACTAGGTCTGACCTTTGTTCATCTTTGAATCCTGGCTGCTGTTCCATGTAGATTTCTTCTGTTAAATCGCCATGTAGAAACGCGGTTTTCACATGAAAATGTTTCACTTGCATTTTCCTTGTGACGGCCACTGTCAGCAAAGTCTGTATTGCAGTGTGCTTGACTACTGGTGCAAATGTCTCATCATAGTCCTCTCCGTATTTTTGAGAATAACTTTGGCTACTAGTCTTGCTTTGTATCGTTTAATTGTGCCATCTGCATTGTATTTCACTTTAAAAGTCCCATTACAGTCTATTGCTTTCCTTCCGGGTGGTAGTTCTGTAAGTGTCCATGTTTTAGTGTCATGCATGGTTTTTATCTCTTCCTCAGCAGCCTTTATCCATTTAGTTGCTTCTTATTCTGAAAGTTGAGCTATGTCTTCCCAGTGTACAGGTTCGTTGATACTGGCAGTACTTGCTTTGTATGAGAGACGTATAGGTGGTTTACCTTGTTTTTCTCTTGTTGACCATCTCGGTTTTGTGTCTGAGCCCTCTTGTATCTGCTCTTCAGTATTGGTTGAGTCTACACTCACTTCAACTGTTTGTTCTGAAGTTACAGAGATGGGCTGGTCAATGTCAATTTTCTCTTCTATTCTTGCTTCTACTGTTGTCATTACATTGTCTCTTAAATCTTCAACAAAAGTTACGCTGTTGCTATTGGTAACCTTGGCTGTTTTGGGATTTAGGATTCTGTAACCCTTGATATTTTCACTGTATCCAACGAAGATACCTTCAAACGCTCTGTTTTGGAGTTTGGTGCGTTTTTCTTCAGGTATGTAGATGAATGCTTTGCATCCAAAAACTCTTAGACCTCGTACACACGATCAAATCTGTCTGCTGGAAACGGTCTGCTATACCGTTTCAGCAGACAGATTCGATCGTGTGTACGGGCAAACAGACGGATTTGGCCACCTGACAGATTTCAAAGCATGCTTTGAAATCTGTCGGCTGGGAACCCGTCCGTCCGCCCGACATGTCTGCTGGTTAGTTCGCTAACCAGCAGACATGTCTTCTCGCACACGCGCCGAATGGTTTCGACGCGCATGCGCGGAAGTGTTTTACTTCCTGGTGCGGTGATGTGGCGGCGTCATCGTCACCGCCACGTCAGCGCGCTGTCTGCTGGCGGGGATTTTGGTTTGCTCGTGTGTACACGCGAGCAAACCAAAATGCCAGCAGACAGATTTGTTCAAATCGGTCAGACAGACCGTTTTGAACAAATCTATTTACTCGTGTGTACGAGGCCTTAGGTGTTTTACACTTGACTTCTCATTGTGCCATAGTTCATATGGGGTTTTCTCCACTGTTTTGTAAAGAAGTCTGTTCTGCAAATATGTAGCTGTCATGGCTGCCTCACCCCAGTATTTTTGTGGTAGTCCAGAGCCTTTCAGCATACATCTGATCATTTCAGTCAGAGTTCTGTTCTGTGCAAATAAAGTGGCAAGTGCTGAAACAAATAGTTAGTGTGATCCGTGCACCCCTTCCTGTGTACATACTCACACACCAGCTGCCTAGGACTCACATGACAGGAGCCTTTCACGCTTGTAAAGTATAGATGGCTGGGCTTTGTTGGCCTTCTAGTGTTTTTTCTAGTTGTCCTTTAGGGTATACACATATGGGTAATAATTAATGGCAGAAGAAAGGCATATAGCGTAATTCCGTTTGTTTATTTAAAAAAAAAATATATATATATAATATCCACTCACATGTTAAAACACACTGTAAAGCAGGGGTGCCCAACCTTTTGAGGAGCGCGGGCCACTTTATCGACTTGGTAACCGGTCGCGGGCCACAATGAGCATCAGTGGCGTATGGTTTGTCAGCGCCCGGGGAAAGGCAAGTAATTTGCGCCCCCCTAACCTGTGGACTTTTAGCACCCCCCAAGTCCCTTCACTTCCTACAATAGTACAAACCAGCCTGATTCCCACACTAACCACTGCAATAATCTGCCTACCTGATTCCTACACTGACCACTACACTAACCTACCTGCTTCATATACTTGCCACCATTACACTGACCTACCTGTCCACTACACTACCTGATTCCTACACTGTCCACTACACTACGCTGACCACCTCACTACACTACGCTGACCACCTCACTACACTACGCTGACCACCTCACTACACTACGCTGACCACCTCACTACACTACGCTGACCACCTCACTACACTACGCTGACCACCTCACTACACTACGCTGACCACCTCACTACACTACGCTGACCACCTCACTACACTACGCTGACCACCTCACTACACTACGCTGACCACCTCACTACACTACGCTGACCACCTCACTACACTACGCTGACCACCTCACTACACTACGCTGACCACCTCACTACACTACGCTGACCACCTCACTACACTACGCTGACCACCTCACTACACTACGCTGACCACCTCACTACACTACGCTGACCACCTCACTACACTACGCTGACCACCTCACTACACTACGCTGACCACCTCACTACACTACGCTGACCACCTCACTACACTACGCTGACCACCTCACTACACTACGCTGACCACCTCACTACACTACGCTGACCACCTCACTACACTACGCTGACCACCTCACTACACTACGCTGACCACCTCACTACACTACACTACACTGACTACCTTACTACACTACGCTGACCACCTCACTACACTACGCTGACCACCTCACTACACTACGCTGACCACCTCACTACACTACGCTGACCACCTCACTACACTACGCTGACCACCTCACTACACTACGCTGACCACCTCACTACACTACGCTGACCACCTCACTACACTACGCTGACCACCTCACTACACTAAGCTGACCACCTCACTACACTAAGCTGACCACCTCACTACGCTGACCACCTCACTACACTGACCACCTCACTACACTGACCACCTCACTACGCTGACCACCTCACTACACTGACCACCTCACTACGCTGACCACCTCACTACACTACGCTGACCACCTCACTACACTACGCTGACCACCTCACTACACTACGCTGACCACCTCACTACACTACGCTGACCACCTCACTACACTACGCTGACCACCTCACTACACTACGCTGACAACCTCACTACACTACACTGTCCACCTCACTACACTGACCACCTCACGGCGCTGACTTCTACACTAATACCGACACCAGAAGTTTTTTTTAAATGTATTTATCTTTGGCTGCTCCCTCTCTCCCCAGACCGTATCCACCCCCTCACCTGCAATTTGTATCTTCCATCAGTCCGGAGGTGAGGGGGAGCCTGGAGGAGGTGAAGGCAGCGATGTTCACAGGAGTGGAGGCGGGACTCCAGGAGCCAGCACGATCGCGGATAGGCCAGCCTGGTGGTGATCACGGATAGGCCAGCCCCACCATGATCACTGATAGGCCAGCCCCGTCGTGATCACTGATAGGCCGGCCCCATCGCGATCACGGATAGGCCAGCCCCGCCACGATCATGGATAGGCCAGCCCCGCCACGATCATGGATAGGCCAGCCCCGCCGCGATCATGGATAGGCCAGCCCGCCGCGATCACGGATAGGCCAGCCCTACGCACATGACCCCATTCACTAATGCTCGGAGATGGCGGGTCGGGAGCCCGCAATCTGGGCATGCCGACCCGCCATCTCAGAGCAAGACATGGCGGGCCACCTGGGAGGGCGCCGCGGGCCACATGTGGCCCGCGGGCCAGCGGTTGGGCACCCATGCTGTAAAGCATTAAAACTGGAAACTGGATGTGCACATCGACTATGTCTATGTATATGTGCCATGTGTTGGTATAGCACCGTTACATAGATGACGAATTCCTCATCTGGGATGGCTCAATTGATCTGCTATATGATTTAAAAAAAAAAAACACAATATCCACTCACATGTTAAAACACACTGTAAAGCATTAAAACCGGAAACCGGAAGTGCATATCGACTTGCGTCTCACCAGCCAGAAATTATGAATTTTTTTCTTCATTTGACTCTATATGTTAGATCATGTTACACAATGATTAGAGTTTTTTGTACAATGGTTTAGTAATTGAGATGTAGGTATATGAGTTTTGCACTTAATTAATTTTTGTTGCTTGGTAGCGCCTTTTACACCTTTTCATCTTACTCCTTTTTCTACAACGGTCAATAAAAGCTTTCCACTTTAATGCCAAATATGGGCAATGCATGTCTTCTGCCCTAAATGAAGACCTTCTTGCCTCCAACAGTTTGTGAGAGTTAATAAAGTTATGACAATGGAGGACCTTATATTCTCACTGAAGAAATGGAATGAATTCAGAGAAACATGGTTCTATTGGATTGAACACGTAACCTTCCCTGAATACTAACTCCACCTACCACCTACTGTGTCAACTTCACAATGCAGTCCACCCATAAAGACGTGTATACTGTATGTTTGGCTACACTGGTCTACCTGGCCTCCACCAACCACAATCACTCCCCCTTAAATCAGACCACACCCCTCCTACCTTTTTTCTTACACCCCTTCCATTGAACTCTACATTGTCTTTGCCTGCATCCTCCTATCTACCACCCCCAACTCCATACCCAGACTTTCTATCTTGCTCCCCACCTTTTCCCATTTGCTTTACCTCTGGAAAACATAAAAATACTAACCACACACAACCAATACTAACTTTCTGTTACTCTTGTTATTGATAATCATTTGAAATGTTGCACTGTTTATGACTTTTTGCATCCTCTGCAATTTACTCCATGATAAACTATAAGCTGGGTCTGCAAGCTCTTGACCGTCTGTATAAATCATATACTGTAAATAAAATATATATTTTTAAAGCAAGTATTTTGTAGAAAGTGATGTATTAAACTGTGGCCCACCAGACCAGCCAATGAGGCAGGAGAGAGCCTTCTAATATCTGCTGTAATATTATGGAAATATTTTGCTCGCTGTTGCAGAGCAGATAGATAAGTGTAATATTCTTGACCCTTTCTTTTGTTGTGCAAATGCTCATAGATGAGAAGCATGGGTGGCGAACACAGCAGGGACTTTAAAGCTTTACTCCCCTGCTTGATGAAAATTTGACCACAGCTAGTCACTCAGGATTTGGGAATATATTCTGCTTGACTGCACATACAAAGGGAATGATTTACAGCTTGTCCTCCACTTATACTGAAATCCCTGTGGTCTGTATAAGAACAGTTATAAATCAGTCCTAAGCCAAGAAGGTTACTTTTGTGCGTGTAGCTTTAGGTCATTCCTTCACTGCCATTGTTTTACACATCATCCTAAAACATCAGTAGTTAGATAAACTATTTACTATTTTGTATACATGTTTGCTATTGTTTGCCTGAAAGCCTGAAAGAGTTTTTTTTAGGACTCATTAAAATGGTATATCACATTGGTTTATTTTCTTTTGCTATTTTTCTTTCAAATGTCATCTTAGATGTTCTTAATCTGTATGAACAAAGGTTGCATAGTACCACTTCTTATTTTTTGTTTGTACTCTGAGTATCTTTTTTTTTCTGTATGTATGGGTGTTGCAAAGTAACATTTCTATTGTTCTGTATATGCTGGATGTGCATATGTGGACACAGTACAATAATGCATGTACAGACATGAGCACATGTCCTGTATTAGCTTCATAGGGGGTTATTTACAAAAGGCAAATCCACTTTGCACTACAAGTGCAAAGTGCACTTGAAATTGCACTAATAGTCGCTTTAAAGCTGAGGGAAAGATCTGAAATAAGGGGAAGCTCTGCTGATTTTATCATCCAATCATGTGCAAGCTAAAATGTTGATTTTTATTATCTATATCGTCAGTATATCTAGAAAAGGAAAAATGTTTGGAACTGAAATGCTCTGTAAATTCCTTTTATTGCAGAATATATTTCTTATATGTTATATATGTGATATGTATGCAATTGAAGTATGTTTGTTTGAGTAAAATGGATTAAAAAACAATAAAATACAGAATAAAAAAACAATGCTGTTTTTTTATTTTCCTTGCATTTCACCCTCGGATCTACAGTGACTGCACTTCCAAGTGCTCTTTCAGTGCAATTTCAAGTGCACTTTGCACTTGTAGTGCAAAGTAGATTTGCCTTTCGTAAATAACTCCCACAGGGTTATATTTATAACACATTCACAAGCATTCGTCAAAGGCTGCACAATTTTCCCTGTCACCACCTCCATCTAGTAGCCAAAATGCGGTATATTTTCAGAAAAATATACCTAATTTTCATCATAGGATAGAACCATAGGATAGAACCAACAGTCATTCAAAGTCATTCAAAGTCATATTATTATGCCTGGTACACATGATGAGATTATCAGACAAATGATTGTCCATTTTTTTTTTTGCATGCTAGTCTCATATCAAAAATTAAAGGAGTTACTAAAGTTACGAAAATTCTCATACGACAAAATAAAAATTGGGAAGTGATGTAATGTATTGTATTTATGGAATACAATTTTACTGATTAAATGAAAATCGTACAATCTGGTATCGTACGAGAAATATTTTTACATTCGTCCCTTCAAATATTATGGATGAACTGTCGTAATCGGGTCTCGAAAGCTGTGTACTATTCAGATTATCGTGCAATCGCTACAAAAAAAAAAATTGTACGATTTTCTGCAGCATGCTTGTGATATTCGTCCAACAAATGTTTCAGGCTGGGTTCACACCATTGCGAATTGGATGCGGGTTTAAATTCAGAAACCTGCATCCAATTCTATAGAGCCGGTTCGCATATTTCAGCAGCAGGTCTGATGTGTTTTGCACAAAAACACTGTGCGTCTTTTGGTCGGTTTCAGGTCCGAATTCAGCCCAAAATTCAGGCTGAAATTGGACCTGAAACAGTGAACCAGGACACACCATACCCCTGCTGTAAGCCAGATACAGTGATTGTGTGAACCCAGCCTCATAAAGCCCCTTAAGACGTTTAGGTATTGATTTACTAAAACTGGAGTGTGCAAAAGCTGTTGTAGGTCTACATAGTAACAGCTTCCAGGTTTTTCATCAAAACTTGATTGAATAAGCTGAAGTTAGAAGCTGATTGGCTACCATGCACAGCTGCACCAGAGTTTGCACTATTCCCTTATGCAGGTCACACAATCGAATTCCAAACAATTTATCGATCGAAAATAAAAAAATTGTGTGGTTTGTAAATCTGATGATGTCACCATTAATTTTGAAATTTGACCAATCAAGCCTTTAATTTCACCTCATGTTGTTAGGGAAAAGAAATTTCATGGGCAAGAATCTTCTTTTCTTTCCAGGTCACAGCTCCTTCACATTTATTTTTCAATTATATTTCTTGCACGATTCTCCCATCATTGATTAGAAATTTGTTAGTTTAAAAAAAATAAAAATCCTGATCACTCAAATTCGATGGCCTCATAAAAATCAGGCATTGCTGCAGCCCCACTAATAGTCGAAAATCAAATAATTATTCAAAGCTGCAATTTTTGAATGAAAAAATCATTCGGAATTCGACACGTGTATGGCCGACATTAGTGTCTGTTTCTATGGGCACTGCAAAGTAATGCTTTTCTGGTTCTGTTAACAATTATCTTATCTCAATATTTGTTTTTATTCTGTATTTGTATTTTTACCACCATTTCTGTATCAATCCACTAGAAATCTACACATTTTGTATCTTTTCATTTATATCTATTTAGTGTATGATTAAGTAGAAATAATTGATACTTTGGCTTTCAGAAACCTGTAGTTCTTGTAGCCCCAGACTTCTTTTGAGAAAGACCTGGCTAATGTAAAATCTGGACAGCAGAGCCCTAATTATGATGTGATTAAATTTCTTTGGAAAAAAAGGCTCAGAAAAAAATTATTTATTTTAAAAGACACAACATTTGACAGGCTACCCATTCCTTGAACATCAAATGCTGATAAGGAAGTCCTAAAAGAATTTGGTAAAATTTGGTAAAAGACAGATGGGCAGGGCTGACACCAATCTTCGAAATTGCAGTTAGGTAAAGCCATTGAAAATTAGGAGCATAATGCATTTCTTGCAGACCAGTTGGTATTTTTCATTGTTTGCCTGTATTTTAGAGATTATTTTAATTTTGCATTAACATACACAAAGGGATCCAATAATAAATGTTTACGTTTCTCTTTTTACTTTATGTTAAAATTAAACAAGGATTCTGATTGGTCATGAGGGAGAGCAACTAAATTTGTGTGCATATTTTTTTATTTTACAGCTTAAAGGTAAAACTTCAATGGCTGTAAGTTTTTGAACTGTTGCTTGAGATCTGTTTATCTATGATACTGCCTGTCTTGAGTCTCAAATGAAGCCTCAAACTGCATTGTCAGATAAAGGCAGTGTAACGCTACCACCGTAGGTGCTGCTTTTAATAGCTAGATATCCCCAACAGTACATAAGCTGCCAGTCAGCCAAGCACAAGTCCATACTCTCTGGCTCCAATCATTCGGTCGCCTTTTTTGTAGTTTATTGGTTACATTTTTTTGCCAGGACAAGGGATTAGAGGGATACTCCAAAATGCTCAACACTTAGTGATCAGAGGACAATCTTCTTCTTGATTAATAACGGGTGTTGAACATTCTAAGGCCTCACACCTGAAGTGCATGAGGCAAGCCTTTTTGGCATCTTGTTACCTTGTGCTGATGCAAAACTGCTGGTATCAAGTGCAATTTCCAAAAACGCTACACAGTCACAGGATTAGTTTAAGGTCATTACTCATAAGTCCCCAGTACAGCTGCCACCTACCTCTGAACACAGTCCAGTGAGTGAAACTTCAACTCTCTAGACCAGAAGGTAGAAAGCTTTTGCGAGGAGGAGCCAAGACAGCCGCCGAGGGACCCCGGGGACACTCTGTGCAAAACGAGCTGCACAGCGGAGGTAAGTATAACATGTTTGTTATTTAAAAAAAAAATCTGCCTTTAGTGTTCCTTTAAGCAATTTCTGCCCCATTATTTTCTGTCTTGATGCTGGGATATGTATGTGTCTGCTCAGGATTTTAGGCGAGTCACGAGGTTGTCTTTTGGATTCTGAAAGGGTCTGGCAATTCCTCTATTCGTCACCTAGTACCGGTTCAGACTATGTCCCAATCTTAAGTTAATGAGGATGAAACAGATAGTAAGACAAGGAGAGGATATGTCTACTGTGCTCAACTGCCACCAAGGTTGCTCCTGCTGCATCTTCCCAAAACGTAGACTTAGTCATGGCGTCTGCCCATCCAAGACGGCCACAGAATACGGGTTGGGTAGTGTGTGAGCATTCACTTCCCTCAACAAGTAGAGGATTTGTCTACAGTGCTCAACTGCCACCAAGGTTGCCCCTGGTGTGTCTTCCCAAAGTATAGACTCAGTCACAGGGTCTGCCTGTCCAAGACGGCCACAGAATATGGGTCGGGTAGTGTGTGACAACTCACTTCCCTCAACAAGACATTTAAAAGACAGATAAGAAGTACAACAGGTAATATTCAACAATGAGATCCTCAACCTTTCACTGTTTCCTTTTTAAATCTCCCACTTTGACCAATCCCTGATCAATCCATAAACACAATGATAACATGACATTTGCATGAATTGTAATAGATGTGTCAAATCTCTCATGGGGAAGTTAAAATATCAGCATAAAAGCTATTGGAGACATATTATTAGGGTCAAAGGCTCTAATAAGTAGACTGTGTTGCTGGGTGGTGGAGCACAAAAAATATTGCTGTATAGATTGCTAACTATCACTAATGTGCTGTAGATAGAGGAAAGAAGGGAAGAACACATGGGGGCAGATTCACGTAGATCGGCGCATTATCATTCCGGCGTAGCGCACCACTTTTCCGTTAGACTTGCGCAATCTAGCCGCGTAATCCGGCGATTCACGTAGCTTTTACGCAAGAGCTTGCGCAAACGTAAGGTTTTTTCCGTAGGCGTAAGGAGGAGTAATACAAATTGGGAGGGACGTGGGCGTGTTACATTGAAATGAGCCGTGACCCCATGCAAATGAAGGGCCGGCCGACTCGCGCATGCGCGCGTGAAGGAAACCATGTCAGCTCCGTTGTGCGCATGCTCACAACTCGGGAGCGGCGCAATCATTGAAATTGGAAATGGACTAGGGCAATGTTGTGAACTACGCAGACAGCATAAATAGACACACACAAACGCCCTTCCATTGCAAAAGTACATCCCTTTGTGTCCCTTCCCATTGAATCAAGTGCTTTTGCTCTGTTGTTCGTTAGAGTGTGTTTTGTAGTTGTCAGATTAGTGTTCTGTGTGATCTAGTGCTTGTTGGTAGTTTTGTGAAAGTGTATTTTGATAAGTGTTTGAGACTGTTTGTTTGATTGATATATTTCTGAGCGTTTGTTTTCTGGCTTTATTTTTTCATCTGATTTTTTTGTGTCTGTTTCTTGCTGAGTGCTAGTGTGATTTTTGGGTGTTCTTTTTCTCTTTGTGTGCTAGGGACCACAGTGGTGTACATGCATGCATTCTCATTGTGCCATGATTAATGTGTGTGTTTAACGTGCAAAGATGCATAATGTGAGCTGGCATGAGATGGGGTCATGAGATGGGGTCCCAGTGCATATGCAGAGTCACCTTGAAGGGAAAAGACAGGAGGATGTTAGTCATGCATGTGCCACTTGTGAGGTGTGCATCACGGGAGGGGATAGTCATGCCTGACTCCCATGTCACTCACCAACCAGCCAGCTGTCCCCATACATGTTCTGTTTGAAATCTGTGGGGATGGGGCTCTGATTGTATATGTAGCTGTCATGGGTGTCATGGGTGGTGCCATGTGTTGGGCTGCTGATGTCCTCCTGCAAGGTTGTGGTAATTCCAGGATGACATGAGGGGTGAATCTGAAGATGCGAGACACCTCAGAATCTCTCATGCCAAAGATGTCTATGCGTGTGTGATATATCAAGTGAAGAGTGAGGGGCTTGTATCAGATAAGAATATTGTATTAGATTAGATTAAATGGTAAATTTTATATAAGCAAAAAAAAAAAAAACATCTCCCGTGCCCTCCTTAGTGCCATCCTCCGTGCCCTCATCCTTCTTTGTTCATCTAAAGTCAGTAGTATAGCTATGCGCGACGATGCCCCTGGCATGTTGGCATACAGATTGTTGGGCAACACGTGTGACTGCTGAACTCCTCACTAACAGTGTTGCTTTATCTGACAATTAGACTTTTTTTCAAAATTTAGACCAGCTTTTAGGTCCTCTAACTTTAGACAGAACATTTTGCAGTTGCGCACATCGCGTAGCCTGCGCAGCAACTGCGTTTTTTTGTGAATCCCCGTAACTCCCTCATTAGCATATTTGACTAGCAAATCAATGGTGTGTCTAGCGCAGTTTTGCGCGAAGGGAAGCGAATGTCTAATTAAATTACGCCGGACCAAAAAACGTAGATTTCTGGCGTATATTGTTTTGTGAATCGCGTCCAACTATACGCACGCGCACATTTAGACTTACGCACGCGCAACAGCAGTTGCGCAGGCGTAATCGCTCTGTGAATCTGGCCCATGATGTGGAATGTATTAAAAACATTGGGCCAGATTCAGAGAGCCGTAACTCCTGTCTAACTGGTGTTAGACTGGAGTACTTTCAAATTACGTGCGTTTTTTAGCTAGTCTGAAACCTCAAACCATGAATAGACGGCTGCGGGCTTCAATTCGACTGGATTACGTGTTCGTACGCCTTCGGATCCAAGCTGCAATAAAATTGTGGCCACTGGGTGGACTTCCCGTCGTTTTCCGCGTCGGGGTATGCTAATGAGCTTTTGCCGGCGATCCCCGAAATTACGATCTTCAATCGCAATCTCTTACGGCATCTTTAGTCATCTTTTTTTTGCGTAACACTATACCAGCTTTTTGCTGCTCTAATATTAGACGGCCCATGTTAAGTATGGCCGTCGTTCCCGCGTCGAATTTCAACGTTTTCCGACGTCTTTTATTATTTTTTACGTAAGTCGTCCGGGAATAGGAATGTTTGTAAACAACGCTACTCAAAAAAAAAAATGACGTAACGACGTGATTTCGCACAATGCACGGCGGAAATTTTTTTGAACGGAGCATGCGCAGTTCGATCGCCACGGGGACGTGCCTAATTTAAATGCTTCACGCCCCCTAATCGCGTATTTCGATTACGCGGCGAGAAATAGACTACGCCGCCGTATCGTACGGGCAAAAATCTACCAGAATTCGATTTAGAGCCTGGTAAAATACGGCAGCGTAGAGTATTTAGATTACGCTGCGCAAATGTAAGTGTACCTGAATCTGGCCCATTGTTCATAAATTGATTGGAGCACTTAGACAGCTTTCTGTAAATATATTTTTTTGGCACAAATATAAATGTACTGTTGAACAGAACACAGAAAATGTACTTCATTACTAAATTAATTTATTAAGCCACTGTTTTTTAGTGCAGAAAATTAGCACAATAAATGTACTGTTGAACAGAACACAGAAAATGTACTTCATTACTAAATTAATTTATTAAGCCACTGTTTTTTAGTGCAGAAAATTAGCACATGATAATTTATTATATATTTTCTTTATATACAGCATATTTTGTTTATTAACTTGTTTAAGAGCACTTTATTTACCGTACATGCTTGTAGTATTTATCACAAGTACTTTATTTTGATTGCACAAGACTGTATATATTGCACCAGCACTGTTTTTCTACATGTACATTTGTAAATTTAATGTAACAAAATATTTTCTTACTTGTGATGGACCTACAAAAAAAGCTAAGTTGTCCCCTCGGACTGCAAATATTCAGTATAACAAAAGGTTTATGTGATAATCAAACTTGCAATCACCTAACCATGATAATCAGGATGTTTTAAGCAGTTTGACTGGTGACATTAGGGAATTACAATAGAAGAAACCGTTTTATCTATTTTATACACAGTAGGGAATTAAACAACTTTTGAAACAAATATTGTAACTGGTCAGCAGATTTATGCCATCTAATTGTTATTTTCTGGCTATATACTACTTACTAAAAATATTTAAAAAATGGAACAAAACTGCCAGGAAGATACATTGTAAGTGGTTTTGAGGGTTTTGATTCTTTAACACCTAGGTTGTGGGAGTTAATAAACTTCTTCTTTCGATGTTTAGTAGTTGAAATCCGTTTGTATATCAGAGATACTAAATACATTACTCAAATTATTAGATAGCATGAAATATCATTAAAAAAAGTTCCCCTGCCAATGTGTTATGATTTTATACAAATGTAGGTCACAAAAAGAGAGTTTAGGCGCTTAAATAAGTATTAAACCCCAAACCAATAGATAGATGTATACTGTATATTGGCTTAAGCTGCCAATAGATTATTTATTTTTCTTTCAACCAACGGCTTGACCATAAAAAACGGAACTGTTTCCCCCATCCACATATACAAGGTACATAGGGGAATCATTCCTGCTTAGCTATTGTATTCTGACAGTGGGGAGACTTCCCCACCTTTAGAATACTCTGGCTGCCAACTATAGCCTTTGGCACTGATCAACTGGCTTTCATCTGACAGGCTGGTTGCACAGAAGTCGATATTGAGTTGGTATTAAAATTCAGCCAGATCAGCAGAGACCTGCTGAATTTTAATCTATGTATTACCAGTTTTACCAATTATTAAATGTGTTGGCTCCATCAGTTTTCTTGTTATAGCACCCAGCTTTTGATGAAGCTATTGATGCAAACATGTTGAGCATGAGGCATCTCTCTATCAAGGTACCAATTACACTTAATGATATTGAATCATATTGACTATCTTTATAAGTGTTGTATATATGCACAACTAGACATTTTATTGTTTTGTAGTAATAAAGATCTGGATTTTGTCTATATTTGATGTGGGAGTTACTGACTGAGGAGTCAAAGGCCGCGTACACACGATCGGTCAAACCGATGAGAACGATCTGATGGACCATTTTCATCAGACCAAACCGATTGCGTGTGGGCTCCATTGGTTATTTATAAATTTAACCGATGGATACCTAACTGATATTAGACATGTGCAGACTGGAATATTTCGTTTTGTTTTTTCGTTTTCGTCTAGAAAATAAATTTATTTAGTTACTCCCGAAAATCGTTTTGATTTAATTTGTTTTCGTCGGGAAAGTTTTCGTCCGAAAACGACGATTTGCGATGACTTTGTCGAATTAAACGACGGAAATTCGACAAACCATCGAAAATAGTCGTTCTGAATACAGTGAATATACCTATTCACTGTATTCAGAACGACGATTTTCGATGACTTTGTGAGATTGAAAGACGGAAATTCGACAAACCATCGAAGATCGTTGTTCTGAATACAGTGAATATACCTATTCACTGTATTCAGAACGACGATTTTCGATGACTTTGTGAGATTGAAAGACAGAAATTCGAAAAAGCATCGAAAATCTTCGTTCCTAATACAGTGAATATACCTATTCACTGTATTCAGAACAACGATTTTCGATGACTTTGTGAAATTGAAAGACGGAAATTCGACAAAGCATCGAAAATCGTCGGATCTAAGCGAAAACGAAAATAAAGCATTTTTTATGTCGGATCTTTCGGTTTTCGTTTCTTGCACTTTCATTTTCGTTCGTTAAAACAATAACGAAAATACACGATTTTTGGACGAAAATGCATTCTAACGAAAACGAATGCACATGTCTAACTGATATAAAAAAAAAAACGATCGTTTGTAGGCACGTCCATCGGTTAAAAATCCACGCATGCTCAGAATCAAGTCGACGCATTGAACTTCATTTTTTTCAGCACGTCGTTGTGTTTTACATCACCGCGTTCTGACACGGTTAACCGATGGAAAAATCCATCAAACCGTTCTCATCGGTTTGACTGATCGTATGTACAGGGCAATACCGTTAATTTCCTGTTTTATTTAATTTTCATTTAATTTAAGTATTGTTCTGTAGTTAATAGTGGATTTTGTTTAGGGGCATATGCAGGATTATATAGATCGCTAATATATAGTGATTGAGTATGTACGTTTCTCTGTGCTTTATATACAATAAATGTTTGTAGAAGGTATTTTAACTATTGCGGGATTATAATTTTTTGTTCATTTGGAGTATATGAATGAACAGCCATCTAGAAAGTCTAATTATTTTTAAAGTTGTACTCTCTACATACCAATAGGTACACAAAATAAATGTGACAAAGCTAATGAATAATTTCAGACATATGCCTATTTTTTGAAATAACTATTCCATACACCAAAAGGTAGTACATTAATGATAATTGGAATGAATGGAGCTAAAAATGCTTGATAAATGATGAACAGACTGTGATTAAACATTTATGCATGTCTACATCTTAATTTAATTCATACGTTTACAAAGGGCAAGTCTTTAGTTTTTACCAGATAAAGCTGGCACCCCTCACATTCTTGCCTTTAAATCATAAAGTCTTCATCTAATCAGATTTTTCTGCGAATTCTAGGAATCAGAATTATAGATGAATAATATTTTTAGCTTTGCATATTCTTTGTACATGAAGCCAAATCTGTTATTAGTTTGTGCTTAATTATCTTCATAGTCCCGTTTCAAAATTTTGAGAGAAGATATTTGTTGTGAATGGTGCCGGTGGCCTAATTGCACTTAGCTCACATATTTCTCAAGGCATTCTTTTTTTTTAAATAGACTCCTCAATGACATATGCACACAGAATATGAAGATAGATTGTCTGAGCCTACTTTAGCACTTTCATGACCAAAGTAAAACAAACCTTAACAGCTGAAATCAGTTCAACATCTTCGCCATTTGTTAGTAAAAATATAGGTATCTTTGTAACTACTTAGCTTATACAGGTGCATTTTACCTTGTTTTATTGAGGACATGGCGATACAATCATTAAATAAATAAAGTATGATGTCCAATGGTGGTCAGTGGGAAAGTGCCCCCTTACAATGGTGCTCAGCAGTATAGTTCCTCCTTATGTTGATAGCAGTGTAGTGCCCCATTATATTGGTGATCAATTTAATGACTTCTTGTGTTTAATGTCAGTAATGTAGTGTCCCCTTACATTGTTGGTCAGTGATGAAGTCCCTTCTTATGTAGGTCTTCACTGTAGGACCCTTGACTTTGGTGGTCAGTGGTGTATTAGTCACTTACATTAATGGTCAGTGTGGTGTCCCATACATTGGTGGTCAGTGTTATGGTGCTTGTTGATGTTGGTGTATTGGTTTGGTGGTCAATGATTAAGTTGTGTCTTCTAACATTAGTGCTCTGTGTATTTCCCTATTACATTGTTGGTGATTAGTGTAGTGTCTTGTTACTTTAGTGCTCAATGTAGTGTCCTCTTACATTGTTGGTCATTGGTAAAGCCCCCCTGATGAGGTTGGCCAATTGGTGGTCATTGATGAAGTGTTTCTGTACATTGTTGGTCAGTAATATAATTCTTTTACATTGGAGGTCCATGTAGTTTGCACTTATATTGCCAGTTAATTCTGTTGTAGCCCCTTTGTTATCAGCTATCCTGTTAGTGATCATCTGTGTAATGCTCCTTTAGACTAATGGTCAGGGGTGCAGTGTCCTTTTAAGTTGATGGTTAGTTTTGAAGTGCCCCATTATGTTGGTTGTTAGAGAGCTAAATAAATCATTGGTGTACTATTAGCAGTTACTTAAAGTGTTACTAAACCCAGGACCCTACATTGACTATAGCCGGTCTCCCACAGTACACATAAGGCCGCGTACACACGATCAGACATGTCCGATGAAACATGTCCGACAGACCGTTTTCATCGGACCAGGCTGAGGTGGTCTGTTGAACAAGACAAGTAAAAATGCGCTAGATGACACAGTGCTTTAGGTATCAGAATAGCATATACATATGTGGGGACAGGGCAAAGTCAATGACTGGTAGTTTAGCATAAGCTAACAATAAGTCTGTGATTATTAGTATGTGGGTACATACATCCAGGGCTGCCATCAGAGGGGAACAGAGACCATGTTCCAATTGTAGAAAAAAAGGCAAGGAGAGAGGCTCCTCTGGGTGTAGTAGATTAAAAGCAATTTAATTATAAAACATAAGTATCTCACTCACATTTGAGTAGTGACAGGTAAGCATGTAAAGGTAGTTGTTTCCTTGGAGTGGTGAGCTGTCATCGATTTGGGGTTTCTTCTGCAGTCTGTGGAAGCGCTGTGCAGGGAGGACACTGCCTCATCATAGGGCGATGGAAGTCGGCTGTGATGTGCAGTCCTCTACCTCAGGCTTGGATCGTAGGATGGAGAGCAGACGCGGGGCGATGACGTCTGTTGGTCTGATGTGCGTACACACCATCAGACCAAAATCCCCTCGGACCAGAACGCGGTGACGTAGAACACAACAACGTGATAAAAAAACTAAGTTCAATGCTTCCAAGCATGCGTCGACTTGATTCTGAGCATGCGCGGGATTTTGGTCCGATGATTTTGTGTACTAACCATCGAACATGTCCGACGGACGGGTTTCCAGCGAACAGGTTTCTAAGCATGTTTTGAAACTTTTGTCCGCTGGAAAACGGTCCGATAGGCCGTACACACGATCGAACATGTCCGTTGAAACTGGATTGCGGACCAGTTTCAGCAGACATGTTCGATCGTGTGTACGCAGCCTAACATGGAAATGCAATTATTTTAGTAAATATAAACTGCTAAATACCCTTTCTCATCTACAGTTTTGTGATTTCTATCCAGCCAAGCACTGGTTAAAGCTTGTAGGAGGAGTTTGTCTGACAGTCCAATGTAACTGCAAGACCCCTGACCCTCTATTTGGACAGCGTCTGATTCGCACACAGCTACTTATCCGCACACAGCGTTTGATTCGCAAACAGCGACTTATCCGCAAACGGCGTTTGAGTTTTTTGGATGCACACAGCATCAAACTTCTTGAAGCACACAGCTTCTTTTCTCACAGACAGACACCAGCTGGCATCTGCCTCCTGCAGATCTGCATGTGTTAGCTGCAACCCATGCAGCCTCTCTTTCCTCTCAGAGATGGGAGCTCATCTGGCTCTCAGGAACAGACCTCCTGTCTGTAGGGTGGGGCCCAGAATGCTGGTCATATCAGACTTAAAAAGCCCAAGACACAGCTGTCCAATTAATGTGTCTTTCTCTGCAGAGTTTGGCATAAAGCAGCCATTTCTCACACAGCACAGGGTCCCACCCTTAC
Source organism: Rana kukunoris (assembly GCA_029574335.1). Lineage (NCBI taxonomy): Eukaryota > Metazoa > Chordata > Amphibia > Anura > Ranidae > Rana > Rana kukunoris. The sequence goes on from CM056050.1 coordinate 456,363,864, forward strand.
AATATATATATATATATATATATATATATATATATATATATATATATATATATATATATATATATATATATATATATATATATATATATATATATAATATATATAAAAAAAAAAAAAAATTAAAGAAATAAAAAAATATATGTAACGGCCACCACCGTTTATGATCTTCCATCAACCCAAGACAAGACAGCTTAGCCAACATTCTGACAATCCCTGTAGACACAATCCATTCCCCCAGAATCAAGACGAGACACGCTCCGTTGTCTCTGGTTTCAGATGAATGAATGCTTTAATGGTACACTCTGCTGGTTCTTATACAGTTACAAACATGTCACAGTTAATCACAGGGACAATTAACCTCTCCACCCCCCTAACATTACACAAGGAACTTTTATCACATTCTTTTAGATAATGACATTTAGTTGAGGTCATTATTAGTCATCCCCCAGACGTCCCGTTTCCGCAATTAGAGGAGGTAATTACTACAGCTTGACAAGTTCCCCTCACCTGTTACACAAAACACATTCCTTTACTAAACATAATTGACATGCTAATTCAATACACCTGAAGAGAGACGTCTGACCTTTAGAGTCACAACACATCTATACACAATGAAAGGTCTTTCAGAAGCCTGACTCACTTAGCATCTCAAAAGCCTGGGTCAAGCATTGAAAGAGTCATTCTTATTGACCGGTTGTGGGTCAACCTAAAATCACCTGTAATCTGTCCTATTTTCTGCAATACGTGAATTATGATTTATCAGCCACCCTATGCCCAAAAGGGGCACAGGATGACCCTAGAACCAAGAGTCCTTAGTGACGCTGGCACAAGAGTATCCCCCATCCCCCTAAAGTCTCTGGTCGTCACGGGTCATTCTGTTACAATATATACAAAAAAATTTGGTCCCCTGGGAACCTCCGGACCCCTAAAATAAATAAATTGGTCCTTTAATAAAAAAATAAAATAAAAATATATTAAAAAAATAGGGGGGTTGCCATTTGGGGGCCTTGGGGACATTCAGGCCCCTTACAGGTGTACTGCCTGTACCCCCCTGATGGCGGCCCTGAATACACACCAAACTGAGCATGTGCAGCCTGACTCCATAGACTGTGTTATCAGGACTTTATTAGAGGACAGTGAAAAGAGGGGCGGATCAGAAAAGAAAAGATCAAACAGCCTTTTTACTCAATGCAGAGGATTAACCCCTTAGATTCCACACTGAGTATAACCACATGCTTTACTGTATCTACAAATTGATTTTACTATTGTGGATTTAGTAACACCTTAACTCCAAAAAGTTTTCCATGCCACAATATTTTCTTTACTAAGACATTAGCTCCAGAAATATGTAGTATCTAAGTATGTATGTGTATGGGAAAGCAGGTCTAGCAATACCCACAGCCAAAGTCACATGTGCAGAGTATGTGCCTTATATTATTAGTAGCAGTAGTAGAAGCACATTTGGTATTAGTACTTTATAGCTGTAGCATCTTTTAAAGTTAACATTTGCCAAAACTGTATTTCAGAGGCAAATGTTTTGTTTTTAAGAACAGATCCTTTTTATTTCAAAATGCCTGCAGTAAATAACAGGATATTTATGACTGAATTAAATTACATCCACATTGTTCTTTGTTTGTCTGCCTTCACCATCAACAACATTTTTCGAAGACTTTACATGTACTCCATCTCTACATTGTCTCTAGAAACTAAGCTCTTTTTATTGCAGGCACACACACAGCATTAATCAACACTCACTGAGTATATTGATGTCTGTTTTTGATAGCCATATTGTCTCTGCTTGCAATCTTAAATCACCCACTCTGTCGACATTTTCTTTCCAAAGCTATAAAGAAAGAACATTACCAATTCCTTGTTCATTTTATACTATCCACATGTATTACAGGAATACAGAATTGCTCTGCATCATTGAATACGTGTATTTATTAAGAATGTAAATTATGGGTACATTTTACATTTTATGAAGTAGTTCAGTTCTGAGTTAAGTCTGGGGCTCAAAACAATATGCAGTATACCTTGTTGAAAAGATTTTTATTTTTATGATCTAATGCAATACGTAACGTGATATTAGTGGTGATAGCTATTATCAGTTTCAAAAACATAAGCTACATGGATGATTTTAAGTCACTTAAGCCTCCAGTAATTAATGTAAAAGTTATGATATGAGTGTAAACCTGAAATTAAAACATAGGATTGGATAATGATACAAGTGATTGAGTTATATCAGCTAAATACAGTACTACCATATAGAATCTTTTCCCATTACTTAATAATCAATCACATGTTTTCTGTGATTGATATGGGTGGTGGGTCTTGTGGTATGGTTGAGCAACTAAAGTTTAGGTCATCAAAACTTTTCTTTTAGCAGTGATGATTAGTGGTTGCTCTGAGATTATTTAAATATGAATATGGTGTTTCCTGTTATAGTTTTTAGTGGTTTTACACCCCCATATTAATATTGTATTTGTCTAAGCATTTGCAGACAGTTTAATGGCCTTTTGGGAAGAAAGGCATCCATTTCCCATGAATTTACGATTTTCTGATGAAAACCTCCCCTCTAAAATTCCAAAAATTTGCTGATATAGGGTCAAAATCAGCAAAGATGAAGTGACAGACAGAGGGGAAAAAGAAAGACAACTCTGTAATTCTGTTCTCTGGAACAACTTTCAGCAATCTTACCTACAAAATCCTTCTTCACCTAACCTGTGTCATTGCTTGGGCTAGATGCAGGGGGTGGCAAACAGTTTTGAAACATGTGCGCACAAGTGTGAACCTAGACTAAGGTGTGTCCACAGCAAGAAGACAACTGGACAATGGGAACTGTATGCAAATAAAGCATTGCCACCACAAAACGACCCCTCCCGTACAAACTTTCAAAAATATCATGAGTGATTTTGTGTATTAGAACTGGGGCCACAGAATCATGGTATATGGAGTCAAATTATGCCAGCAAATGCACTTTACACAGGCTTCTCCAAACATGCCAAAGATTAGATAATTATCCAGCCATTATGCTTTAGGAGACAGTAAACCTATATTCATTATTATTATTAGTATAGATGTTCTTGCAGATTACAACCCCCAAACCTTTCCGACTCATCCCAAAACTAGAAGTGTGTTGACGTTAATATACTAAAGTAAAACATTATAACCTGCAGCCATCATGACTGCTGACTATATGACTGGGCTGCTATCACCAGGTTATTGCTGTTCTCCCCAAACCCCAGGTCACCATCTCCCTCCTATGCAGCACTGTATTAGTCACCCTTTATGTTCCCCATGCCACACACATTTCTAAAAACACCACTGTTCCAAATTGTCCATTTAAGGAATGAGAATGCTTTGTTAGCTTTTGTTAACAGCTGATGCTCCAGTTGCGGTGGGGTAATTGATTTGGCAAGTTTTATGACAGCATGTAATGACAATGTACTATGCATTGGAAATGTTACTCAAAACTATTGTATTGTTAATCAAATTATGAATTTTGTATTTTAATTTATGTAATAAAGTAATTAATTTGCATAACAGATTTCCCTCTTTACTTGTTTAAAAAACAAAACAACTCTAATAATCAAATTCAGGCAAAGAGTTATATAAGTACCATACATAATTAAAATACTTGTTTCTGAAGTAATTTACCTTCATATCAGTAATTTTGTTTAGTCAGCCTTTGTCAGCTGTCTGCTCATTATACAAGTATCCAAACAGTGGGATGATGTTAACTTCTTGTACAAACAATTGGCACATGGTGAAAAAACTTTGGCGCTTAAATAGTAAAATGTGATAACACCTGCCTGGCAGCACAATATGCCTGTGGTTCACGTAAATGTCTTTCTTTTGGCAGGAGTTAAACTTCAACTTAGTTCTATACTTTCATCAGAATTTTTAGTTTGCATTGTAAATGAGATACAGAGCAACATAGCCAGAGAACATGTTTTAATAGAAGAGTATGGCTGTGACAGAACCTACTGTCACTGTGTGTTTTATGGCCCAGCAGAGAACAGGAGACTTGGGGACAAAATTACATTGGGATAATGTAATGTCTCCATATACATTGCATCCTTTCTCCCCTATCCCCCTTTTGTTATTGTTTTTAATTATGTTAGGTCATGGCACATAGACAAAAAATGTGGAGACACATCCCAGTGTGTGATGTGTAAGGAGGGGCTGCCTGCTTATCATAATCCCTTAGTGGGTTTCAACTATAGTTGTTTGAATATACAAGTGTTGAGCTTCCATTGGTTTTTCCTTGTCCCCTTCCCCCTCTATGACAAGGCTAAGGGGAGTGTCCCTAACTGTGTTTAAAGGTGTATGTTCTGTACCTAATACTTTTGTCTGCAATTATTCGCTCCTTGCCTAATCAGCTGTCCATACATTATACAATTTTCGTATTCAATTTTCTTTAGTGGTCATAAAAATAATAATAATACAAATATAATATAAACACATCTGTGTAAAGAACTATTATAAGTATATATAAATAAATCAAAGTGAGTCCATCTTTCAGTGCCAGTCCATAAAGATATTTATGTGTAAAACCCAGGAATCGTGCAATCCCATACACCTAAAAAAAAAAAAATCCTGTGTATGTCGATCTTTGTTCACTCAAGTGTTGCGCCCAATGGGCTTTCTAAAAGGTATACCTTTGAGAATTTAGGACAGTGCGATTCAAGCCGGTACACTGCAGTAAAATGCAGCATGTCTAGGCTTCAGTGTAGTGTGAATGGGACACACAGTAAACAGTTGTTTCCTGTGTGTGCTTTTGGTGGTACAACATCTGTCACCACATATAGGTGTCCTTTTATGAAGCAGTGAAATCTATTCACTGCTTCGTTCTCCGGCATTCACAGTCAAGATTTTTCTCCTCAGTGTGCCTGTTTATGAAGCGGAGTAGATCGCTTCACCCTTGGAGGAGTGAAGTGATCTACCAAAGCTTCTAACAGTGGAGAATGGCCCCTGATACTGGAATCTCATGAGACTTTCAGTGAATTTCTGGTACTGGAATCTCGTAAACACCGAGATGTCAGTTTATTGAGCAGTGATAAATTATCACCGCTCGGTACACTGAGAGATGGCGTGGGTAATGTTCATAAAATAACGAGTCCCCCTACATCATATATATATATGTATACAGTACACACACATTATATATACACATGTATATACACACACACACACACACACACACACATTATATATATATATATATATATATATATATATATATATATATACACACACACACACATTATATATATATGTATGTATATATATATGTATACAAAAGAAACAGGGGTGCAATTAGCGCATACATTTAAACTATTGGTAGAATATGACAAATGCTAAAATAAAGTGAAAAACCATAAAGATTAATTTCACCAGTAATGCTGGCTGAACACTAAACAGGATAATCACAAAAATCCAAAAGTGACAAAGATACAAAAGAAAACAGTGCAGCGCAAAACCAATATGAACTTATTCAATTGAACATGTATTATGTGAAATAAAGTGAATATAATAATGTGATAAAGTCCAAAAATTTCCGAGAATAAATGATATATGAAAATCCGGATAATTAAATCTTAGGATTCTTCACCAAGTGACCACAAAACCAAACTTAAAGTGATCCCTCCACCAGTAAGGATGGGTACTCTCACCTTCACACATAGACCACTGTTTTACCAGATGGTCAAACAGGCAGATATCCCAGCTTGGGAGACCAGGAAGCAGGTTAGCAATACAGATCCTCATAGGTCAGCGGTGTCAAACGGACCCGAACATGAAAAGGAATCACAAACTAAGTGCTCTCTGCCGCTTGGACTCAAACATTTATTAAAAGTATTAAAAGTACAGGCTACTCACATTTAGCCACTGTAAAAACGTCAGTAAAGAATGTAGGGACAAACTTGATTCCAAAAGGACGGCAGCGAGCGATGCGTATTCAGGCTCCTAGGAACCTGAATACACGTCGCTCGCTGCAGTCCTTTTCGGATTTTTATATATCATTTATTCTCGGAAATTTTTGGACTTTATCACATTATTATATTCACTTTATTTCACATAATACATGTTCAATTAAATAAGTTCATATTGGTTTTGCGCTGCACTGTTTTCTTTTGTATATATATGTTTACACATAAATATTACAGGGGGACATAGTTACAGTGTTGGGGGGGGGGGTCTGAACGAGGTAGAAGGAAGTTAAAAATCTTCCTCCTTCCTCCTCAGATCCCTCGGGATTCCCTCTTCACTCCCCGCTTCACCACCTCTGAGATTTTGAATCGGGGAGTGTGAATTCTGACACAGATCACCAGTGAAGTGCTCAGATCACAGCTTCATAAACTGGCCGTTACTGTGTCAGTCTATGAGGATTAGAGACTCCTCATAGACTGACACAGTAACGGCCAGTTTATGAAGCTGTGATCTGAGCACTTCACTGGCGATCTGTGTCAGAATTCACACTCCCCGATTCAAAATCGGAGGTGTGTGGAGATAATTGGCGGGAGAACAAATTCAAACACTTCTCCCCCCGATAATATCTGTTTCATAAACTGTTTATGGGCTGTGATCAGTTGTGATCCTTGGGATCACCACTGTTCACTGCTTCATAAACAGACACCATAGTGTGAATTGGGCTTTAGTTTCTAAAAGAAGTTCCTGTCATATTTCAGGTTCTCAGGAAAACATTGCATGCTGTCAGTAGATTTTCCATGTTTTCTCAGTGTATAAAAAAATTGTAGGGGGTTGACGACACTGTTGGGGTAGGGGGCGACTTCAGAATTCTCTGCCTATAGGCGCCTAAGATGTAAATCTGGCCCTGTCCTCATGTGCCAGTATACACCACCGATCTGCCAGTATATGCCAATAATCAGATTTTCTTTGTCACTTATTGCTTACTGTATATATTTATTCTGCCTGTATATGTCACTTGGCTACCTAAAAAGATAGATATTTGACTGTTAAAAGAGTTGCTGTTAAGCCCTTTTAGAGTCAGCAGCATACCTTCATATGCTTAATTCTGGAGCCGGAATCGGGGACACTGGAACCGGAACTGGGGACACTGGAGCCGGAACGTCAGACTGGGGCAGAGAAACTTCAAGCTGCATAGTAGGCACAGATTCTGGGGTAGCAAAAAGACTCCCAATAGTACCCACCTGAAAAATCTTTGGCCGAGGTGGGCGAGTTGGGCAAAGAGATATAAAGTGCCCGCTTACACCACAGTAAAAACAAAGTCCATAGCCTCTCCTCTGTTCTTTTTCTACCTTAGATAGCCCGGACCGGATGGCCCCAATCTGCATGGGTTCCTCATCTTCCAGGGTTGGGCTGTGGGCATCCACAGGGGCGTCAAAGCTCTGTGGTGTTGGAGCTTCATGGCTGGGGACATACAGAGTTTCATAGCTTGGCACATACTGGTCTGGCTTGGTGTCATATCTGTACTGGGAATTCCTGTCCCTGGATACCCGTAGGCCACGTGAACCGAGAGTGGACTTGGGAACACTGGTTCTCTTAGAAACAGGAATGTGAGAGTCTAGAGCAAACATAAAGGTTTCCCAGGTGTCCAAGACTGGACTTTTTTCCTGCAACAACTGATGAGCCCATGATTTAATTTGCCCTGTAAGCAGGTTGATAGTAGCGCGAACCTTAACATAGTCCGTGGCATAGGTCCTAGGTTTAAGAGTAAATAACAGCTCACAATCCATTTTAAAACACGAGAAGGATGCACGGCTACCGTCAAATCTCTCTGGCATTATAACAAAGGGCTCGGGATATGCTGGTTCCGGGGCTGGGCGTACTGTCCCTTTAAGTAATTGGACTTCTTGCTGTAGTTCCAAAATGGTATGGCCCAGGCTGGAGACTTGCAAAGCGAGGGAGGTGAGCATCTTGTGCAAGTCTGCGAACTCCATGTTATAGGTCAGTTCATTATGTAACGTATGTAACGTATGTAACTTATGTAACTTATGTAACGGCATACCTTGAGTGGAGTCCATTTTATCAGTTTTTGGGGTTTCCGTTATTATGTTACGTTCACGTTTCTATCTTAGTTTAATGGATTCTCAGCTATGGAGGTTACTCAGGTAAAACCACTGCTTCACTCTCTTGTATGATCAAAGAGTTTAGGGTTTAAATAATCACAACCTCATATTTGGAAATCAACATAATCATGGAAGCTTAGACATACATAAAGCTTGTATGAATAAAGATAGGTTACGCAGGTAAGCTGACTAAGCAAGTGGTTCAGGTTGCCCTGAATAGTACCGTACCCCTATTCATGAGTCTCTGGTCAATATCAATAATATTCAGACAGTAACTGAAAGATAAGATAATCAGAAGGGAATAACTAATATAACAACGTTCTCTTAGAATTTCACTATGATGGCAGCAAGCTTATGGTTGTTATAATATGTTACATAATACTTGCGGTTCTGTAGGTTACTGAAGAGGTTAATCCAGGGTGATGAATTATTCCAAGGTGTCACTAGTTGCTGGGAAGTAAGAGCTTTTCCTAAGAAGTAAGGCAGAGGGATTGAAGTTCCTGAGGTACAGGTGGCTGTAACAGGGTGAAGATACTCTTCCCAGGCGTGGGGTCTGTGGGTCAGAAGGTGGAGACAGCAGAGAGAATCCGAAAGTACAGGCCGGGGTCAAAGGGCAGGAGACAGCAGCAATCCGAGGTACATAAGTCAAAAGTCAGAAGCCAGGGTCAGTCTTGGAGCTGAAGATCAATACAGGAACTGTTGGCACAGACAGGAAGATCAGATAACAATGAACTGACCAGGCTCTCAGAGTGAGGCAGGGCTTTATACCCTGGATAATTGGGTAACCTGCCTCAGCTGGACCAGTATAGTCAGGTACAGATTGCAATGAGATCCAACTAAAGGTGATCAGCACATTCAGCACCACCTTAGCTGGAAACCAAGCAGAAACCTAAACTGAGGAGTGGCTCAGAGGCAAGGTATTGAAGCAGCAAGGGCGAGGTCCTGGATTCAAGCCCACCCAGAGCCACTTGGAGCGCGACCATGCCTCGCCGTCTGCTTGGCACGGTAGGGATCGTGACAGTCTATGACAGATTTAGGTATACCTCTAAAGCGCAATTTAGACCTTCTGGCGCGATTTTCAAAGTCCTCTAATCTGTTCTGGAGTGCGATATTTTCTTCTTTCAGATTTTCCATTTCTGAAAGGTAATCTTGTGTAGTATTTTCCAATTATTCCACTTTAAGTTCCAGTGCAGCACTGTTTCCTTTGTTACGTTGGTAGTAATTTTCTCTGAGGTTTGTTTCGGTGCTTTGTGAAGCATTTTTTCCAAATTGTTTTAAAATATTTGAGGGAATCATTGTTTCTTGTGATGATGTGTGTGACAGGGAGATTTCAGCATATGAGTCAGAGTCTCCCGGGGAGAAAGTTTGTGACATTTTAGGCTTGTTCCTCTTCTCTGAGGGGAATTTGCCTGAGGAGACTGGCACTTTTTTCTGTGAGGTGCTCTGCGCCTGTGTGCCACTATTGGGGCTCTTTTTCGTTCTATTGCGGGCTCCTCCAAATACCATTTTGTTTCAAAAATTTTCCCCATACCTCTTGGATACTTAAGACCTCTGTTCTGACAGTTTTGTGTCGGTGGGCTATCTCCATCTAGCGGCTTTCTCCCCCTCTCGGAGCAAAGCTCTAGTCAGACATGACCGTTGTGGCAAAAGACAGCCACTTCTGGAACGCTGGACGTTACATGTCAAAAGGTTGTCTGTATTATAGGCTATGTATTCTGCTGGGTCTTATGTGGGCATAGTAATTGGTATGCTGGCAGCCGTAAGCCACTAGCATTCAAGTACTTAGTTTTATGTCGCCCAATCGGTGTTCGGCAGTTTTAAACCGAACTCCCACAACACATAACCCCAGACCCCAGCTATCAACCGACTTTTCCCACGTGCAGCAATGCCTGATGGGAGAATTATCCAAAATGTTAAGTTCCCCATCTGGTCCTCCCTGTATTACCCCTGTTAAATCTATTTGGCTGTTTGGAAAACCCTTGCATGGGGAATTCTATAAATATGGAAGCCTGTGAATAAAAAGTCAGTTGACTCTCAGAGCTGTGTTTCGTCCGGTTACTGGGGTGTATTTGGGCCTTACTTTTCAACGCTGACTGTGGATTTACCCTGGTTACCAGCGGAGATCGTGGAGTTTAATATTGTACTCCGCTACAACCGTCCCACTAGCCTCAACGCATGCACCTCCCAGACCTTGATATTTCAATGCAAGATCCACTTTAAGGAGATAGAAGAATATACAATGAAAGTAACACAAAGCATTGGGTCAGTCACAGATGCATTTTATCATTCATTTTACGTGAGACAATGCAAAGAAAGTATTGCACCAATTTTTGTGTGAAGCCCTGTACACACGGCCGGGAATCCCGTCAGGAAAAAAAAACGTCGGTTTTCCTGACGGGATTCCTGGCAGATGGCCACTGAAAAGAACTGCCGTTCTTTTGAATGGCAAGAACGCATTGATGTCATCGACTACGACGAGCCGGCATCTCGTCATATTCGATGCTGTCGCCGCCATCTTGCTACACCCAACACTAACCTTGTATGCTACCGCACATGCATCAAAGCTTTATCGAGCATGCGTGGTTTTCACTGCATACAGATGAATGGTTTTCTCTGCAGGAAACACTCTGAGGCCACGTACACACGATCAGACCGGTCCGATGAGAATGGTCCGACGGACCATTTTTATCAGACCATGCTGAAGTGGTCTGATGTTCTCATGTGCGTACACATCATCGGGCCAAAAATCGGATCGCGGTGACGAAGTTCAATGCTTCCAAGCATGCGTCGACTTGATTCTGAGCATGCATGGGTTGTTGGTCTGATGCTTTTGTGTACTAACCATCGTTTTTGTCCGACTAATTTTAAAGCAAGTTTTAAAACTTTTGTCCGACGGACAGCGGTCCGATGGGCCGTACACACCATCGAATTGGTCCGATGAAACTGGTCTTAAGACCAGTTTTATCGGACCAGTCTGATCGTGTGTACGCGGCCTGAGTGCAGGGTTCTCTATTTTCCCGTCGGAATTCCCATCTGTTTTCCTGACTGGAAAACTGCTAGGGAGCATACACACGGCCGGGATTCCCAGCAAAATGCTCTCCTGGCAGTTTTCCAAGGGAGATCTTAGAGCCAATCAACAGAAATGTTAGGAAAGTATACTGATATAATATGAAAAAGAGGGGTGTACTGCGCTAATTCGATAAATAGTAAAGCGGCAACTAAAATCTTATACAACACTAATAATAATGGTCAAAGGAAGAGCTGCGCTGTTGTAAGCTAGAATGTGACACTAGTGATAATTTAATGCTAGATAAATATCAATTACAATTATGAAACACCGACTGAGTGAAAAAAAAATTATATCTATAAATAGGCCTGTGAGACCTCAATAGGATAAGGGGTTAATTCCTAAATTGGATAGAAACCTGAGAATTATCAAGTGAATAAATAGCAGTCCGTGTGAACAAACCAAAAAAAAAAACCCTTAGGAATACCATTAACAAAGCGTCAAAGGTAAAAATGTGAATATAATAAAAATTAATGCAGAGTGCCTATATAAACTTAAATATCCCCAGCGTGCAACGAATCCAATAGTCCAGGAAAAAGTGCTTACAGGATAGTGCCTCCACCAAACAATAACACTCCCGCTTACCAGATGGACATGATCTCTAATTATAGGAGATCAATATGCGCATATGGTTGATATCCCAGCCTGGGGTCTTTATTGGTAACAAAAATACTTCAGTGTGGTTCAATATTGCATAGAAGATTTCTCAAACATTTTAGCAATCCAGGATACACCACATAAAAAAAAGAAGGAACTAGCATAGCGTAAAACCCTTAAAAATGTAATAAGTAACATAAAAATGCACATTTACATTGAAGAAGTGAAAACGGCATTTAAAATACAATCGAGCCGGCCGGCTCTTCGATTCAGCAGCCTATATCTTCTGGGTCTGGCACACAATGTGGTGATGTCAGAACGTTCCTCCCAACGTTTCGTCACGAGAGGGACGTGGTCACGGGATACTAGCGGCGTTCTGATTCACTGCTTAAATACATACTATAGATGACACAGCCTTTTTGTGAGTGCCGCAAAGCAGCTATAATGCCATCTTAACTACTGGAAAACAAGAATTAAACCCATATAAAATTAACTGACTATATGGGCAAAAAATCTCAAGTAGACAGAGCATACCGATGGCATACTCCAGCCAGTAACAATCCCCATGCAAAACGTTATCAAAACAGAATATAATAAAAACATATGTAAATGGCAAAAAGATCTAATATGGGTAATTTACTAAGACCCACACAGATATAAAGTGCTTATTCGCATAGCACTATAACCTGCCAGTATCATATGCAAACATAAATATATCGATACACAAGGGATCTCACATGAGCATCCGATGGGAATCGGCCAACAAAAAAAAGAAATGAAATCTAAATTATGAGAAAATCACAATATTCCACATGATCCTCATATATATTAGATACATGGGGAAAAAAAATAAAAAAATTGCATATGTACTTCATTTGAACCCAAATGGCATGTGTGAATGCCGTAACACACACATCCACATCTATTTGGAAAGCTTATCCAGTATACAAAAACTCTCTCAAAGTTAAATGAATACTCAGCCACTTGGGACTCACACAGACGCCACAACATGTTAATGATAGAGGTCAACCAATATGGGTTTTTCTCTGGCCGATGGCCGATATTTTAGGCCCGTTTTTTTTATCATTATCTCAGAAAATCTTGGTTGGGGAGGAGGTTATTGTTTAGGGTTGAGAGGTGGAGTGCAGCCTATCAGTGCCCACCAATGCAGCCCACCAATGCAGCCTATCAGTGTCCATCAGTGCCCACCAATACAGCCCACCAGTGCAGCCTATTAGTGTCCATCAGTGCCACCTCATTAGTGTTCACCAGTTCAGGCTGTCAGTGCAACCTCATCAGTGCCTACCAGTTCAGCCCATTAGTGTCCATCAGTGCAGCCCATCAGTGCCACCTCATAAGTGCCCACCAGTGCAGCCCATCAGTGCAGCCCATCAGTGCCAGCTCATAATTATTAAAAAATAAAAGAAAAACAATCTTAGTCATTTTAAAGAGGGGGCTACAGAGAGGTGGTTGTGGATATTGTGCATATATATCCTCTGCGCTGAATACTTTACATTTTATATTGTTATTTCTGAATTCATTCATATTTAGCTGCAGATTATGGATGTGTTCTCTTATGTAGAGAGCAGAGAAATTATATTAACAGATGTCTTTTCTAGGGTGGCTGTCAATCCCACCCAAGGGGATCTCAGCTTCTCATTTTGAAAATTAGGACATCTGTTTGAGAAAAAGATCAAGACCTGGTAGGACATTGGGGGTTATTTACGAAAGGCAACTCCACTTTGCACTACAAGTGCACTTGGAAGTGCAGTCGCTGTAGATCCGGGGGAGAAATGCAAGGAAAATAAAAAAACAGCATTTTAGCTTGCACATGATTGGATGATAAAATCAGCAGAGCTTCCCCTCAGAACTTCCCTTCAGATCTACAGCGACTGCACTTACAAGTGCACTTGTAGTGCAAAGTGGATTTTCCTTTAGTAAATCAACGCCATTGTGTCATTTTAACAGTACCTATCAGCTCCGATGATTCCAAAACGCCTAAGGTGGGATTTATCCCCCAATGATGGCTTGTTTGATGAGGAATCAAATAAAGAATGGAGTGATTTCTTTGTTGCCAAGGGTCTTGAGCTTTTATGATTGTTATTAGCACGTAAACAACGGAAAAATAAGTGGCTTGAAAGCCAAATTAAGGAAATCACCGTATAGAGTCCGTTAAGGACACTGTGGAATTTATTCAGTTATCAGGTGATTTAAAAAATAAATGTATGAAATGAGATAAGGAGACTCAGGATAAAAAAAAAGAAAAACAGTCCTTAGAGATGTTAATGATTTTGGGGGACAACAAGTTTTTAAATGGCAAACCTCAAATATCATGAATGACAATTTGGCTGTGTCGTGCGACTTCTCAGGCCAATTTTAAAGAAGAGGCTTCTTGGGTTGGTCCTGTTCAAACTCAGAATAGGAATCCTACTCCTAAAACTTGAGGACATAATATCACGAAACCCAAAGTGAGGGGTCATGGTAGGGGTATTCATTACCAAACCCCTAACAGAGGTATTTATTCTCATTATCCATCCACTCAAGATGACACCTCATGGAGGCCAGTGCCCAATAGAGGAAGTGGTCAATCTAGGGGACATGGTTACCATCAACCTAGACCAGCCCCGGTTCCCATCTATAATAGCAATGCCCCTTTGGAGGGAAACTTGGAGAAACCAAAGTATAATAATCATGATCTGTATCACAGCTGCATTGTTCACTTTTTGTTTTATTTACCCTCCTTGATCTCCGTTACAAAGGGGAAAGTCTCAGAACTCATCCCATCCCCACAGAGGGAGCAGAAGGTTAACTCTTTTGAGGACACCTTAACCACTTCAATACAGGGCACTTTCACTCTCTTCCTGGCCAGACCAATTCACAGCTTTCGGTGCTCTCAGTGCTCTCTCACTGAATGATAATTACTCAGTCATGCAACACTGTATCCAAACAAAATTTTTATATATTTTTTTCCAACAAATTGAACTTTCATTTGGTGACATTTAATCCCCACTGGGCTTTTTATTTTTTTTGCAATATAAGTGAAAAAAGAGCAAAAATTTGGAAAAACAAACACTTTTTTGTTTCTATTACAAAATTTTACAAATAAGTAATTTTTGCTCATAAATTTGGACCAACATTTATACTGCTACATATCTTTGGTAAAAATAACCCAAGAGTCTTTAAGCTATGGTGCCAATCATCAAATATTGATCACACCTGATGTACTGATGGCCTATCTCATTTCTTAATTCCCTGAAATGTCAGGACAGTACTAATACCCCCTAAACGACCCCTTTTTAGAAAGTAGATAGTCCAAGGTATTTAGTACGAGGCATGTTGAGTTTTTTGAAGTTGTGATTTTTTTCCCCACAATTTTTGGGAAAAAGAAGAAATTATTTATTTATTATTTTTTTTAAACAAGATTTTCATAACAAGTTATTTATCACACACAGCATATGCATACTTGCAATTACACCCCAAAATACATTCTGTTACTCCTCCTGAGTATGGCGATACCATGTGTGAGACTTTTTCACAGCCTAGCCACACATAGAGGGTCAACATGCAAGGGGCATAAATTACACATCTAATTTCCTGACAACCTATCACATTTTTGAAGCCCCAAGACAGTGAAATTGCCCACAAAATGACCCCATTTGGGAAAGAAAACACCCAAATATTTATTCTATGAGGTATAATGAGTTTTTGTACATGTCATTTTTCTCCACAAGTTTATGGAAAATGTTTAAATAAAATTAAAACTTTTTTGTTTGTTTTTTTACACAAAGTTGTCAATTTATAAGAGTTTTCTAACACTTAGCATGTACATGGCAAAAATTACACTCCAAAATACTTTCTTCTACTCTTTCTGAGTATGGCGATATCACATTTGTGAGACTTTTACACAGCCTGGCCACATACAGAGGCCCAACATGTAGGGAGCATCGTCAAGTGTTCTAGGAGCACAATTTACACATATAATTTCCTGACAACCTATCACACATTTGAAGGCCCCTACGCACCATGATAATGGAAACGCCCACAAAATGTCCCTGTTTTGGAAAGCAAACCCCAACGTATATTCTACGGGGCACTTTGGGCTGGAGACAGGTTTTCGGGTACTCTGATGATCTGGAGATAGGTACTCTGGTACTCTGGGCTAGAGACAGGCCCTCAGGTACTCTGATGGGCTGGAGACAGGTACTCAGGTACTCTGATGGTCTGCAGATAGGGACTTGGGTGCTCTTATGGGCTGGAGATAGGTACTCGGGTACCCTGGGTTGGAGACTGGTACTTGGGTACTCTGAGATAGAGACAGGCACTCAGGTACTCTTATGGGCTGCAAATAGGTACTCGGCACTCGGTACTCGGATGGGCTGGAGACAGATACTCAGGTACTCTGATGGGCTGCAGATAGGTGCTTTGTTACTCTGGGCTATAGACAGGTTCATGGTGTGAAGGCACCAACGACACCAAAAGACCAAATTTTCCACACTTGTTAGACAGTTGTATATCATTTCAGTTTTTGACAGCAAGGCCCACTCTTGGTTTCATCAGGAATACCTCCATAGAGTTACCGTGTGAAGGCACCACCAGCACCCAAAGCCCAATTTTACCGCACCAGTTCAAGTTATTCAAAGTCTGCGAAAAAGACACCAAGATTTATCCAAAAAAATGCTAATCTTGTTCCAATTGCACTAAAGTGTGACCTCATTATACAAACTGGCTCCTCAAGCCGTTGTTTACAAAATATAGAAAGCTTGCAGGGAACATTTCATTTTTTAGGCTTTATAAATATCATTATTGCTGCAGCAGTTTCTATATGGTACAAATGTACCACTTTAGGCCTCGTACACACGAGGGGATATGTCCGCTGAAAACGGTCCGATGGACCGTTTCAGCAGACATCTCCGCTCGTGTGTATGGGCTAGCGGACAGATTTCTCCACCCGACAGATTTCAAAGCATGCTTTGAAATCCATCCGGTGGAATCTGTCCGCCCGACATGTCTGCTGGTTAGTACACTTACCAGCAGACATGTCGTCCCCCACCGCCGCCGCGCCGCCGCCGAATGGATTTCGGCGCATGCGCGGAAGTGTTTAACTTCCTGGTGCGGTGACGTGGCGGTGACGTGGCGGCGTCAACGTCACCGCCGCATCACCGCGCCGTCCGGCGGCGGGGAATTTGATCCGATGGTGTGTACACGCCATCGGATCAAACTCCCGATCGGACATATCCGATGGAAATGGTCCGCGGACCGTTTTCATCGGATATGTCCGATCGTGTGTACGAGGCCTTACAGGCAGACTAAGGGGACCATCTAGGCTCAGATGATACACAGGTATGAAACAAATCTCCTTACATAAGTTTTACTTGTGTATGTGATGTCTTCAGCTTTATGTACTGTTTAGAAAGTGCACATTATGTTAGAATTTTCTCTTCTTGTTCCATCACTGGGTGTGAATTCTTGGCATACACTGTGTGACAGCTGATTGGAGGAAGTGCCCGAGTGCCCCTGTACAGAGCTGTACTGCGAATAGACCAGCTGTCTGCTTATCTGTCTCTAAGCACCATCGCCAACACAAATTTCAGGCTAGTTTTATCTCAGTTGTCGAAAAACTTGTCAGAAGTTATCATGCTGATAACA
Source organism: Rana kukunoris (assembly GCA_029574335.1). Lineage (NCBI taxonomy): Eukaryota > Metazoa > Chordata > Amphibia > Anura > Ranidae > Rana > Rana kukunoris. The sequence continues at coordinate 456,381,225 of CM056050.1, forward strand.
GAAGTACCAAGCAGCAGAAAGACACAGAACTTAGGGCTTTGGATAACTGTTTGCCGACTGCATTGCTTACAAGTACGAAGGTAAAGCAGCCTCTCTGTGCTGGATCATGTATCTGATACATGATCCAGCACTTTATGTTTGGTACAGCACAAGTCGTTCAGCGGGTACCGCCCAATGATTTACCACCGGCACCTGCTGATCGACTCCATCATTCAGGAAAAGGAGCTCAGAATATTGACAGACAATCTTGCTTAGTGAAAGCACCACATAACACTCACCATAAACATTGATAGGTACATATTTAACCCCTTGATTGTCCCTAGATGTTAACCCCTTCATAGCCAGTTCCATTCGTACAATGTAAGTGTATAGTATTAGCACTGATCACTGTCAGTGTCAGTTAGTGTACTCCCCAGCCAACGTCAGCTAGTGTCAGATTGCCTGCCATACTACACAAAGTCCCACTATAAGTCACTGATCCACCACCATTACTAGTATAAAAAAATGAACAAATAAAAATGTCAGTATCTATACCAGATGCTATAATTTTTACGCAAACCAAGTAATATACACTTATTGGGATTTTTTTTATCTTTTACCAAAGACATGTAGCGGAATACATTTTTATCTAAATTCGTGAAGAACATGTTTTTTTTTAATTGGACATATTTTATAGCAGAAAATAATAATTATTTTTTTTTTATTGTCTTTTTTTTGCTTTATATTGCAAAAAAAAAAAAAAAAAACAGTGGTGATCAAATACCACAAAAAGATCGCTCTATTTATGTGGAAAAAAAATGACATAAATGTAATTTGCATACAGTGTTGCCAGTTAAATTAGTGCAGTGACGAATAGCAAAAAAATGCTATTCTGCACTGCGGAGGTCAAGTGGTTAACCTTTTCAAAATAATTTGCACCACTGTGTGATGGCCAAGTAAACCAGCAGTTCATCACATTAAGGACAACATAAAGTATATACGGTAAATAAACAGAAAGCCTTTTTGAAAAAGCTTTCACACTGTCACCATAGAAGTGTGTGATGCATTAGCAAGTGCTGCAATAAATCAACATTTCCCATTTTCTCCCTCAACCACATTTATATTGTTTTTGGATATCCTAATAATTTCTAACTTCCTCTAAAAGTTATTGGAATTCAAATGTAATCAGACTGGCATCTTGTCATTTTCAGACTTTCTGAGTTATGCAGATCTAAATGTGAATAAGTAAGGAAATGCTAAATTGGCATACAGTACTTTCACAGTAAATAGAAAATGTTATTTCTTAGGCTGTCAACTGACAAGTTATTTAGCTCATGAGACTCATTCAGTAAAAGTTGAAAGTGAAAACAAAAATGGAGTTATTATCCCTAGTGATCAGAAAGCTTATTTCATTTTTCCAGAAAAGAAACAGCTAAACCAGATTTGTTCCTTTTTGCATTCTTGTTTTTTATTCTCCCTAGCTTTAAATACAAGCCCCTATGTGGCCCTTTATTTTTCATATCTTCATGTGTCATTATTAACCACTTCCCGCCCGCCCCAATGGAGATTAACGTTTGCAATGTGGCTCCATCAGGATAAGCGAGGGCGAACAGCACGGTGCTTGGTGGTGCTATGAGTCACTCTGACACACTGCATCTTCGATCGCGGTAAAGAGCCTATGACATAGAGATAAGCTGTGACCAATCACAGCTGTTTAAAGCAGTAACCAGGAAGTGCCATAATCAGCTTTCCTCAGTTTGCGCTGACAGGGAGAGCTAATTGGCAGCTCTCCTGTCAGAAGAGGGTCTGCGCCAATAATCAGCACATTCATTATCAGTGCAGCCCCATCAGAGGTGCCCACCACAGCTGAAAATCAGTGCCCATCAGATGCCAGTCAGGGCCCACCAAAGTGACAATCGATGCCCATTAGTAACGCCTGTCAGTGCTCTTCACAGATGCCGATCAGTGACCATCAGTAAAGTACCTCCTCATCAGTGCTGCGTATCAATGTGATCTATTTGTGCCCATCAACACCATCTATTAGTGCCCATCAGTGCCTTTTGTCAGTGTCCATCAGTGACACATGTCAGTGCCAACTATTAGTGCCCATCAGTGCTGCCTATCGGTGCCCATCAGTGCCGCCTATCAGTGCCCATCAATTCTACATATTAGTGCCTCCTCATTAGTGCCAACTCATCATTGCCCATCAGTGCAGCCTCATCAGTGCCCAATCAGTCCAGCCTCATCAGTGCCCATCAGTGAAGGAGAAAACAACATTTATAACAGAAAAGAAGAAAAACATTTATTTTTCAAAAATTTCAGTCTTCTTTTCGTTTTTAAGCAAAAAATAAAAAACCCAGTGGTGGTTAAATACCAACCAAAGAAAGCTCTATTTGTGGGAAGAAAATTATAAAAATGTAGTTTGGGTACAGTGTTACCCTCTGACTGAGAGTGATGTGAAAAAGGGAAGGGCGGGAGGGTGTCGAATGCGATTGAATGCGCCAAATCACGGACATGAGGTGAGCTGGGAAGAGTCGGCCCAGTGACGTGTAGTACTGCACACTGAACCGACAAAGAGCATGTGTGAGTGGGCTGCTTAAATAAGCCCAAGTTGCTTAGGATTCTGACATGCTTGACAAACTGGCTGCCACTCAGGGAGCTGGTTTAGAAAGGGTAGCAACAAGCTACCATCAGATTGGCTGGGTAGATGGAGCAGTAGTCGGTCGAGCACCGACACTGGACGTCAGGCATTGTTAGTCTGAAACAGGTGGATGTCAACCCCCGGGGCTGGTTTGTTGCATTTGCAGACTGAGAGTGTAGGGGTTCGATAGCGAGTCGGGTGGCGTTGGAGCAGTGTCTGACTGCCGGAGCCACTGACTGTAAATTAACTAGGTCGTAGGGAACCGTAGAAGGCCTGGTAGATGGCTGCTTGGGTGACTATGCTGGGCAAGGCCCTAAATGGGGAACGAGTAAGGATTTCAGACATGTCCCTAAAGAGGGCACTCTTGAAAGGTAGGCGCTTGCCACTGACTACAGGTTGGTGCTTCTGTATGCCCTGTAGGAGGGACTTGACTGCATGGGCTCGAGAATACTGACAGTTTACTGGGGTCCTGCAGGGACAGGAAATGCTGGATGCCATCTAGATATGGCGTGATAGTATTGTGAGAAAGGGTCAGCTGCGTGTGGCAATACGATATGAAGGCTAGGACGTGTCTAACGCTGCCTATTGCTGCTCCGAGGCAAGTGGCCAAAAATTAGCGGTTAGTGTTCCAAGCAGTGCGATAGGCCTTCAGTGTGTTGCGTGCCAAGGAGTGGTTAATAAGCTGGGTTGAGTTGGTGAGATGCTACTTCAGTCCATCGTCAGCAATGACCAGGGTGGGACAGGAATGGTTATTGGGTCGGCTCCAGGCTCTTGCTGGAAAAACAAAGTAAGGTTAGAATGGGACAGAGCATCAGCTGCGATTTTGCATTTGCCTGGAATATGTCTACAGAAGATATTAACTGGTGATGGAGTGACAGCTGCGTGAGCCTGCGCAGGAAGGACGTGATGGGGAGAGGCTTGATCTACCTTAATTGATGAAGTCGGCTGTGGCCTGATTGTCTGTGGTGAAGAACACTGTCTGTCCAGTTCAAGTGTGACCCCAGACCTGGGAAGCTGCCACAATGGGGTACAGCACGAGACATGATGAAGCAGAAATTTAAGAGAATTTCTGGGGGCCAAGGTTTGGAGAACCCGTGGCAGATGAAAAATGCACGCAAAAGCCTGTGGTGGCTCGGCTGACACTGCCAGGATGAAGATTGAAATGCTGTTCTATCAGGTGGAGAAGTTTTCCCACATAGCTAAGTCTGCTACTGATGCTTGGTCTAGTTTGAGAACTTGGACTGGATCTTGCATTGGTGTGAGAAAATCAAGACAATACACAGGTGCTCAACAAGACGATATACGCGCACTCGCTGACCAAGGTGCACTCGCTGACCAACGTGCACTCGCTGGTGCTGGATGGAAACCTGAACTAACTGCAGGGAAAAATACAGGGAACAGATGAGTGGCCCGCGTGCCACTAAAGATGAATGGCCAACTAGGTGCCACTGTGTGTTTGTGTGGCTGATTGTTTGTCACTGAGGTGTGTTTGCAAGTTTAGTTTGTATTCGGGTTTGCACGTGGTGCGCGCTGCAAAGTGTTTTATACTACTGCAGACAATTTTATGTGGTTGCAAGGGTGTCAGTGAGTGTCAGATTGCTGGGATGATATTGTGTGGTTGCAGGGGCCTAGAGTATGAAGGTTTGTTTTGAGACGGCATTGCGTGGTTGCAAGGGTGTCAGTCTGGTTTGCTGAGACGATGTTGCGTGGTTGCAAAGGTCTCGATGATTATGAGGTTTGTTTTGAGATGGCATTGCGTGGTAGCAAGGGTCTCAGTCTGGTTTGCTGAGACGATATTGCCCGGTTGCAAAGGTCTCGATGATTATGAGGTTTGTTTTGAGATGGCATTGCGTGGTAGCAAGGGTCTCAGTCTGGTTTGCTGACACGATATTGCACGGTTGCAAAGGTCTCGATGATTATGAGGTTGTTTTGAGATGGCCTTGTGTGGTTGCACGGGTCTCAACAAGTGAGGGGTTGCTGAGACGATGTTGCGTTTGCAATGGTCTCAAGTGAGTGTCGGGCTGCTGAGATGACTATGTATGGCTGCAAAGGTCTGAACGGATGTCAGGTTGCTGAGACGATATTGTGTTTGCAATGGTGTCAAATGAGTGTCAGTTTGCTAAGACGACTTTGTATGGCTGCAAAGGTCTGAACGGGTGTTAGGTTGCTGAGACGAGATTGTGTGGTTGCAAAGGTCTAGATGAGTGTGAGGTAGCTGAGATTATATTACATTTGCAAGGGTCTCAAATAAGAGTCAAGTTGCTGAGACAATATTCCTTTTTTTTTATCAAAACGACTGTGAATGAAATGCTGGTAAACATTAGTTACCACGTCTGGCAGTGTTTACAAGCCGTTACAGGCATTGGTGTTTCGAATGCCTCTGAACATCCGACTGAACCCATTTTTTTCCCAGGAAGGTTTCTAACTCAACTGCCTAGAAACGACTTTAATGATCCTGTGTAGATGTACTGATAAGATAACATGGAGGAGAGATTGGGGACCCTGTGTAGATGTACTGGTAAGATAACAGAGGAGAGATTGGGGGCGGCTGAAAAAACACCCGACTGTTCCTAAACGTCCGTTTACCAACAGCAGTGTACATGAGGCCTAAGACAATTTGCCTGGCTGCAAGGATCTCAATGAATGCCAGGTTGCTGGGGCGAGACTGCGTGGTCACAAAGGTCTTTATCGAGTGGGAGGTTGCAAGGGTCTCAATGAGTGTGGGGCTGCTGATATGGTATTGCGTTAGCAAGGGTCTCAACAAGGGTGTCAGGCTGCTGAGACGATTTTGTGTGGTTGCAATGGTCTCAAGAGGTGTCAGGTTCCTGGGCCGAGATTGCGTGGTGTTTTTTCTTTTTAGCGTTTTTTTTCTGCATTTTTATATTTCTTTTTGCGTATTTTTTCGTTTTTTGTATATATATATTTTTTGGCGTTTTGTAAGGATCATGTGTTGCAAGGGTCTTAAGGGTGTCAGGCTGCTGAGACGATATACGCGTGGTTGCAAGGATCTCAATGAGTGTGAGGGCTGCTGAGACGATATTGCATTTGCAAGGGTCTCAACAAGGGTGTCAGGCTGCTGAGACGATTTTGCGTAGTTGCAGCGGTCTCAACAGGTGTCAGGTTGCCGGGGGGCTGAGATTGCGTGGTGGCAACGTTTTTTTTTGCGTTTTTATTTCGTTTTTATATATATTTTTTATTTTATTTTGCGTTTTGTAAAGGTCATGTGTTGCAAGGGTCTTAACAAGGGTGTCAGGCTGATGGGATAATTTTGTGTGGTTGCAAGGATCTCAATGAGTGTGGGGCTGCTGAGACGATATTGCGTTTGCAAGGGTCTCAACAAGGGTGTCAAGCTGCTGAGACGATATACGCGTGGTTGCAAGGACCTCAATGAGTTATAGGGCTGCTGAGATGATATTGCGTTTGTAAGGGTCTCAACAAGGGTGTCAGGCTGCTGAGACGATTTTGCGTAGTTGAAGCGGTCTCAACAGGTGTCAGGTTACCGGGGGGCTGAGATTGCTTGGTGGCAACGTTTTTTTTGCATTTTTATATATATTTTTTATTTTATTTTGCATTTTGTAAAGGTCATGTGTTGCAATGGTCTTAACAAGGGTGTCAGGCTGCTGGGATGATTTTGCGTGGTTGCAAGGATCTCAATGAGTGTTGGGCTGCTGAGACGATATTGCGTTTTCAAGGGTCTCAACAAGGGTGTCAGGCTGCTGAGACGATTTTGCATGGTTGCAATGGTCTCAACAGGTGTCAGGTTGCCGAGGGGCTGAGATTGCGTGGTGGTAAAGTTTTTTTTTTGTGCGTTTTTATATATACATTTTTTATTTTATTTTGCGTTTTGTAAAGGTCATGTGTTGCAAGGGTCTTAACAAGGGTGTCAGGCTGCTGAGATGATTTGCATGGTTGCAAGGTCTCAATCAATAAGAATTGGGTTACTGAGAAAGGATAGAAACACCTGGTTTGTTTGTACCTTAAGCAAGCAGTATAGGGTAGAAGGACAACGCCTGTTTGAATCGTAGGTTCCATAGGGGCTACTAATGAACGATATGGGAGACAACGAATAATAGCAAATTGAGAGGACATAAAGAATGTAATAACAAATTTTACTTGCGACAGTGGGCCATGCGAGTGAGTTTGTGGCGCACTGTGGCTGGAGTGGAACATGTAGGAAAGGTGTAGCGTGATGCCATGCATGGGGCAAAACAACAAGGTTTGGTGTAGAAAATAGAACACGAGAAGTGCGTACGAATATTTTATAAGCTCCACTGTGGGAACCGAACATATAATGCGGGTGACACCATGAGTGGCCACGAATTTTGACATGACAAACAAGCTAACGAATCCTACCTGGGACAGTGAACATGCAACTGGGTTTGCTTGGACTGGAGTGGATGTGCAACCAGTGTGGCGTGGTGTGGTGTGGCGCCATGCATGACGCACAGGCAATAACTTTGGTAAATAAATGAGAGAGAAGAACCGTGTACAAACAATTCGTAAGTTCCGCTGCGGAAACTAAAACGCACGGCATGGGGGAAACATAGAATGGCAATGGTGGAAAGTATGCAATGTATCTGATACAAAACGGTTATAAAGAGAAATGACTAATACAAAAATGGTTGTAAAATGCATGAAACAAATCCGATACGAATCAGAGGTAAGGAGTGTTGAACAAATCTGCTGTGAATTGGTTGTAGAGTGTATGCTACTCCTTGCTGCGAAACCGAACAACTACCAGCCACCCATCCCCCCAGGCTAATCAAGTGCAGACAAAGCAGCAGGTGAGTTCAATTACCACCTCAATCTGCCAAAGAACCCATACAAAGAATATATGCTAATCTCCAAATGAATGAGACAGCCAGCATGGACACTGAATATACAAATAAATAGTTTGTTTGGCAGGAGGAAGTTACAAATGTACCAAGCTTGTAACTAAGATGTTAGAACATGAGCAACAATAACTCAGAGGCAGATTTTTACAAAAGAAATGCAGGATAGGAAGCATAACGAATTGCAAGATTGCACATCATACAAAAGGTTTGAATACAACCTGCGACAGTAAGCGGGAACCGCCGTCGAAGACCATATGCAAAACGGAGAAGCCGCAATGCACTTGCGATGTCGAACTGCGATTGAATGCGCCGACTCACGGACATGAGGTGAGCTGGGAAGAGTCGGCCCAGTGACGTGTAGTACTGCACACTGAACCGCATCAAAGAGCATGTGTGAGTGGGCTGCTTAAATACCCTCCGGGCTACTCCATAAACTCAGGCCACCATACTGGCCTTCTTATTTGTCAATTGGCAGGAAGGGGGGAAAGTGTCCTGTATTGAAGTCGTTATAGTGTGAGTTATGATGCACACACATCCAGGCTTATTTAAAGCTTATTTAAAGCGTATTTAAAGCGTATTTAAACACAAAATCTATTTTTCAGTATGTTTGGGATTGTGTCTTCTTAAATACAGTTTTCTTAAAGTGGAAGTAAACCCTTCTATCATTTTCAGCCAAGGAAGCTGCCATCTTGGCCTATGTTTAATTTTCAACTGCCGTGGTGCTGCACATGTGATCAGTTATGACACCAGCCATTGGATGGTTTGACAGTTTGGTTGAGAGCACAACCAATGTGACAGTTAGCAATCCCGGCATGCCGGAAATATAACTGCTTTTTGAAACTGTTAAATCGATGGGTTTACTTCCGCTTTAAGCAAACTGTTTTTGTGAATCTCGTGTCTGCAGTTTGATCTCCTTCAGTTAGAAAATGGATTGCCTCAGAGGCAGCCCAACAGTTCACTGAAGAAGTGTTTGTAACAGGCTGAGAACACTGCTGCTAACTGTAAAGCAGGCCATAGATTATGCAATTTTATTTTCTTCCACCATGGGTCGAAGGAAAGAAAATAGCTTGATTCCCCCATCAACACTTTCCTTCCCTCCTGCAGTGCTATTGTGTTCTGCCAAAGGGGAGCACAGTAAGCCTTCCCTGCCAGGAGAACACAATGATTAGTGCTGCTGGCTATAGCTGGCGGCACTAATCCTTCAGGAAAAAAACAGACAGGCTGGTTCATATATCAACTTGTTTACAACCAGGGTGCCTATACATGGATCAAAATTTGGCTGGTCCCTGCGGAACTACAATTACAATCAAAAGTTGCTTTTTTGTATCCATGGAAACATTTGGGACATTTTCTACGCAGTCAGTGTTGATGGGGGAATCCCTGCACTATTGTATTCTGAGCGTGAGAGGTTTCCCAGCTGTCAGAAAACAATGATTACAGCTGGCAGCAAAAAAAAACCTGACAAGCTGGTTGTACTGAATTTGATTAATAGATCGACTTCAGTACACTGCGTGCCTATAAATTTGTTTGAAATTCATCCAATACCTGATAAACTGGCTGAATTTTGATTCTGTTCTGTCAGTATGGAAGACATTGATCCTGTGTTTTATGCCTTCTCTTGGTAAAAGCACCTCCCCACAGTAAGGCCCCTTTCCCACTGGGGTGCACTGGGGAGTAAAGCGCCGCTTTGTTTGCGGAGGTATTCGGTCGTTAGCTTAATTTTTAACCCCTTTTTTGCTTTTAACCCCCTGCTAGCGACTAAAAAAGGGTTAAAACCACCGCAAAGCGCCACTGCAGGCCAGCGGTACGTCTGCGGTGCCCATTCATTTCAATGGGCAGGAGCGGTTGAGGAACGGTATACAAACTGCTCCTTCCTTCACCGCTCCAAAGATGCTGCTTGCAGGACATTTTTTAACATCCTGCAGAGCACCACTCCAGTGTGAAAGCCCTCAGGCCTCATTGCCTCCTGCCGAATGCAATTCCGAGATTGGTGACAGAGAATTGTTAGCTATCATTTTAGCTCTTAAAGAATAGGGGCATCTCCTCGAAGGTACCACTGTGTCCTCTTTTTGACTGTCCAATTCTAAATTTATCTCCCAGATGGACTCTTTTTTTGTCATGCTTCAATTACATAGTCTCATTCTTACCCAGTACTAACAATGTAAGGGCTGACACATTGTCGCAACAGTTTTTCCCGGCTTTCAAGATTGAGTCGGTGCCTGTTCCTGCAATACCTCCTGATCACATACTACTGGCTACTGTACGCACCAGTCTCACCTCTGGGTGACAGAATCCAGACCCCTTCCGAGAAACCTGGTGACGGCTGCTTTGTCTCTGAGAATTTCTGCACTGCTTTGCTCCAGACTTACCATTCTCCCACGGCAGCTGGCCACCAAGGAAAGAATCAACTAATTTGAGCTATTTCTTACCAATTCTGGTGGCCTAGTCTCCGCACTGATGTAACCACCTCTGTAGACACTTGTTCCATGTGTGCACAGAGTAAGGCCTCGTAAACACGTTAGGTTAACCAGAGGACAATGGTCTGATGGACCGTTTTCATCGGTCAAAACCGATCGTGTGTGGGCACCATAGGTTATTTAACCATCGGTTTTAAAAAAAAGCCAACTTGCTTTAAATTTAACCGATGGATTCCTAACCGATAGGTCAAAACCGATCGTTAGTAGGCACGGCCATCGGTTAAATATCCACGCATGCTCAGAATCAAGTCGACGCATGCTTGAAGCATTGGACTTCATTTTTTTCAGCACGTCGTTGTGTTTTAGGTCACCGCGTTCTAACACAATCGTTTTTTTAACCAATGGTGTGTAGGCACATCAGACCATCAGTCAGCTTCATCGGTTAACCGATGACAGCGGTTGTCATCGGATGGACTGATCGTGTGTACATGGCTTAAGACACCACAACACCTTCCAGTGGGTCTCCTACAACCCATACTCAATGGAGAGAGGCCGTGGACCCACCTGTCTATGAGTTTTATTGTGGAGTTACCCATCTCCCAGGGCAACATAGTTATGGTGGTTGACCAGTTTTCGAAAATGTCACATTGTATTCTACTAAAGAAGTTTCCCACATCCAAAGATCTGGCATCCATTTTTGCTTGGGAGATCTTTCGTTTACATGGGCTACCCAAGGTTATTATCTCTGACAGGGGTACCCAGTTTGTCACTTGTTTTTGGCGAGCCTTTTGTGCACAGTTAAAAATGTTGCTTTCCTTCTCCTCTGCGTATAACCCACAGACCAATGGGGCCGCAGACGAGCCAACCAAACCTAGGCGCAGTTTCTACACTGCTTTAATTCTGATCACCATAACAATTGGTCACACCTCCTACCTTGGGTGGAGTTTGTTCACAATATTGTTGTCAATACCGCTTCCCGGTTGTCTCAGTTTATGGTGAATTATGGTATCCAACCATCCATGTTGCCTGACACATTTGTTCCTCAAAGAATTCATGCATTAGAGGAGCATCGCCGTGATCTTTGTTACAATTGGGTGCAGATCAAAGAGTCCTTGCAACATGCCAGTGAGAGGTACAGACTCCATGCTGACTGCCAACGTCTACCTGCGCTTTTTTACCAGGTTGGGGACAGTTTCTTCGGTATCTTTTTTCCTAGGAAACAAACATGAGAGTTTGTCCATTTAAAACGAAATTGGGAGGCGATCTGGTGTTAAAGAGCAGTATCCAGCTCCACCCCCATCGCGTCTGTCTTTTCATAATTCACATTGAAATTAGACAGTGCAGAGTTCCTGTAGCAGGGATGGAAAGGATATTAGTAGCGAAGAAACAAGAAGCATCAAATCATCCGCATAAGTGGCAATTTTCTGTTTTCCGCCTTTTGTTAAAATACCTCTAATATCCCGTTGGCTCGTATCATTCGCAAAAATGGTTCTAAGATAAGAACAAAAATTATAGGAGACAATGGGCAACCCTGTTTTTGACTTTTCATGTTAATCTCCCATAGACCTTTAAACGGTGTTCCGCGGATATTGAATTTGCCGCGAACCCCCCATAATGTTCGCTATTCGGCGAACAGGCGAACACCCTGATGTTCGAGTCGGACTTATGTTCGACTTGAACATCGGACTCATCCCTATTTAAGATCATCAACTTAGCGTTACACTCTTTAACCACTTAAGGACCGCCTACTGCACATATACGTCGGCAGGATGGCACGGCTGGGCACATCAACGTATATATATACGTTGATTTTAGTACCCAGCCGTGGGTCATGGGCGCGCGCCCGCGGCACGCTCCCGTGACCTGGTCCGAAGCTCCAGGAACGGGACTGCGGGATTCGCGGACCCGATCGCCGCTGCAGTGTGGCAATCCGTCCCTGGAGCTGAAGAATGGGGAGAGCCGTGCTTCACTGTGGCCGCAGCATCGATCGTGTCATCCCTGTAATAGGGGGACGCGATCGATGACATCACACCTACAGCCACACCCCCCTACAGTTGTAAACACACACACAGGGTACACTCAAATTCACAGCGCTCCCTGTGGTTAACTCCCAAACTGCAACTGTAATTTCCACAGTAAACATTGCAATTTAAATGCATTTTTTGCTGTGAAAATGACAATTGTCCCAAAAATGTGTCAAAATTGTCCGAAGTGTCCGCCATAATGTCGCAGTTATGAAAAAAAACACTGATCGCCGCTATTAGTAGTAAAAAAATTTTTTTTTATAAAAATGCAATAAAACTATCCCTTATTTTGTAAACGCTATAAATTTTGCGAAAACCAACCGATAAACGCTTATTGCGATTTTTTTTACCAAAAATATGTAGAAGAATACGTATCGGCCTAAACTGAGGACAAAAATGTTTTTTTTATATATTTTTGGGGGATATTTATTATAGCAAAAAGTAAAAAATATTGAATTTTTTTTTAAATTGTCGCTCTATTTTTGTTTATAGCGCAAAAAATAAAAACCGCAGAGGTGATCAAATACCACCAAAAGAAAGCTCTATTTGTGGGGAAAAAAGGACGCCAATTTTGTTTGGGAGCCACGTCGCACGACCGCGCAATTGTCAGTTAAAACGACGCAGTGCTGAATTGCAAAAAGGGGCAAGGTCCTTTACCTGCATTTTGGTCCGGGTCTTAAGTGGTTAATATGGCTGAATAAACCTCAGAGGGTTAAGCTGGAGCAATTACAAAAACATAAGGGGAGAGGGGGTTTGGCTCTGCCCAACCTGTGGCTCTATTATTTGGCAGCACAACTGCAACACATTGCCAGGGCTTCAGAAGAATCAGTAAACGTATAATTATTGTCTTAATAGTGGATGGTGCTCTTGGATGGCTGATTGTAAATGACTATGATGTAGACTGTAATTGACAGTGTTGAATTGTATGTTCTTGTTTATTTCAATAAAATTCTTTTGAGATTTTTTTTTTTTTAGTATGCCACACAAATGAAATTCAGAGTACATTTACCACACCTACTCTGTTCCATTATGAATTGACTATGGAGTGACGCCATTGTGGCCCAGGCGAAGGTAGAAAAACCCAAGCACTGAAAGCAGAGCACTGAAGGGCACACTTTGACAGGTAAGTATGTCATTATATGCTAGCATATGGTGCATACAAGAACATTATGGCATGAACCTGCAGGGGACCCATTTGAAAAAAAAAATCATGGAGTTTAAAACAACTTTAACTGTACAAAAAACGTTTCTTAAAATCTTTCAATAATTTATAACTCACTGGAAAACTATAGTCTTTTAGGGCACATTTATCACTTTCAGAATAGCCTTTTTGACATAAATTGGCTGTGAAAAGTAAATCTTTCTGTTGTATATATATATATGTATATATATATATATATATATATATATATATACATATATATATTTTCTCCATTAAAATCAGTATTTCGAGTCTTAGGCCGCGTACACACGAGCAGACAGATTTGTTCAAATCGGTCGGGCCGACCGATTTGAACAAATCTGTCTGCTGGGGACATATTGGTTTGATCGTGTACACACGATCAAACCAAAATCGCCGCCGCCAGACGGCGCGGTGACATGGCGGTGACGTTGACGCCGCCACGTCACCGCACCAGGAAGTAAAACACTTCAGCGCATGCGTCGAAACCATTTGGCGCGTGTGCGAGAAGACATGTCTGCTGGTTAGCGTACTAACCAGCAGACATGTCGGGCGGACGGGTTCCCAGCCGACAGATTTCAAAGCATGCTTTGAAATCTGTCGGGTGGCCAAATCCGTCGGCTCGCCCGTACACACGGTCGAATCTGTCTGCTGGGACGGTCGGGCCGACCGTTTCCAGCAGATAGATTTGATCGTGTGTACGCGGCCTAAAATTAAATGCACTTTGATGTCCCTTTCATTATAGATGTATTTCAGCTTTTTTTGCCTCTATAATTGGGATTTTCTTGAAGTTCTTTGTATTTATTTAACTTGTAAAAGCAAAATCATTTGGGATTTAGAAATATAATTCTGCAGAATAAATCCATTATGTAAAGGAAGCAGACTAGAGCATTTAACAATGAATGGATAATAACTATTATTAAACAACGATTAAGTATTATTCAGCATTTATTACTGTTAATTATTAGTGTAAATTAAGGTAATTATTGAAATTGAAGATGTTTTATTGCTCTTGCTTAAAGAATAACCATTTTGCATAATATGTTTTACACCCCAAAAATCTCAGTGGGTATAAATATATATGGATATACACATTGAAAAGAAGTCTGCAGCATCAAATTTATTACAGGTACTTAAATTTACGCTTTTTATATTTTCCTTTAAGCTGAAGATCAATATCATCACTGTAGTGACAGGAAAATTTGAAAGAACAGGAGAGAAATGTTTTTGAAAGAAAGTATATCTGTGAATGTAATTTTCGTTTTGGGAAAAATCGTAGTGTAGTGAAACATGTTTCATACATACATCTGGGATTCCTTTTAAACAGTGGGTCTAGATATCATCATTTTTTTGGGGTTTAATCCATTGACTTAATGATGGCAAGAAAAAATAGGTTTTGATAAAAGATTTATCAGAATTTTAAAACAAACATTCAAAAGAAAATCAAACGGTGTATGGCCAGCTTATGGCTGGTTTCACACTATCTTTGCATGCATCTCACAGCAGGGGTCCCTGTTTTAGGTCCGATTTCAGCTCAAATTTTTGGCTGAATTTGGACCTGAAACAGACCAAAAGACGCACAGTGCTCCTGTACAAATTTACAGCGGAGAGCCATAGAGATATTGGGCTAGATTCAGTATGGAGAGCGGATCTTTGTGCGGGCGTAACGTATGTCATTTACGTTACGCCGCCGCAACTTTTCCAGGCAAGTGCTTTATTCACAAGTTGCCGCGGCGTAGCGTAAAATGGCTTTTCGTAATTCAAATTGGGCGGGTAGGGGGCATGTAGTATTTAAATTAAGCACGATCCTGTGCCGAACGTACTGCGCATGCGCCGGCCGTGAATGTATCCCAGTGCGCATGCTCCAAATCACGTCGCAAATTGTCAATGAAAACGACGTGAACTTAACTTACGCCCAGGCCCATTCTGAATCGACTTACGCAAACGACGTAAACGACGTCCATACTTAACATTGGCTGCGCCTCACTATAGCAGGGGTAACTTAACGTAAACGACGCAAGTAGATACGCAGGCCAGACGTACGTTCGTGAACCGGTGTATTAGGCTCATTTGCATATTTTAGACGAGAACCCCACCTAGCGACCAGTGTAAATATGAAACTAAGTGAGTTACGCAGGTCGTATCTTAGCAACATTTAAGCGTATCTCATTTAGAGCATACGCTTAAAGTTGCACTGGCTCAGATTAGGACTTACGACAGTGTATCTACTGATACGCCCATCGTAAGTGTTCCTGAATCTAGCCCATTGTCTTTTTCTCTAGCTAGATAGAGCAGGTAGGCTAGTCAGTTAAATTTACAGTGTGTAGAGGATATATATACATCCCAGGAGTTGTACATATATTTATACACTGTATAGTTTAGTTAGATTAGTTCTTCCTAA
The DNA here is from genome assembly GCA_029574335.1 of Rana kukunoris. Lineage (NCBI taxonomy): Eukaryota > Metazoa > Chordata > Amphibia > Anura > Ranidae > Rana > Rana kukunoris. The sequence goes on from CM056050.1 coordinate 456,396,702, forward strand.
CCTGTGAGGCAGTTGATTGTGCTAGCTGCAGTGTTCTCACGTGTTGCATTGCCCGTGTGCTCGGTGCAACTAAATCAACTTGCTGTATACTGCAAATTTGCGCATTACTTTGAAACTTAACCCACTTGGTGGTGCATAGTGCAAGTGTGCTCATTACTTTGCAACTGAACCCACTTTGTGGTGCATAGTGCAAGTGTGCGCATTACTTTGCAACTGAACCCACTTGGTGGTGCATAGTGCAAGTGTGCGCATTACTTTGCAACTAAACCCACTTTGTGGTGCATAGTGCAAGTGTGCTCATTACTTTGCAACTAAACCCACTTGGTGGTGCATAGTGCAAGTGTGCTCATTACTTTGCAACTGAACCCACTTGGTGGTGCATAGTGCAAGTGTGCGCATAACTTTGCAACTGAACCCACTTGGTGGTGCATAGTGCAAGTGTGCTCATTACTTTGCAACTAAACCCACTTGGCGGTGCATAGTGCAAGTGTGCGCATTACTTTGCAACTGAACCCACTTGGCGGTGCATAGTGCATGTGTGCTCATTACTTTGCAACTGAACCCACTTGGCGGTGCATAGTGCAAGTGTGCTCATTACTTTGCAACTGAACCCACTTGGTGGTGCATAGTGCAAGTGTGCGCATTACTTTGCAACTGAACCCACTTGGTGGTGCATAGTGCAAGTGTGCTCATTACTTTGCAACTAAACCCACTTGGTGGTGCATAGTGCAAGTGTGCTCATTACTTTGCAACTAAACCCACTTGGAGGTGCATAGTGCAAGTGTGCTCATTTCTTTGCAACTGAACCCACTTGGTGGTGCATAGTGCAAGTGTGCTCATTATTTTGCAACTAAACCCACTTGGTGGTGCATAGTGCAAGTGTGCTCATTACTTTGCAACTAAACCCACTTGGTTTATAGTGCAAGTGTTCTAATTACTGTGCACCTAAGCCCACTTGGTTTATAGTGCAAGTGTGCTAATTACTGTGCAGTGTGCACCTAAGCCCACTTGGTTTATAGTGCAAGTGTGCTGTAACGGTCACCACCGCTTACGACCTTCCATCCAACCACGACAAGCTTATCTGACACACTCTGACAATCTTGCATACACGATCCATATCCTTTCCCAGAATAAGACGAGACAGAGCTCCGTACTTGCTTCCAAAGATATGACAATTTATTGGTATTTTCTCAGCTTCTTATACAGTCTTAAGCATAATGCAGTTAGTCACAGGACAATGTAGTCTCCACCCCCCTTCACACCATGGGGGGCTTCAATCACACTCTAAAAGGCATTCAGGTAAGCTAACCATGCAGACTTGTCGGCACCGCATCTTCAATAGTGTTCAATTAACCTTGAATAATACACAGACATCTAGTTGAATAAGTTATCTAGACAGCTTTATCACACAATGGCAGATTCTTGTGAGAGTGGGTGCAATCAACACCTTCAACAGAATGTCTTTACAGTGAATAGCCAACACCTTAAGATATTTCAATAGCATATTATACAAAGGTATGACTCACTGTCTGGTTGACCTGGTCATGTCATCATGAACTCCTTGTGATATCTCAGTCCTAAAATGAAGTATTAATAATGTCCCATCTGTAATATATGAATTATGATTCTTTGTCACCCTATGGCCCTAGTGGACATAAGGTGACCCTAGACATAGGAATATCTCAGTCTGTCACGGTGCATTCCGTTACATCTCTCCCCTTTCGGTGGGAGACGGACACAGGTGGGAACCCCAAACGGGTTGACTCCGAACTCCGTCAGTAGTTCCAGTCCTCCAATGCTGGTATCCATACTGTACCCCAAATAAATGGCTCCAAACTGAGCATTACTCACCCCGCCAACCTCTGCCTCTCTCGGAGAACACGCCTGATGCTGGGGAGAAGGCAGGGTGGCTGGGCTCAGTCCATCATGCTGTTGGGGGTCTGGGCCAACTGCCCCCCCTTCCTGGGGTATACCAGTGGAGACTGAAGTCCCATCCACTGGTGCTTGGTGAAAACCCCCCGGTGCTTGCAAAGCAAAGCCGACATCCTCCTGTCCCAGTCCTGTACCATTTTCTGGGGTTGTGCCAGTGGAGACTGAAGTCCCATCCACTACCCCAGGAACCCCCTCTTCTGTTAGTGAGGAGCAGAGGCCTGGGGCACTCTGCTCTGTTGCCAGCTCTTCTGCTGGGTTGCTGTGAGTGGAGACCACAGTCCCATCCACTACCACAGGATCCCCCTCTTCTGTTAGTGAGGAGCAGAGGCCTATGACACTCTGTTCTGTTGCCAGCTCTTCCGCTGGGTTGCTGTGAGTGGAGACCACAGTCCCATCCACTACCACAGGGTCCCCCTATTCTGTTAGTGAGGAGCAGAGGCCTATGACACTCTGTTCTGTTGCCAACTCTTCCGCTGGGTTGCTGGCAGTGGAGACCACAGTCCCATCCACTACCACAGGTTCCCCTCTTCTGCTAGTTGGGAGCAGAGGCTTGGGGCACCCTGCTCTGTTGCCAGTGATTCAGCTGGGGGTAAAAGCTTTACCACCTCAGCTTGTTGCTGGAGAGAGGGGTCAACCGCCCCGGCTCTCTGGAACTCCACACCATCCGCTTCAGCTTTAGAGATGGCGATCTCCATTTTTCCACTGCCGATTCATCAGCCAGGAGTTCACAGTTGTCATCTGAACTTTCCTCATAGTTCCAGGCAATGGGAGCCCCACGCTGCTGCTGAGCCGAGTCTAGCAGCTGTTTTTAGGCGACCTCCAGCTCCCATTCTTGAATGGCCAGAAATTCTAAATCTTCCTGTGATCAGTGGCCTCCCGAGATATTCAATTTCTCCTCTCTGTGCTCCATTATGTCCTCCAAGCGCCACTCCCGATCATCCCCGAAGTCTGGATCACTGGACATCCTCCAATACAATAATCCCAGGCCATCATAGTCATGGCCTTCTGTGGGGCTGTCATCTGCTGGCCACGGGCACACTTGGGCTACATACCACTGGAGGGCTCTGTAGCTTTCATCCAGCTGCATCTCTGCCCGGATCTGCCTGCTCAACTCTGCTGTCCACTCCTGCTTCGGTTGTTTCCTCAACAACAGCATTCGTACGTCATACTGCGGCCAGTACCTTGCATAGATGGACGGCAGGACTTTTCCTTGGTGTTGCTGCTCCAGAGCTAGTGCTTCCTTCCAGAGTTGGCACCGAATCACATCCGACCATCCCAACAGGACCTCCTCTGATACTGGTCCTCTATGCTGTATCCGCATCTCTTGTAACCTTCTTTGGAATTCCTCTTCCATGGAGACTGGTATCTGCACCTCTCCTCTCTCTTTAGTTGGTGCTGCTGTGACTTCAGCTGCTGCAGCACTTCTTCTCTGTAGCAAGGTGGCATTCAGAGCCGCAATAACTCGGTCCCTGATCTCCGGTGGAGGGTTAGGACCATAATTTTTTAGGTTAACAGCCCGATCAAAACTTTCTTCCTCGGGTGTCCTGTTCGTTACGGCGGGCCTTTTAGCTCTATCTATCTCGACCAGTTCTGCGATAATGTCCCTTTTCTTACGGTTGCTGGCTGGTCTGCCCCGACTCTCCAGTAAGTCCATGAGGGAAGAGAGCTTCATCCGTTCATACACCGTCTCCATTGTCATGTGCCCTTGAAGCTGTCCTTCTGATGATGGAATCATCCCAGTGCTGTGCCACCAAATGTAACGGTCACCACCGCTTACGACCTTCCATCCAACCACGACAAGCTTATCTGACACACTCCCAATGTGGGGGAGGGGAGGGGCAGCTAATGGGAGGTGTGTGTGAGTAGCCGGCCAGCGTTCCCGTGCTCGTGGGTCCCTTGGATCCGGAGGTTGGCGTATCAGATGGGCGTATCAGCTGGTATCAGCTGCGGAGACGGAGGCTAGGCGTGTGGAGTGAGGGGTGGGTTCGTAGGAGCGGTGGAGCGTGGAGCGTGGAGAGCGAGCGAGCGTGAGTATGGCGGGTGTTGTACCCGCAGCCTGTCTGCAGACAGCGCGCTGTTTTTCTCCCTGAACGCTACTGTTTGTTACTACTGGCCGCGGCTGCTGCAGTGGAGGCTGCCTTCGCTCCCTCGCTCCTTCGCTCAACAGCCTACAGACCTTCAGTAAGAATGGGTCACTAGCCTGAGAGTCTGACGAGCCTGACCAGCCTAGAGCTTGAGCTGCAGCCTGTCTTCCCGCCCACTCCTCTCCCTCTCCCCCTCCGCCCCCCCTCGTCTCCCTTGCGCGTCTCCCCTCTCTGCTTCTCCGTGTCCCGGTCTCCTCCCTCATGCCCCTCTTGCTTCTCATACCATACCTCATACCTCATACCTTACATGCTTTCAAGCCCCCGGGAATTCCTTTAATCAAGGTGACCCCATCACGGTGACCCCTTCACGGTGACCCCAGTCATAGCCTCCAGTCACTGTATAAACAAGTGGACGAGCTCCCTCAGAACAGTGTGAGAGTGAGAAAGTGAGGCAGCGTGGGATAGCATGGATGGCTGCCAGAAGAGGAAGCTGATTTGAATTTAATCTGAATCTGTAATCTTGAAGGCAGCAATTGTAACAACTGTAGTTGAAATCACAGCTAAGGAACAGTCACTGAACACTGAACACTGAACAGTTACTAAAAGAAACACACAGTTGAGCACTGTTGAATACTGACTTTTGCATATTGCATGCCTCCACAATTAATCAGTATTCCTCCGTATTCCTTCGCATCCCATTGCATCCCATTGTATTCTACTGTGTCCAATCGAATTGCACTGCGTCCCACTGTGTCCCATTGTTCCATGGCGCTCCACTGTGTGGAAGCCTGAGCGGTTGCTTGGACTGATCGGCTAGTGAAGGTCTTGGTGTATTCACCCATCTATCCATTTGAGGAGCTGAAGGGGGGGCCATCAGTTCACCATTTGTTTACCGGACCTTTATCTGACCTTTGAATCTAATAATTGCTTTAACAGCCCTTACAGCCCCTACAGCCACATTACTGCTACATTACAGTTTCTTAAACAGCAGGAGCCGTAGTCAGATTTTTCTGGCAAAAACGGGAGCCACGAGGGATAATCTACACAGTCTTCTTATACAGCCCTTCAAGAAACGCTACTAGGGGAACCGTGAGTAAAACTAAAAATAATGTTTCCATGGTTGGGTGAGTAGCCGTGGTGTGGTAGAAGTTGGAACTAAAGAATTGCTGAAGAAAGAACTAGGCAAAAACCAGATAACTGTATGGTGGTCATATGTTTTAAATATTGTAAATTACGAACTGGAAAACGCCCCAAAACGCCCTAAAAATATCTGTGCTCGCTGAACTAGGAAACGCCCCAAAAGGCTCCAAAAAATCTGTGTGTGTTGGTAGTCTGCTATGGTGAAAACAGGATCGCATGTAGGCGCGTAGAAAAGCAAGGACCACACGTGTACTGATACACAGAGTACTTAAATTTTACTTGTATGCCAATCCATTTACATTTTTAGAACTCTGAACCACAAAACCTAGGGAACCCAATGTACTGTAGACTGGATGGTCCAGTTTAGGATTGGTCTAAGGTTAAACAGTGGATGATCGCTCAGAAATCATAGGTTCTAAATGTGGTAAATTGTAAATTGTGAACTGAAAACTGTTTCAAAACACTGGTAATCGACCGCAGATTAGTAAAAAGGAAGAATCTTAAATACGCTGTTCGGAGGTTAACAGGATGTATGTAAAAATGCAGAAGCAATTACTTTAATATACAACATCTAAGGTATATATTAACTGCTGCAAATTGGGAACTGTAAAAGCTCTTAACCACCAGTGGGTGTCTAAAAACTGGGTGTAGCAAAGAACAATCACAGGAATCAGGACGCCAGACAAGCATGAGAGGCAGGACACAAAGAGGTGCAGCCGCAAATCCATCAAGAATAAGTGATAGTCCGAGCACAATAATAAAAAATACCTGATAAAAAACCAAGTGAAAGATAGCCCAGATAAAATGGCAACAACAAGGAGAAAATGTGCGGAAAAGGTTCAGAAAACAGGAGTAAGAAGACAATCAGAACCGTTAGAAAGAGCTGGGACTTTAACAATAGCAGATGAAGAGGATGAAGAGCCGGACGAATTGGAAGAAGACCAACTCCCTACGAAGGGAGAAATTGCTAAAATGTTCGCCAGACTGGAGTCAGTTATGAACAAAATGGAAACGTCTTTAAAAGGAGAATTAGAATCAGTACACGAAGATATGAATCATATCTTAAGAAGAGTAGAAGATCGAGAAAGCGGAAGAAAAAATAAATTCACAAGCGGCAGAAGTTAATGAAATAAAAGAACAGATGAAAGTGTTACTAAGAGAACAAAGAGATTTGAGGAAATACAAGATGGAAGACCAGGAAAACCGAAATAGACGGAAGAACTTGAAGATTAGAGGTCTCCCGGAGGAACAAGTAGAGGACCTCCAAGGAAAAATAGATAAAATATTCGGGCAGATGTTAGGCAAAACTGAAACGGAGAAAATTAAGTTAGAACGAGTTCATAGGATAAGAAAACCTGCAGGAATATCAGAGACTCCCAAGAGACGTAATCGTGCGATTTCATAACTTCCAGGATAAGGAGCAAATTCGAATTTATCTGAAAGCAAAGGGCCCTGCCAAACTGGAGGAATCTACGCTGCAGATCTTTCCGGATTTGGCAGTGGAGACGCTAGCTAGGAAAAGATTACTAAAACCACTAACGAAACTAAACGAATGTATCCAATATTCTGGGGTTTTCCATCATGCTTAGTTGGAAGAAAAGACGGACGATCTGCACCCTAAGATTCCCGAAGACACTCAAATTTCTTTAAAAAGTTTAAATATCCAGAGATAGAGATACGGGCTGGGGGGAAGAGCTGAGGTTTTCCATCATGCTTAGTTGGAAGAAAAGACGGACGATCTGCCACCCTAAGATTTCCCGAAGACACATCAAATTTCTTTAAAAAGTTAAATATTCCAGAGATAGAGATACCGGGCTGGGGGGGAAGAGCTGAGGAAAATGTTACAACAGCACAACACCCGTGGCAACAGATAACAAGGAAAAAATGAATATGTAATGAGATAAAGGGAGGGAAGGGGGCTGGGGGACGGATGGTAGGGGGGGATTGGGGGATTGTGGGGGGATGGGGGGGGGGGGGGGGGGTGGGGGGAGAGACGATGAGACGTTAGGAGAGGGATGCTACGGGCATGGGAACCCCCGTAAGGGGACTGGTTTCTCACCAACTACCCATACTGACCCCAACCTCAAGGGGACAGAACCGTAGGGCCAGATGAGGAGGGGCCACGGATCTATAGGCCTATGGGAGGCCATTAGCCCCAATTGTAGGGGGGAAGGTGAAGGGGAAGAATATGGGGGAGAGGTTGGAAGAGGGATGGAGAAGGGGAGGGTTGGGGTGGGGGGATGGGGGGGGGGGATGTGGAGGGAGGGGGGGGGGAGGGGTAGGGGGAGGGGAAGTGGGAGGGGGAGGGGAGTGGGTCTCACACATAAAGAAGTCTAACAAAAAGTCTTAAAAGTACAACATACTCGATGGCAAAAGTTAAACTAATTTCCTACAATGTTCGGGGTATAAACGATCCCATCAAAACTGCTAATATATTTAGAGAGTTGGCTTCCCGTAAAACAGAAATTGTATTCCTACAGGAGACCCATCTGACTCTGAACACATGTCGCAGAATTAACTCAGACGAGTTTCCGTTATGGATCTACGCTGACTCCCCCACCCCCACCCCAGAAGCTAAAGGAGTGGCGGTTGGGTTTGCCAGGGGCACTCTCGGTTCGTTGTCTCTGAAAGAAAAGTAGATCCAGAGGGACGCTTTCTATTTTTAAATGGAAGTTTGAATGGACATGAGATTTCCCTGGCGAACATCTACTGCCCGAATAAGAAACCAGCTCAATACTTGACAAGAATAATAGAAGATTTTATGAGCTTTAAGAAAGGAAGGTCGTGATAGGAGGAGATTTGAATCTCTGCCTGGATCCCAAAGTAGATAGTACGTCCCATGCGCGGATGAGCGAGATGAGTCAGAGAAACAGACTAAAAAAGAAGATGTATCAACATCAGCAGCTGGTAGATGTATGGCGAACAAAGCACATAAACCAAAGAGACTATACATTTTTCTCGCCCGTGCATGGGACGTACACCAGAATTGATTATTTTCTGGTAGAACATAGGATGCTTGACCAGGTGGAGGATACAAAGATTGAAATTATAACTTTTTCAGATCATGCCCCTATCTCCCTTCAACTCAGAATGGGAGAACAAGATAATCGAAAATCAAACTGGCTGGCGATTAAATGAGGAATTGTTATTAGATAAGGAAATTGAAAAGAAAATAAGGCACGAGCTGCAACAATTTTTTAGAGAGAATAGTACTGAGGGTATGTCGGAAGCTATAATATGGGAGACCCATAAGGTTTTTGTTCGAGGAATTTTTATAAAAGAAGGGTCTAGAAAAAAAAAAAAATATATAGATATAAGAAACAATCTAACCAAAGAAATATCAGAACTTGAACTGCTCCATAAAGGAATAGGCCAAAGAGATATACTCCAGAAACTTTATAGGAAAAGGGAAGAGTTCAGAGAACTTATAGAACAGCAAACTCGGGCAGAATTTAATATAATCAAGAAAGAACGATATCAATGGGGGAATAAGACGGGAAATATTTAGCGAGTCTCCTAAAAAAAGAAAAAAGCCATGAATTTTATAGAAAAAATAAAAAACGAAAACGGGAGAAATAAGATTTAAAACCTCAGAGATTATAGATAACTTTCAAGAATTTTATAAAGAACTCTACTCAATCAATAAAGATAACACTAAAGAGGAAATAAAGTTAAGAGATGAACAAATTAAAATATATTTGGAGAAGTCAGAGTTAAACAGCATACCAGAACATAAACTTAAGATCTTAGAAATGCCCATAACAGAAGACGAAATTATAAAAATAATCAGGGAAATGCCCAGTGATAAAAGCCCCGGTCCGGATGGATTTACAACCTTATATTTTAAAATATTGTCTGACGTATTGACTCCAAATTTATGCAGCTATTACAATGGAATAGGAGATAAATGGGAAATGAGGAAGGAGAGCTTAGAATCTTTAATAACTGTAATACCTAAAGAAGGTAAAGATAATAGCCTATGCTCCAGCTATAGACCGATCTCGCTCCTCAACATAGACCTAAAAATCTTTTCAAAAATTCTCGCCAACAGGTTGAAAAATATCATGCCAGATGTAATACATATAGATCAGGTGGGGTTTATTACAGGAAGGGAAGGGAGAGACAACGGAATCCGTTCGCTTATGATTATAGAAGAAACCAAAAGAAGGGGAATTCCAGGTCTGTTAATGTCTGTAGACGCAGAAAAGGCCTTTGATCGAGTGGACTGGGGATTTACACAGAACACTTTAGAAAAACTAGGAATTGGCCTTAGAATGAGGCAGTGGATAGGAGCCCTGTATAATAAACCGACGGCAAGGATTAAAATCAATGGGAAGATATCAGATCCTTTTGAACTAAGGAATGGGACTCGACAGGGTTGCCCACTGTCGCCGTTGCTGTTTACGCTTGTATTAGAACCCCTTCTGAATATAATAAGGCGAAACTCGGATATCAAGGGGATAATGGTGGGAGGAGAGATACATAAAGTAGCAGCATACGCCGACGACATCCTATTCTATATATCAAACCCTAGGACAAGCTTGCCGAGCATAATTAAAACAATAAAAGAATACGGTATGCTGTCTAACTTTAAGATGAACCCAACCAAATCTGAAATATTGAACATCAATTTTTCTAAAAAAGAGGAGAAGGCCTTGCAGAAAGATTTCCCATTTTGTTGGAAAAAAGAGTTAAACTACCTGGGGATTAGACTAGGAAATTCTAAAGAGACCCTGTACAAATCCAATTTCATACCATTATTGAATAATATTAAAGAAGATCTTAATAGAATAGCACCAGGACAATTAACATGGACAGGGAAGATAAATATTTTTAAAATGATAATATTACCAAAAATTATTTACAAAATTCAGATGCTCCCAATACGAATCCCGCAAGCATTCTTCAAAAAACTGCAAGCAATGTTTCTTAAATTTATATGGAGGGGGAAAAAACCACGAATTAAGTTAACACTTTTAACAAAAGATAAGACACAAGGGGGGCTGGGAGCACCGGATTTCAAAAATTATTATTATTCAATTATTCTATCACAAATTATAGATTGGGCAAAAAATAATGTAGAAAAAAGATGGGTAGTTATGGAAAATAAATTAAGTAAATCTGCACTAGGGAAAATGATCTGGATCCCACCACAACATAGAGGACTAAGCCATGAAGCCCAAGATATCACAAAACACGCTTTAGCACTATGGGACCAGATTCACAGGAAAGAAAGATGGAGCTTTAACTCACCATTTATACCCCTAAAAAACACAACATTTTTCCCTCCAGGAGAAACTTTAATGTTTGGTAATTGGATCAAGAAAAAGGACACTCAACTAAAAGATTTCATGGAACAAAATAGATTATTAACATTGCAGGAGATGGAAGAAAAGAGAGACACAGTGGTGATAGATGAATGGAGATACGCTCAATTAAGACACTTCTTTGAAGGTCTCTCACAGCCTATAAGATCCGAAACAAACTTGCGGCCATTTGAGAGACTTTGTACAAAGAAATTTGATAAGGGAACAATTTCGATGATATACGAAACTTTGAATGCCTTAAAAAAACAGAGCGTACCCCCATTCATCAAAAAATGGGAAGAAGAAACAGGCACATTAATAAATGAATTTGAAACCAGACAGATAATAAATAGGGTTCATGTCACCTCTATAAATAACAAAGTAATGGAACAGAATTATAAATGTCTGGTAAGATGGTACCTTACACCAGACAAATTACATTCAGCTCTAGGAAATAATTCGCGCTTATGTTGGAGAGGTTGTAGAGAGGTAGGCACAATGATACACATCTGGTGGTCTTGCCCAAAAATATAAAATTTTTGGTTAAAAATAAGACAAAAAATTAAAGAAATAATAAACACAAATATACCGGAGGACTTTTGGGTTTGCGTTTTACATGGGGCTCGAATGCCAACTAAGAAATATCTAAAGACCCTAATCCCAGACTTTCTCAACGCCGCAAAAAGCCAGATCTCGAGTAACTGGAAACAAGAAAAGAGTCCTACATTAAGAGAATGGGGGAAAAAAGGTGGACGAAATTTATTACAACGAATACTTAAGACATAGAGAGGAAGAAACCTGGGGTGAATTTGAAGAAAAATGGGATGTCTGGAAAAAATATAAAGTTAAGTTGGAATACGCCGAAATGATGGAAGTTTAAGTAATAAAGAAGAGAGGGAATTATTAAATATTAAATAGAAGAGACGATAGAGGCCCAGGGGGAGGATGGGTGGGAGGTTGGGGGGGGGGGGGGGGGAGGGGAAGGAGGGGGAGGGGGGAAGAGAGGGTGGAAAGAAAGGAAGGGGAAAAAAAAAAAAAAACACAAATAAATATATACATATTCCCACTTATGATGCAAAACCAAAGTCGAGACATAATCATTGAAAGTAACCATGAGCAGGTCTCAAGCTACGGTTAAGACTGAAGTGGAAAAAAAATAAAATAAAAAAAAAAAAATAAAAAATCTGACACACTCTGACAATCTTGCATACATGATCCATATCCTTTCCCAGAATAAGACGAGACAGAGCTCCGTACTTGCTTCCAAAGATATGACAATTTATTGGTATTTTCTTAGCTTCTTATACAGTCTCAAGCATAATGCAGTTAGTCACAGGACAATGTAGTCTCCACCCCCCTTCACACCATGGGGGGCTTCAATCACACTCTAAAAGGCATTCAGGTAAGCTAACCATGTAGACTTGTCCGCACCGCACCGCATCTTCATTATCACACAATGGCAGAGTCTTGTGAGAGTGGGTGCAATCAACACCTTCAACGGAATGTCTTTACAGTGAATAGCCAACACCTTAAGATATTTCAATAGCATATTATACAAAGGTATGACTCACTGTCTGGTTGACCTGGTGCTTGTGATATCTCAGTCCTAAAATGAAGTATTAATAATGTCCCATCTGTAATATATGAATTATGATTCTTTGTCACCCTATGGCCCTAGTGGACATAAGGTGACCCTAGACATAGGAATATCTCAGTCTGTCACGGAGCATTCCGTTACATGTGCTAATTACTTTGCACCTAAACCCACTTGGTTTATAGTGGAAGTGTGCTAATTACTTTGCACCTAAACCCACTTGGTTTATAGTGCAAGTGTTCTAATTACTGTGCAGTGTGCACCTAAGCCCACTTGGTTTATAGTGGAAGTGTGCTAATTACTTTCCACCTAAACCCACTTGGTTTATAGTGCAAGTGTGCTAATTACTTTGCACCTAAACCCAATTGGTTTATAGTGCAAGTGTGTTAATTACTTTCCACCTAAACCCACTTGGTTTATAGAAGAACAGAATTGGTGAGGCACAGAGGGTCAAATCTTGACACCACATCCCTTGTAAACAGAATTGAATATGGGAATTGGAGGGGTAACTAACCCTGGGACTTTAAAAGTGTCCAATTTGATAATAATAAATCAAAAAGTAGGTATATAAAAGACAAAATTTATTGTTTTAACATATACAAAATGTGAAGAAAATAGACTTTATTCTGTATTTTTTCATAGACTCTGTTTGTCTTTTAAGAACCCCTAGACCGATCGGGGTGAAATTTGGATATGTTGGTCCCCCAGATCGGGGCTATCAGGGGATATGTACTAGCAGGGTGCTCTCTGCCTGGAGTTAACTGGTTTATTCATTAAACTGATCTCAATATCTCCATGTGTCATGTAAATGATTTTAGTCTGTCTCAAGAAGCGTTCATTGTGTGAATTTCTATTGTTTAGCAGGTGAGAAGTTCTAACCTCTAAATGACCTTGTCTGTAATTACCTGTCATGTCCTGGGGTAGATTCGAACTGGGATCTCCCTGGTCTCTTAAACCACAGCCTTACCTGCTGTGCCACAGAAGAGATCTAGACCTTGGGAATGTCCTTACTGTGTTCAACACTACCTCGGACTCACTAGCTCCACCTGCTGCCAGCTGTGGACAATTCTCAATCTGGACAGCCTTTAAATAGGAAGTGAGGTCATCACTCAGCGCCCATTTATTTACTTCCTGGGTGTTATCCCGACTATTCTACAGCCTGCTGATTTTGTACCTTACCGCCAGATCGTGTATGACCTTTGCCTGCCTGACCCTTCTCCGGATTTCGATTGTGAACTATTTGCCTGATCCGTTGCCGACCGTATCTGCCTGACGACACTTTGCCTGGATCTCCAGCATACTACTTCCACTTCGGACACTACCTTTTACAGGTACCTTCCATTACCTCATGTGGATTCTACCAAAGACAGCCGTCTGTCTCCTAAAAGAGGTCTAGTGAAGGGGGGGCTCATTAGTAAGACCATTGTATGATGATGGGGAGGAGGATGTCATTGTATATCTGATTACATCAAGTATTCCTTTTGCTGTATAAATATAGGTAACCTTCGTCTCAATAAAGCATTCTTGACCTGGACACCCCTTCATGAAGTCTTGGCGCATGCTTGGGGAAGGGGGGGGGGATACTTTTCGGAAGAATCATCTTGGAAACTGCATACATCTCCACTATCCCTCTACCTTCTATGGTAGCGATAATCCATTATTCTCGGCGATTGGGAGGTGGAAAGAAGGCCGCGGTACCTTACCCACTGCAGGTCTTAACACAAAATAATTTAAAAAATCTCAACACAATCAACTTTATGGTCCAAAGGGACCTAACATGGCTGAAATTTGAGCCACCATAAACCTATACAGACGATGCCCAACATGTTTCGCTCGATATATAGGAAATACTGAAAGTTAAAGAAGAAAGATGTTAAATCAAGCATACGATACTTATTCATAACATATTCATTAGAGAAACATTTTTGGATTGCCAAAGAAATATAGTTACATCAATAAATACAAAATTTCATGATAACGATATTGGATGCACATACAAACATAGATGTAAAAACACCTATTGATTGGTATTGGGTCAACTCACCTAACATCATGGCCCATATATTCATATATGAACATTAAAAACAAAGATTTGATGACAAATTCAGATAAAGCCACCGCTCGCCCAAAGTAGAGCTATAAACACTGAGTCCAGCAATATCACGATTGGCAACTACAGTAGAAGAAAGCGAAACACCAACTGAATAGCGGAATCAATACAATTTTCGGCAGCAGTATGGAACTGACATACCAATGAATAAATGGGATGCTGCAACAGCATGAATGTAAATATATAGTGAATCGAAGTTACCTCAAGTTCATAGGGATCACTAATAAGCTCATGTTCCATCACATGGAGTTAGCCAAGACCAAAGGTCTGCAATGAACAGGTAGGTATATCCATTTTTTTGTTTAAAGATTTTATTGGTATTTCAGGATAAATTGTACAATAAAGCAATAAACATGTATCGATACATCAAGATGGGTATCAGAAGAAAAGACTTTGAATAGTAATACATTTCAAACAGTAAAAGTCATGAAAATACATTCCATAAACATAACTAGTGTTGTCGATTTGTCGATTAGGGATTGATATCAGGATTAAAATAAAGAATATATATGAAGAAAATAAATAGAAAAGTAAAGAAGAAGAAGAAAAAGAATGAAAAAATTATACATGTACATTTATATACATAGTAAACATAAGTCATGTGAGAGATTAAAAATAATTCAAATATGGATAGAATGATGAGATAGGTGCTGAAACTCTGTAGATTTCATAAAGCGTGTCCAACAACTCCATTTATCATGAAATTTAGTGGGGAGTCTAAAGATTGGAGAATCAGGTCCTCTATTTCCGCAATTCGTTCAACTCTTCGGAGCCATTCCAAAATACTAGGGGGAGAGGTATCTTTCCAGTGTGTTGGGATGCAAAGTTTAGCTGCATTAATTAATTGTAAAATTATTGTATTTTTGTAAATGTGGTGAGGCAATGAAGAGTGGTGTAGTAGGAATTGGGCTGCGGTGAAATCTGGGGTATATGAAGTGATGAGAGTGATAATGCGATGGACTTCTTTCCAAAAGGGTTGTATGAAGGGGCAGTCCCACCAAATATGTAGTAGAGTTCCCAAAGAAGATTTGCAGCGCCAGCAATTAGGTGAAGAGGTAGGGCTGAATTTATGAATGATTTGAGGTGTCTTGTACCATTTAGAGCATGGGTCTTCAAACTACGGCCCTCCAGTTGTTCAGGAACTACAATTCCCATAATGCCTAGTCATGTCTGTGAATGTCAGTGTGTTACAATGCCTCATGGGATGTGTAGTTCTACAACATCTGGAGGGCCGTAGTTTGAGGATCCCTGATTTAGAGTAAAGTTTATAACCGTTTTCTTGGGTAAGGACATTTATGGAACCCTTGTGAATGTAAGTGAAAATACGGTGCCAATCATTATTAGAGAGGTGTAAATCGAGATCTCTTTCCCATTGTAGAATTTTTTCTTCTTTCTTAAAATCCACATCACAAAACAGTAGTGAGTATGTCTTTGAAATAAGATGTCTTTGGGGGTCAGTACTGACACATATTTTTTCAAAGGAGGTTTTAGGTTTATTCCAAGTTATATGAGGACCAGAATTCAGTATAGAATTTAATATAATCTCATAGTCCATTTTAGAAATTTTGAAGTCTGGAAAGGTAAAACAAAAGGTATTGTAGGTCAGAAATTTACCATTGTCGTAAAAGAGTTCCGCTCTCAATGAGTGAGATAAGGTAGGGTCGATAGGAGAGGAGTACTTTGTGTTAGTGAAGAGGTTCGAAATTACAGGGAAAGGTGTCATTGGGCCCGGTGATGACGAGATATTAAATTTAGTACTAAGTGATCTAAAGATTTGCTATGTGGGGCCTGTAAGGCAGTGTTTCTCAATTCCAGTCCTCAGGCCCCCCCAACAGGTCAGGTTTTCAGGATTTCCATTATTTTGCACAGGTGATTTGATCAGTTTCACTGCCTTAGTAATCACCAAAGCCTTTTCATCTGAGGGAAATCCTGAAAACCTGACCTGTTGGGGGGGCCTGAGGACTGGAATTGAGAAACACTGCTGTAAGGGGATGTGAACTATTTTCACGAGGTATTTTATGAGGTTTAGTCCAAGGGAGGAAGTGTAAAGGAATTTTGGATGACAGTTCCTCCAGACCGATCCAATCCTTAGTCTGTCTATGAACATGCCAATCAATAATTCGGGATAAATGACAAGACCAATAATATTTTTGTAGGCTCGGCAATCCCGTCCCACCCAACAGTTTAGGGTTGACAAGCGTATTCCATTTAATCCTAGATTGTTTGGAGTTCCAAACAAATTTCAAGCATAACTTTTTATATAAGTTAAAAAAGGAGGCTGGCAGTTTAATTGGGATGGTTTGTAATAAGTAAAGTAACCTCGGGAGGATATTCATTCTAATTATGGCTATTCTTCCAAACCAGGAAAAAAGGCTTTTGTCCCAATTTAGGAGGTCATCTTAAATGGACTTAAGAATTGGTAGAAAATTGGAGGAATATAGATTTTTTAGTTGTAGAGGTATATGTATGCCTAGATAGGTTAGGAAATTTTCTTCCCATTTAAATGGAAAATTTCGTTTGCATATGGATAGTGTATCATTTTGTAGAGTGATGTTCAATGCTCTGGATTTATTAAAATTAATTTGCAAGTTTGAAATCGTAGAGAAGATTGAAAAGTCTTTTAAGAGATTAGGTATGGTATTAACCACTTGCCGACCGCGCTATAGCGAAAATACTGCTACAGCGCGGTCGAGTAGTTTTGACATGACGTCCCTGGGACGTCGTCCTTCACTTTCGCGATTGCGCGTCCCCTGGGACGCGCTCGCGAAAGTGTCCGTGATCGCCGGGTCTAGAAGACCCGGCGCATCACGGATCACGGTAAATTGCCGCTGATAGCGGCCGTTTACCACGTGATCGCGCCGTCAAATGACGGCACGATCACTTGTAAACAAACCGGCGTCATTTGATGACGCCGGTTCCTCCCTCTCCTCCCTCTGCTCTCTGTACCGTTCGGTACAGTGTGCGAGGAGAGGGGGGGGGAGCGGGGTGTCAGCAGCTGAGCTGTGGCTGGATCTGTGACAAATGCAGTCACAGATCCAGCCATCCCTCAAAACATCCCAGCTCTGCAATCCCCAGTACACAGCAATCCCCCCAGTACCCAGCATTACCCCAGTACTCAGCATTACCCCAGTACCCCACATTACCCCAGTACCCCACAATACCCCAGCACCCCACAATACCCCAGTACCCCACAATACCCCAGTACCCTGCATTACCCCAGTACCCCACAATACCCCAGTACCCCACAATACCCCAGTACCCCAATACGCTGCAATACCCCAGTACCCCAATACTCTGCAATACCCCAGTACCCCAATACCCCAATACTCTGCAGTACCCCAATACTCTGCAGTACCCCAATACTCTGCAGTACCCCAGTACACCAATACTCTGCAATACCCCAGTACCCCAATACTCTGCAATACCCCAGTACCCCAATACTCTGCAATACCCCAGTACCCCAATACTCTGCAGTACTCCAGTACCCCAATACTCTGCAGTACTCCAGTACCCCAATACTCTGCAGTACTCCAGTGCCCCCAATACTCCAGTACCCCAATACCTCAGTACCCCAATACCGCAATACCCTGTGCGATACCCTGAAATGCCCAAATACTCTGAAATACCTAAATACTCTGAAATACCCAAATACTATCGCCTATGGGGATTTTTAGGTAGCGAAGTTTGGCGCCATTCCATGGGCGTGCGCAATTTTGAAGTGTGACATGTTGGGTATCTATTTACTCGGCGTAACTTCATCTTTCACATTATGAAAAAAAATTGGACTAACTTTACTGTTTTTTTTCTTTTTTTTAGCACAAAACTGTTTTTTTTAAAAAACACGCGTTCAAAAAATTTCTACGAAAATACCGTGCGAGATAAAAAGTTGCAACGGCCGCCATTGTATTCTCTAGGGTCTTTGCTAAAAAAGCATATATAATGTTTTGGGGTTCTATGTAATTTTCTAGCAAATAAATGATGATTTTTCCATGTAGGAGAGAAATGTCAGAATTGGCCTGGGTGTTCCAGAATGCCTGATGGCGTTCCCTGCATTTTGGGCCTCTGTGTGTGGCCACGCTGTGTAAAAGTCCCACACATGGGGTATCGCCATACTCAGGAGGAATAGCAGAATGTGTTTTGGGGTGTAATTTGTGGTATGCATATGCTGTGTGTGAGAAATAACCTGCTAATATGACAGAAACAAGTTTTTTTTTTTTTTTTTTTTACAGAATTTTCAGTCGTTTTTTTTTATAGCGCAAAAAATAAAAAAACCCAGAGGTGATCAAATACCACCAAAAGAAAGCTCTATTTGTGTGAAAAAAAGGACACAAATTTCAAATGGGTAGAATGTTGTATGACTGAGTAATTGTCATTCAAATTGTGAGAGCACCGAAAGCTGAAAATTGGTCTGGTTAGGAAGGGTGTTTAAGTGCCCAGTGGTCAAGTGGTTAATGGGATCCGTCAAAAAGAGTAGGATGTCGTCCGCATAAGCGGCCAACTTATATGTCTTGTTAGTACGTATTCTTCTAAGGATGGGTTCCAGGGTCAGTATGAATATGATTGGAGATAAAGGGCAGCCCTGGCGGGTCCCGTTCGACACGGAGAAAGCGTCCGACAGGTGACCGTTAATTTTTATCCTTGCAGTTGGAGAAGCGTTAAGAGCCAGGATGTATTGTAGAATGCAATTACCAAGACCAATCGTTTTTAGGCATTCAATCATATAGTCCCAAGCCACTCTGTCAAACGCCTTCTCCGCGTCGAGAGAGAGAAAGAATCCGGGCTTAGAGTGCTTTGTCAGCCAATGATGGATATTGATAGCTTTTTGAGTATTATCTCTGGATTCGCGTCCAGGCACAAAACCAACTTGGTCTAGGGAAATCAAATTTGGGATCAGTGGTAATAATCTATTAGAAATAATTTTCGCATAAAGTTTCAAATCCACATTAAGGAGGGAAATGGGCCTGTAATTGGAGACTAAAAGTGTATCTTTGTCAGGTTTCGGAATCATTGTGATGTGTGCCTCTAGAAGGTCTCTATTGTTGGTGAGGGGACAATAGGGGATTGAATTGAAGGCCCGTAAAAAATAAGGGAGGATATTATCGGTGAAGGATTTATAGTAGCCCACAGTTAAGCCATCTGGACCGGGACATTTGCCAGTTTTCAATTGTTTAAGAGCAAGTTCGGTTTCATCCCATTTAAATGGACGATCTAAGTCTTCGGCCTCTGTTTTAGAGATGGGTTTAGGACTATGGAGCTTTAGAAATTCAGTGATCAATTGTTTTCTATGGTCGGAGTGGTCGAAATTTGGATTAGTGGAAATGTTATAAAGTTTGGAGTAGAAATTTTTGAATTGTGTAGCAATGTCAGTGGAAGAATGAAATTTTTTCCCTGATGGGTCCAATATGGAGTGGATAGTTGTGTTAGCTTTTTTAGTTCTTAGAGTTTTAGCAAGCAGTTTTCCCGATTTGTTGCCAAATTCGTAAAAAGGTTACGGGATAGCATAAATTTTCGTTTTGTTGTTTTGTTTAATTCTTCGAGAAGGAGTTCTCTGGCGCGTATAAGTTCATCATAAGTCTTGACCGCCAATGAATGTTTGTGTTTGTTTTCAAGTGTACGAACACGATCAGATAATGAGGTTATATAAGCTTGCCAAGCCTTTTTACGTTTTGAAGCAATGGAAATAAGTATACCTCTGATGACACATTTGTGAGACATCCAGAGGTTCAAAGGGTGTGTGTCGGGTGAATCATTCTCTTTAAAAAGGTGATTTAGGTGAGAGGTGATCGAGTTAATGTTATCAGGGTTGTTAAGGAGGGAGTTATCCAATCTCCATATGAAAGAGTTAACTGGTCTGGAGGAAAAGGTGAGGGAAAGTGTTATTGGGTGGTGATCAGATAGAATCATAGGTTCAATGGATGTAGAGATTAATGAGTCAAGATCTGCCTGGTTTATAAAGAAATAGTCTATTCTAGAGTATTTGTTATGAGGTGGGGAAAAGAAAGTGTAGTCTTTGACGTTAGGATGTAAGGTGCGCCATGTGTCATGAAGACTTAGATCTTTAAGTACATTTTTAATTGAATGAAGAGCGGAATATGGTAAAGTGGAAGTACCTGAAGAGGAATCAATCAAAGGGTTAAGAGTTACATTAAAATCTCCACCTAATATTAGCATGCCAGAATGGAAATTCAGAAGATTGTCTAAGGTGTCCCTGATGTAGGGAACTTGTTGTTTGTTAGGAACATAAATGTTAGCTAAAGTGACTTTTTTGTTGTAAAGGACACCTTTCAAAAAAATAAAACGTCCATTAGGATCTATCAAGGAATCTTCAACTTGTATCGGGCAATGTTTAGAGAAAAAAATGGAAACTCCTTTTGATCTAGATTCTGGATTAGTGGCGTGATATTCAGTAGGGTATAATTTATTGTGAAAATTTGGTATATTGTCGGATTTAAAATGGGTTTCCTGTAAAAAAACAATATCAGCTTTAGCTTTACGTAGTAATAAAAATAATTTCGATCTCTTCTCAGGAATGTTAAGGCCTTTAACATTTAAAGAATAAAGGTTAACATTTCGAGGGGGATTCGGATTAGTATTTGAATGAGACATTTAAATTCAAGAGTAAAGTTAAGAAAAAAAAAACACACAAAAAAATAAATAAAAAAAAATAATATACAAAAAAAAAAACCCACGGAGAAAACAAATTTGTTTTCTTAACCGTAAGTAATTAAAAAGGTCTGGTTCAGAATAGAGCAATGGGTATGCAATCTGAGAGAACAAAGCCCAGTACTTTATTACTGAGAGGGGGTTGGAAAGTTCGAATCAGGAAGAGACTGAATAATAGAATCCACATACCGCCGTCACAGCTTAGCAAGAAAAAGATAAACATAACCAGGGAGAAATTTCATAAGGTCATTGAGGCACCTAATGGGATAAACTATAATATTATGAGAAATTTGAAGATAGGTGTTATTATCGAGTTGTAGTAAATTAAAGCCTAAGTCAATATGTGACATAAAGTGGTATCATAAATATAATCAGTAACTTCAGGGGAAATGATCTAATTTACCATTAAGACCCTGTTTAAGCATTTCATATGAGCAAAGATTAACTCATTAAAAACAAAAAGATTAGTTGTTGCTTACAGTGCGGAAAGTAAGTATTTGAACACCCTGATATTTTGCAAGTTCTCTCACTTGGAAATCATGGAGGGGTCTGAAATTGTTATCGTATGTGCATGTCCACTGTGAGAGACATAATCAAAAAAAAAAATCCAGAAATCACAATGTATGGTTTTTTTACCTATTTATTTGTATGATACAGCTGCAAATAAGTATTTGAACACCTGAGAAAATCAATGTTAATATTTGGTACAGTAGCCTTTGTTTGCAATTACAGAGGTCAAACGTTTCTTGTAGTTTTTCACCAGGTTTGCACACACTGGAGGAGGGATTTTGGCCCACTCCTCCACACAGATCTTCTCTAGATCAGTCAGGTTTCTGGGCTGTCGCTGAGAAACACGGAATTTGAGCTCCCTCCAAAGATTATCTATTGGGTTTAGGTCTGGAGACTGGCTAGGCCACGCCAGAACCTTGATATGCTTCTTACAGAGCCACTCCTTGGTTATCCTGGCTGTGTGCTTCGGGTCATTGTCATGTTGGAAGACCCAGCCTTAACCCATCTTCAAAGCTCTAACTGAGGGAAGGAGGTTGTTGCCCAAAATCTTGGAATACATGGCCCCGGTCATCCTCTCCTTAATACAGTGCAGTCGCCCTGTCCCATGTGCAGAAAAACACCCCCAAAGCATGATGCTACCACCCCCATGCTTCACAGTAGGGATGGTGTTCTTGGGATGGTACTCATCATTCTTCTTCCTCCAAACACGGTTAGTGGAATTATGACCAAAAAGTTCTATTTTGGTCTCATCTGACCACATGACTTTCTCCCATGACTCCTCTGGATCATCCAAATGGTCATTGGCAAACTTAAGACGGGCCTTGACATGTGCTGGTTTAAGCAGGGGAACCTTCCGTGCCATGCATGATTTCAAACCATGACGTCTTAGTGTATTACCAACAGTAACCTTGGAAACGGTGGTCCCAGCTCTTTTCAGGTCATTGACCAGCTCCTCCCGTGTAGTCCTGGGCTGATTTCTCACCTTTCTTAGGATCATTGAGACCCCACGAGGTGATATTTTGCATGGAGCCCCAGTCCGAGGGAGATTGACAGTCATGTTTAGCTTCTTCCATTTTCTAATGATTGCTCCAACAGTGGACCTTTTTTCACCAAGCTGCTTGGCAATTTCCCTGTAGCCCTTTCCAGCCTTGTGGAGGTGTACAATTTTGTCTCTAGTGTCTTTGGACAGCTCTTTGGTCTTGGCCATGTTAGTAGTTGGATTCTTACTGATTGTATGGGGTGGACAGGTGTCTTTATGCAGCTAATGACCTCAAACAGGTGCATCTAATTTAGGATAATAAATGGAGTGGAGGTGGACATTTTAAAGGCAGACTAACAGGTCTTTGAGGGTCAGAATTCTAGCTGATAGACAGGTGTTCAAATACTTCTTTGCAGCTGTATCATACAAATAAATAGTTAAAAAATCATACATTGTGATTTCTGGAATTTTTTTTTATTTTTATTATGTCTCTCACAGTGGGCATGCACCTACGATAACAATTTCAGACCCCTCCATGATTTCCAAGTGGGAGAACTTGCAAAATAGCAGGGTGTTCAAATACTTATTTTTCGCACTGTATGTATAAGTTATATAGCATGGAAGCTATAAATTCTCTCAGTAGGGGATATATAAGATGTAATGTCCAGAAATCAACCGATAAATATTAAAAGGTTTCAGTCAAAAATGCATTTAAATACTCATTTGTTCTAAATGTTGAAATTAGAGTAGAAGATTCATGCATTAATATATCTATTTGTCTGTGTTTGTAAAGACTTCCAGAAAGGAAGAGGGATGTTACTAGTAATAAAAAGGAGCTTGAAAAGGATACATTGTTGTTATGACATTTTTGAGAAAAAAATCATAACAGTGTATCCATTTTTTTTTAAAAACAAGGGTATACTTATGGAAACAAATAAGTGGGTTTCCAGGATAAACCAATAAATGCCTATGGACTATTTATAAGAAATAAAATGTGTCATCGCTAAGGGGATGTTATTATTAGTTACCGATTCAGTTTGTCTAAATAAAATTAGATATCAGACAGAATATCAGCATTCTTAGGAAGGAGAGGTATCAAATATCTAAGAATGATAAAATAACTAAATTAAACACAGATATCTAGTAGTACAGTCTTACAGGACACATGCTCATTAATCAGCGACATCTTCAGTAATCATGACCTGTCTTCTGTGAGCGAGGAGAGCCAGTTGGGTCGACATGTGGTCCGCGTGGCGTGAGGTGGTTTCTGTCAGTCGAGGGAGAGCGTCTCCTACGGAGGTTTGCCGTTTGCGTTTCCATGGTTTCGGATGCTCCAGAGTTTTTCTTCTTAGGCGCGTGACGATATTCAGCATACCAGTCAGGGACTTCAATCAGTGGTAATTTAAGTGCGTCACAGAAGGGTCCTAGGTCTTCAGGCACCCTCAGTATAGCTGTGCGGCCCTGGTGTGTGGCAGAAAGTGCAAATGGAAATTTCCACCTATATACAATCCCTTTGTGTCGAAGAACCTCAAGTAGAGGTTTAAGATCCCTTCTGTTTTTTAGAGTAATGCTGGAAAGGTCCTGGAAAATCTGTATATGTGAGCCTTTATAGGAGAGGCTGGATTTGTTTCTAGCATTCCTGAGGATTTCTTCTTTTAATCTGTAGTCGATAATGCAGCAGATTACATCCCTAGGAGGGTCGGTGATTTTCCCCCTAGGTTTAAGGGCCCTATGGAAACATTCCATTTCTATAATAGTATGTGTAGGTCTATCCAGAATTCCATCAAACAATTCAGTGATACTTCCAAGAAGGCGTTCATTATCAATGTCTTCGGGAAGTCCCCTAACACGAATATTGTGTCTCCTTCCCCTATTCTCTAAGTCCTCAGTGTGATGTTGGAGGTCTCTTAATTGTAGCGTATGAGTATCCATTTTGTAAGCCATACGGTGGAGTACTGCGTCATGTTGAGCGGTGGATATTTCAACCTCTTGCACGCGATTAGCAATGTTGCGTATGTCTATATGCAGTTCGGCTATGGCTGCGGAGAGTGTTTCTTTGGTGTCTGCCGCTACAGATTTCAGATCCAATAGGCTAGGTTGTACGGATCCAGTGTTCAATAGATCTTTTGTATTGTCAGCCGCCATTCCCGAATGGACAGTAGTCAGAATAGAGGGTAATATTTGTGTCTGGAGTTAAATGCAATATCTCAGTCACTGACAATGCCGTCTTCAAAATCAATGCGTAATAAATATATGATGTCAAATCGATCGCTCTGTCTAGAAGAGCCGTGAAAGCAGGAGCAAAATCAATCAGAGACCTCTTCAAAAAGTAATAAATATAGTCAGCAGTATATTGGGAACTCAAAGGTACGATCAATGAGTGTCAATTGCGGCTAATTGCCCTCCGGTAATCGATAGAAGAGCCGTGAAAGCAGGAGCTAAGGAATCAATTTCTGACGATGCGATGATGTTAAATCGAGCGCCCTGTCTTCAAAATCAATCATGACCTCTTCAAAAAGTGATAAATATAGTCAGCAGTATATTGGGAACCCAAAGGTGCGATCAATGAGTGTCAATTGTGGCTATTTACCCTCCGGTAATCGATAGAAGAGCCGTGAAAGCGGGAGCTAAGGAATCAGGCAGCCATCTTCAAGCGAGGTCAAGCCACGCCCCCAGGTATATCCATTTTAATAACTACAACAAATGGAAAGTAGGTGGATAATTACTAGAAGGCATACTGGCAATAATGATTGGAAACAAAACCAAAATATACAAAAGATTCTATAGGAGAAAGGAACATTCTCAGAATCTAAATATATGGATCATACCTGTAAAGAGTGTCTAATTCCTGAATCGGGGATGATAGGGAGATAAATAATCCGTGTGTCACTGAGCAGCTGTACTTGCTGAAGACAGTGTAGCCAAACTTTTGCGGCCATCGCCGAGGGTCGGCATAGGGCAGGGCTTCACTAAGGCATCTCTGATTGGTTGCCAGAGACGCTAGGACCGTGCGTGTGCGCACTCATTTTTTTTGGATATGTAAATGATTATTACCTTCTTTATATAATGTTTTGTAAATTATTTTGTTTTACCGTACATTATGTCTTGCATGCCTTGGACTGCCTGCATCTATCTTTAGCTGGATTATGGCTTGCAATTAGGTGCTCTCTTTTTGCAAATTGTGGCCGCATATGATATCACTGTGTTTTTCTTTCTCACGGCAATATCATTTATGACCACTAGGTGGAGAGCTTGTCCACCCTGTTGGTCAGAGTCTCTTCCCTGCAGCGCTGTGTGTCTATTCGGCGGTTGTACGGACGAATACGCGGCCAGCTCTGATGACGTCACGGCGACTACGACGCCGTGGGCGGGCTGACGAGCGGGACACAGAACTATTTAAACACTCGGTTCCCGAGTATTTGCTGCTGCAGCCCCCCGGGAGGCTTGTGAATCCTATATGGCCTGCATTAACTGTCTCTAGGTAAGCTGCTTTTTCATCTGACTCAATTTCTCATCTGTTTGGGGACCTGGTATTTATTTTTAATGCCGCTCCACTTCTACCTTTTTACCTTACAGTGCACCTTGCACCTACAGTGCACCTTTATCTGCATAAAAACAAACCGCGGCTTCCTACATCACTCCAGGTGCACGTCACATCCGTCCTCCTCCCCTCCTCCGTGCACCTGGAGTGACGTAGGACGCCGCTGTTTGTTTTTATCGTTACTTATTGCTTTCTTTGCTGTAAGCATAGGTTTTTCTTATTAAAATTCCCCCTACAGTTAATTACTACACCATTGGAGGCTCTCTGTTTGTTGTCTTTCTCCTGGAGCAAAAGGCTTGTTTAGGTATAGCCCAGGCGCATACTGATACCACAGAAGAAAGATAAGATGGAGAGACAGGAGGAGGCACTATATATGGTGTTGTGGCTGTATGGAGGTGGACCATATCAGACTCACCTCCGTTGGTGAGGTGAGAGTTCTGTGAGCCTGCTGAGGGATATCTACATCTTCTTTCTCTAGTCACATTATAAGCTTTCTAGACATCACCCTGCTCCACACTTGGATTACTATTGTTACCTACCATCCATCTCTCAGACATTGGATTAGCACTCCATTGGACTATTTGCACGTTTTTGGGTAGTTCATATTCTCTGTGAAGATTCTATGCTGCTATATAGTTCATTGGACATTTAGCACCTTATTGGACACTTTACACTTTATACTGTTATTTTGCACAATATTCCCACTTGGTGACCATCGAGCTTCTGCAGACGGGTCATCTGTTTGCACTTTTCATTATTATTGATGTGTGACAGCATTTATATCATTGCACTACTGGTTTAACCCCTTTTTTGCGCAAATCCTTTCACTTAATTTATCCTTATTTGTGTAATGTAAACACTTCTAGATTTTGTTGCATTATTTATATTTTTATATTTTTGGAGCATCTTATTCACTTGTAGTAGCGTGAAGACTATTATATATCATTCCCAGTGCCTGTCCTGATTAGGCTGCACTGCAGGATCATTTGGACTCATTTACCCCGGATAGGTAAGCTGTGGGCTGTTTTGTTTAATATCTTATGGGAATGCAATTTATTTTAAATGACATCTTCCAAAACTTTTGAGTCCTTAATTCAATAAACACTTCTCTGTGTTATAGGGTCCGCTGATTATTTAATACTGTTGTGCCTGAATACTGGCTAGTATATATTAGCACCTTTTTCTGCGGTTACCCTATCAAGCATTGTAAGTATAGGACAAGATGATACTGTCACTATGCACATTATCATTATCTTCCTATTTCAACTTTTGAACCATCCTACACCTGTGTCCCCAATTTGCTTTCACCTGGGTACCTTTTAGCGGTCTCTGGCTGCTGGTTTTTCCCCCCTTTGGTGTCCTTCTAGTGTCCCTCTGGTGGCTGCTTCGGTGCATCATTGTTGCATATGGTGTCTATTTGCATGCATGGT
The DNA here is from genome assembly GCA_029574335.1 of Rana kukunoris. Classification (NCBI taxonomy): domain Eukaryota; kingdom Metazoa; phylum Chordata; class Amphibia; order Anura; family Ranidae; genus Rana; species Rana kukunoris. Next base: position 456,423,991 of record CM056050.1, read on the forward strand.
TATTATTATGAATATTTTTGATATGTTTGTAATATGTATACTTTTCTATTATTGTAGCAAACTTATTATACAGGCTTTTTGAAGAAGCGCTAGTTTGGCGGCGAAACATGTCAAGCCACAGCATGGTCACTCTACACCAACCTACAGACATCAATTTTACTGCTCCTCAATCTCCTTCAGGATGCTTTCATTATACAACTAGCTGGAGGTTATATGTACATCTGAAGGACAGTCTTCTTGTTTGGTTCTGTATTCTTTTGGTTGGTTCTGTAGGCACTAAGAATGCTATTAAGTTTGCATTTATGTACAGTTCCTATGGAACTGATATTCTATATGTAATTTTTTTTTGTAATAAATCACTTTTTTTTAAAGTAATCTTGATTATATCTGTACTATATCATCGTGCCTAAAAAGTCCATGACTTGCCCCTTGGTTCTCTATTTTCAACTTTATATGAATGACAATGAAACAAAAGCTTCTATTTCACATGCCCAACCGTTACTATACTGCAGGTAAGTAAGTGGTTAACAATGTGAAATATATTGGACGTTTGTTTTGTCAGTAAAATTGGAACTTAAAAATAAAAAGATAATGAAAACTTGTACTCTATAAGGAAACACCTACCAGTTATTGATTAGGAGAACAAACCATGATTACAAGATATTCAATACTTTGTACTTTAGATAACAACATTAATACTTGTACATTTTCTAGGGAACAACAATAGTTTCAAGATAAAAATCAAAAATGTCATAGTTACCAGTTCCAAAATGACTATTTCCTACTGGCAAGTGTCCAGAGCTAAAATGGTTGCAGTCTTTCAATGTATCTTCATTGGATGATGATATGTCTTCATGCATTGTGCTAGCGTGCCCCTCCCCATTGGAGTCAGTTCTCCCTGCATCATACCTCAGTCATTGCTTTTTTCTTCCTTTTTTATGGGGTCATCTATTGATGGGCTTTTCCTCCTCTTCTCTCATTATATATATATATATATACAGGGCAGGACTTAGGGTGGTGGGGGCCCTGGGCTTGAGTGTTGAAGGGGCCCCCTGGAGCGAGGGGGGGATCATGGTTGTTGAGGAGCGGGGGGGGGGGGGGTGGCGCATTAAAGTTGTTGAGCGGGGGGGGGGGGTTGAAGTTGTTTTGTTGAGCGGGGGGTGCACATTGAAGTTGTTGAGCGGGGGAGGGGGGGTGACTCTCATTTGTGCACGGAATAAAAATAAATAAATATATATATATACATAAAATAAGGGGGGTAGCCATCTGGGGCCCTGGGGATCTCTGGGCTCTTTAATAAAAAAAAGAAACCTCTGGGCCCTTTAATAAAAAAACAAAAAACAAAAAAAATAAACATTTTTAAAAAATATATAAAGAAAATGTAAATATTTTTATTAAAAAAAAGGGGAGTTGCCATCCGGGGCCCTTTAATAATAATAATAATAATATATATATATATATATATATATATTCATATATATATATATATATTAGAGCTGCACGATTAATAGTGAAGAATCGTTATTGCAATCTTTTTCCCGTTGCGATTCTTGATACAGGGTTTCACGATCTTTCACATGAAAATAATTTTCTCTCTGCACTTTGGTATGCAAAGAATTTCCTGTCTGCTCTCAGCCAAAAGTCAGTCTGGGCAATCTGCCAGTTTTGGAAACATTCTTTATCAGTGGAAAGTTAAGTCTAAACATTGTATCTCTTCAAAGGAATTAACTTCTTCTGTATGTAAATTAGGAATTTTTAACCACTTAAACACCAAACCTTTTTCTGACAGCTCTTTTCAAGTTAAAATCATTATTTTTTTTTTGCTAGAAAATTACTTAGAACCCCCAAAGATTATATAATTTTTTAGTAAAGACCTTGGCCTAGAGAATAAAATGGCGGTTGTTGCAATATTTTATGTTGCACTGTATTTGCGCAGCAGTCTTTTTAAATGCATTTTTTTGGGGGAAAAAAATACTTTAATGAATTAAAAAAAAAAACTAGGCAGTAAAGTTAGCCCATTTTTTTTTTTGTATAAATGTAAAAGATTTTACGCCGTGAGAATCGTGAGAGAACCGTGATCTTCATTCTAGGCAAAAAAATTGTGATTCTCATTTTGGCCAGAATCGTGCATCTCGTGCATCGTGCATCGGGCCCCGGTTGCTGTCCGGGGCCCTGGGGACCTCCAGACCCCTAAAAAATAAAAATAAAATACATAAAAAGGGGAGGTTGCCATCCGGGGGCCCTGGGGACCTCTGGGCCTTTTAATAAAAAATAAAAAAATGTAAACAAAAATAAAAAAATAAACATTTATAAAAAATAAATAAAAAAAGGGGGGGGGTTGCCACATGGGGCCCTGGGGACCTCTGAGCCCTTTAATAAAAAAAAATTAAAAAAAATATATATAATATATATATATATATATATATATATATATATATATATATAACATTTTATTTTTTTATAAAAAAAAGGGGGTGTTGCCATCCAGGGGCCTGGAGACCTCTGGGCCCTTTAATAATAATAATGATAATAAATATAAATATAAATATATATATAATATATATATATATATATATATATATATATATATATATATATATATATATAAATATATAAAAAAACATATTTTTTTAGAGGGGCCCCCTATTGGGAGGGCCCATGGGCTTGAGCCCAGTCAAGCCCAATGGTAAGTCCGGCCCTGTATATATATATATATATATATATATATATATATATATATATATAAAATCTATCAGCACAATAAGACCACAAAGTTATACTAAGTTCTGCCTATTCAATACGTGTCCTCCACTCATAGGTTCGTGGCACATATGGGAGTTCCTGTCAAGACGTGTCTGGTTTCTATTGGCTGACATCTTAATGATTAACTGTGGATCTTTAAGTAATATCACTTTCAACCACCAGGTGTCTCACCTTTATTGTGAGATTATCTATACGTTAATATTTATATTATTCGGGAGACTATCCATATATGTATATATATATAGGGGCATGGCTAGTAGCTCAGGACTTGAAATTTTGAGCCCTGTATATATATATATATATATATATATATATATATATATATATATATATACAGGGCTCAAAATTTCAAGTCCTGAGCTACTAGCCATGCCTCGAGTTACTCGCCACTAGTTGCCCCACCTAATTCATACACTGCCCTGCGCCTGATTGCACCCGTAAACATGCCCTGTAGATTATCTCATGGAATGACACTGTTAAATGTTTTATGCAGAATCAAGTTACATAATGAAATATTACCAACAACAACTTTAACAAAATGGGACAGGGCACTGGGGGCAGACCAGAGGGACAAGGCACTGGGGGCAGACCAGAGGGACAGGGCACTGGGGGAAGACCCGAGGGATAGGGCACTAGAACTGGGTCTCTTCCCCATTCTCTTGCTGTCTCCTCTGCAAGTCACATCCATCCTCTCTCTCTCTCCTATTCATCTCATCATCAGGAGCCTGTGTGTGCGGCTCCACGCTTGCCTGTCCCCACTTCCTTCTTTTATTTAGGCTGGCAGTGAGGAGAGGAGCTGCAGCACAGCGGGAGGGAGTACAATCCAGCGCTGAGATCCACACAACTGCACAGCCATTGACACGATAGCACAGCGCACACTGACACCGCACAGCACACATTGAGACCAATCTGTTCACAGTGCTCAGGCTGAACTGTTTGACACTTATATAGAGCACAAGGAGAAGAAAACTGCACAAACTGGAAGGCTGCCGCTCTCATGTCAGAGCAACTTTAAGTGAGCTACATTGGTCGGGGGGAGGGGGGCAGGCTCAGAAAGGCCATACTGTTAGGTCCTATGGCTTAATGAGAATTGTAAGGAGAGCTCCTGTGTACTGCTCTGCCTGTGCGTGGCTCACTAGACTACTTTTCCCGAGCATGCACCTTTCCTCTTCGGCCGCCAATCTCATATGGAGTCTCTGTGTAGGCACAGATTGGAGGGAGATTGGTCATGCAGCCCTGTCATCACTCGCCCCCAGCTTAAATCCACTCGCCAAATGCTAGTAGGCGAGTGGAAATTTTGAGGGCTGTATATATATATATATATATATATATATAAATATATATATAAACTCTGGTAACTTTATATTTCATAAAATACAATTAGTATACTTTTGCATCCTACATAACATGCTTCTATATTCCTTTATAAATGTATATCTTTTACAAACAGTTTTTCTAAATATGCGTAGGTTATATCTCTCAGTCAATGCAAAATAATTATCAATGTGGATACATGAATCATTTTGATATGTGTTTGATGGATACGTGTTACAGGTTAATTTACATTTTTATAGTCACAATTTGATATCTTTCATAATATTGGTTAGCTCTCCAAAACACTTCTATTTAAACTCACATTTCTCATATATTTCTTTTTTTTCTAACACAGTTCTAAATTAACGGATGCGATTGTCATATATTTCCCTCGGTCCTAAGATGTTATTGATAATCTCAACATTATTATACCAATTGTTTCATGTTAACATATATTCTTTTAATATTAGACATGTGCATTCGTTTTCGTTAGAATGCATTTTCGTCCGATTTTTTTAACATACGAAAATGAAAGAGCAAGAAACGAAAACCGAAAGATCCGATATAAAAAATGCTTTATTTTCGTTTTCGTTCAGATCCGACGATTTTCCATGCTTTCCCGAATTTTCGTCGTTCAATTCGACAAAGCATCGAAAATCGTCGTTCTGAATACAGTGAATAGGTAGATATTGAACGATAAAAATTCAACGATTTTCGATGCTTTGTCGAATTTTCGTCGTTCAATTCCTACCTATTCACTGTATTCAGTGAATACAGGTAGGAATTGAACGACGAAAATTCGACAAAGCATCGATACAGTGAATATAGGTAGGAATTGAACGACGAAAATTCGACAAAGCATCGAAAATCGTCGAATTTTCGTCGTTCAATTTCTACCTATTCAGTTTATTCAGAACAACGATTTTCGATGCTTTGTCGAATTGAACGACGAAAATTCGACAAAGCATCGAAAATTGTCGCTTTCGAACGAAAACTTTCCCGACGAAAACAACATAAATCAAAACGATTTTCGGGAGTAACTAAATACATTTATTTTCCAAACGAAAACGAAACAAAATATTCCAGTCTGCACATGTCTATTTAATATCATGTGTATTTTAAGATAATTCTGACTTGTATCATTTCAAATTTCTTCCGCTATGTGTACGGATGGACTAGGCAGCATTTAAGGATATTTTAAAAGTGACACAGCTTGTTTAAACAGTTCCTTACTTGAACACAATGGTTTTTCTTAGATATGGCTTATTTCCATGTGATAAATCTGTGAAAACTTTTCCGATGGCAGGGTAACTAACCAACAATGATAGTAAACATCTTCTTGTTAGTTCACCAAAACGGGGACAACATTTCTTTGTTCTGTGACAAAAGTTGCCATTGTTTCTGAACTCTCTGCTTGAGGACAGGAGTTAGCAGATGGCTAATGTATTGGAAACTTGGCAAACATGAGCCACGTTTTCTTTCTCTTCAATGACTGAAAGACTTCCATATACAATCGTTCACATCAATTCTGAGGCCTACTGGACCTTCATTATTCCGCTAGTAAATATTAAATTAGTATTATTATTTGCGCCAGAACCCATAACAAGCCGTTTTCACGTCTAGACTGTAATGCCTCGCGAAGGTCTTGCAGAACTCCAGCTAGCGGTCCTGCATATGTCTTCGACTGGTATCTTAGCAGACGCTGCCCACGAGGCTGCCACCCCTCTGGTAGAATGAGCTCTAATCGCCTGTGGAGGCGTCAGCCCCTGTTTCTCATACGTAAGTCTTATCACTTTGGTGATCCAGGTAGAAATTATTCTTGTTGAGGCGGCTTGTCCTCTTTAGGACCAAATGGTAAGATAAAGAGGGAATCCGTTTTGCGCACCTGTAGAGAGCGGTGTAGATAAATTGAAAACAGATTGACCATATCCAATGGTCTGAGGTCTAGCTCTTCTTCTTGCCTCGGTGGTTGTGTGAAGCTAGGTAGAACCGCTTCCCAGTTTACATGAAATTTGGAAACCACCTTAGGCGTTACTGCTGGTGAAGGTCTTAGGATTACTCTATCTGGGAGGACGATGCAATACGGGTCCTTACAGGATAGAGCTGCTAGCGGAGACTCTCCTTGCCGACCATATGGTGGTGAGAAAAATCAGCTTAACTGTTAAGAACCACAGCGGACATGCCTCTGCAGCCACAAATGGATGTAGGAGAAGAGCTTTTAGTACCGTGCCTAAGTCCCAGGCTGGGAACAGAGACCTTCTTGGAGGATTCAGCTTTATGGCCGCCTTTAGAAATTGTTTTATCAGTGGTTCATCTGCATACCTGTTCCCTGTGAAGCACGTTAAGGCTGATACTTGTACTTATTGTATTATAGGCTAATCCCACCTTTAGAGACGATTTTAAAAAGTCCAGCACTTGTGCAACGTTCGGATCCACCGGGGAAAAAATGTTGTTGTAATGCAAAAGACGTGAATTTTTTCCAAAGTCTCTTGTAGGTAACATCGGTCGTGGCCTTCCTAGATTTCAATAATGTTGAGATTACTTCTGCTGAAATGCCTTGCGCCTGTAGTCTGATTGATTCAGCAACCAGGCCGTCAGTTGCAACCTGCCCGGATTGGGATGATACCACTGGCCCTGCTGCAGGAGGTCTCTCTTTAGTGGTAGACGTATTGGGGGAGCTGTTGTCATCTGCAGGAGCAGAGGGAGCCACGGTCTCTGTGGCCAGAAAGGTAGAATTACAATTGCATGGACCTTCTCCCTCGCTATCTTCAACATGGTTTTCATTACTAGCTGTACCGGTGGAAAGAGGTAGACTAGGGGAAAATCCCATGGAATAGAGAAGGCGTCTTGGGCTATGGCTTTGTTGAAGCAGAACCTTGACACAAATTGGGGTGTCTTTGCATTGTCTAGGGTCACCATTAGATCCACCGAGGGTGTCCCCCATTCATAAAGGATTGTTTCCAGGACCTTCTCGTTCAGGGCCCACTCGTTTTCGTTGGGGAATTCCCAGATGATCTCAGACGATCCGCAATGGAATTTTGGCTGCCCGGAATGTAGGCTGCTGTTAGGGCCTCCAAATGTGCTTCGGCCCAGACAAATATCTTGCCACTTGCAATAGTCGCAAACTCTTGGTTCCGCTCTGTTCGGCTATATATGCTATATACGCCACCGCCATTTTGTTGTCTAAAATCTGTTTGACTCAGGCTCCTTGCACTAGCTTCTCGAAGGCCCGCATGGCCAGATATGCTGCCTGCAGTTCCAAGAGGTTGGAGTGTCTGGATTCCAACTTGTCCCATACGCCTTGTACCTGCCTGCTGAGGCAGTGAGCGCCCCAGCCCTGGAGACTGGCATCCGAGGTTATCAGAACCCAGTCCCCGGGGCTGAGGGGCATGCCCCGCGACAGATTTTCTGGTGTCGTCCACCATGCTAAGTTCTGGCGAATCCGACTTGGTTTTAGAATTTACTGGTGAAGTGAAGTGCCATCCCACTGGCTCAGAAGGTCGTCCGGAACGCCCTTGTATGGAACTTTGCCCAGAGAATGGCTGGGATTGCTGCGGCAAACATCCCCAGCAGAGTCATACAATCCCTTGCTGACAGCGACGGTGACTTCATCACGCTGCCTATGCAGGCTACCAATTCTGCTCTCTTGCATTCTGGTAGCAGGACAAGTCCTCTGTCTGTATTGAAGATCAGTCCCAGATATTCCATCTCCTGGGAGGGAATTAACTGGCTCTTCTGCCTGTTGATGATCCAGCCAAATTTTGATAGGGTTTCTAGCACTACCTCGCATGTAGCGATTTAGAACTCTCAGGTCCAGAACTGGTCTGAGATCCCCTGACGCTTTGGGAACCAAAAAGATTGGAGAGTATGCCCCTTTTTCTCGTTGATTTAGGGGTACAGGCGAAATTGCATTTTTTGCTGTAAGCCGGTTAAATATTTTTGTAAGCAGTTCCGTCTTTTCTGATCTATCGGCCATTCTGTGCGGACCACCGCATTGGGTGGTTTCTTCTGAAAGGATATTTTGTAACCGTATTTGACTGTCATTGGTCCTTGACTACTTTCGCCCATACCCTCCAAAAGCACGTTAACCTGGCGCCCACCTGGGGAGGATGGGCGGTTAACCTGTCAAAAAGACTTTTCGGGCTTCTTCGCGGTCTGTGCCACTCTGGAATTTACATTCCGCAAAAAAGAACCCTGTGAGCTCCTCCCGTAGGGTCTTGTATATTCCCGTTCTGGTCTATACGACCTGCCATCATACGCCCTCTTGTAGTCTGGTTAGGCTGACCGGGTGGTCTACTGTCTCCTCTTGGGTCTTTGTGGTATTAGACCCGATTTTCCCCCTGTAGCTCGACTAATAGCTTCTTCTAGAGTCTTTCCAAATAGCACCTTGCCATTAAACGGGATATTACAGAGACTCAGTTTAGAAGTACTGTCTGCTACCCAATGACGTAACCAAAGGGCCCTCTTAGCTGTCACTGCAAAGGCCATGATCTTTGCGCGTAGCTTTCCATAGAAGCTTCTGCTATGAAATCGGTGGCGAGATCGAATTCCTCCATTGTCTGTATGAATATTTTTGTCTCCACTCCTGCTTTTAGGGCTGTCTGCACTTTTGTGGTCCAGACCTTCAGCGCTCTGGAGACTGAGGTTAAGGCTATGGCAGGACGGCATGCTGCACCAGCGGTAGAAAAAAACTTTTTTAGGTCTGTGTCCGGACGCCTGCCGGTCTCTGAACGTCGTAGAGTCCTGTAATGGCAAAGCAACCTGTCTGGCCAGCTTCTGGGGGTCTTGCAAAACGATTCTGCACGTTTGCCCTCCTTTCAGGCCTCTCCCATTCTTTCTCGAACCACTCTCGAACTTCTGGCAAAAAGGGAAAAAGTCACCCCTTGTCTTTTCCAGCTAGGAAAACATCTCTTAATTTTTTCGGGCGGCTGGACATCTTGATCCTAGTCTATGGCTTATTTTACAGCCGTGACGAAGAGTCCGATTAGTCTTGTGAAAGCATCTCCAGGCCTGGCGATTCGTCTCGCATTTGTTGGTCTGTGCTTCTGACTCTGGTTTTAGTTTTTGGGGCTTTGCCAGCTGAGGCTGATTGTATACCCTCTGCAACTCCGTCTTGAATATAATTTCTAATTCTTCGTGCCTCCGCCTCCCTTTCTGTAGTGACGTCTTTAATGCAGCTGGTGCATAAAAGTTTACCGGATTCGGATGGCGCCGAACATGCCCAACAAAGACCGTCGTCTGGGCGGGGTCTTAGTTCTGCTATGGTCTCGGGCTGACTAGATTTGCGAGCTGTGCTGGATTGGGACTTATGCGTTGCCCGGGACCCAGACGCTTGCGGAGATTTGGAACGGTGGAGGGACTTTTTCCTCCGTACATGTCTTGTTCTAAGGCTTCTGCTCCTAAAAAGACAACCAAGAAAAGCTAGTAGCTCTTGGTACTGCACTCTTTTAAACTGTGGCCCTGTTGACCCCTCCTACCTCTCCGGTGACTTTCGTGCATTCTGGGGCTGTGGTGAGATAATGCTGCATAGAAAAGATAGGATACCGCAAATCAGGTAGCGAACCAAAAAATAAATAAAAAATTCATCCTAGCACCCGAAAAATGATATAATTTAATATTAATATAATATGTCAATATATATTTCTCCACTTGTCTATATATATATATATATTTACATAGTACGCTACGCCGGCGCAGCGCGGAGAGGCATGCACTGCATTCAGCAAGCCATTGCTCACCAAGATGAGCCAGCGTAGTGTATTTTCGAAGGTGCAGGCCAGCTTTTGCATTCTGAGCGATGTCAGATACTGAGGTGGACAGGGAGAGGAGGAAGAAAAAAAATTCTGCTAAGGAGAGGGCGATCCTGACCTCTGCCATCTCTAAGCACGATGTGTACCTCCATGGCGCACAGAGTGCCAGGACCAGCAAGGCCAGGAAGCAAGAGATCCTCCAGAAGGTCACCCTGGAGATCAATGCCCTTGGGCATGAGACCAGGACCTCTAAGGACATTGCAAAGAAGATCAACGATATGCGTCGCCGGATCAGAGACAAGCTGGCCAAGGTGAAGAAGCACCACAGGGGCACGGGAGGAGGACCAGCCAGTACTGTCAGGCTGACTGCCGAGGAGGAGGTGATTGCCAGCTGTCTGGAGCAAGAGCAGGTGGAGGGCCTGGAGGGCTTTGACTCCAGTGAACAGGCCTTGAGGACAGGTAAGTGTGTTTTATCCCCCATCTGGTGTGTAGCATGTGAGGGGGTGCAAGGGAACATGTGACAAGTGTGTGGGTTCACAAACATGTGAATGCTTTGTGTCATTCACAGATGTGCTGGAGGGAGCGGGGCCATCCTCTTCTGCTGGACAACCCACGCCATCCCCGGAGGGGATTGCTCACACCTCTGCTTTAGAGGTAGTTGAGGAGGAGCATGTGGATCAATGTCTCTAGATGGAGGAAGATAACATCTTCCCTGGACCCTCTGAGACCTCCACCCCCATCAGGGGAACCCCCTCAAGGGCCACCCCCATCAGGGGGAGGCCCCTCAAGGGGCCCCCCATCCAGACGGGCACAAGCCTCTCCATCCCCCAGGAAGGCTTTGAGGAAGACAAGGGGTGTAGCCGGATCCCTACAAGAAGGGCTTGAAACGGAACAGGCCCTCCAGATGCGCCACATGGGAGACATTTCAAGCGACCTCCATCGTGTCCGCTATACAGATGGAGGGTCGCCTGAACAGGCGCCTCCAGCACCAGACCAATGCCAGGCAGCTGCGGATGCAGGTAGAGACCAATAGCGTGCTAACACGCATTGCCGTAGCATTGGAGGGCATGCAGGCAACATCTGCCAGGAGCAACAGGCCAGGGGATGAACCTCCTCAGGATGCCCCACCCGCCCCCACCCCAGTCGTCCCCACGACTATTAAGAAGCCAGTCCCTTGGCACGAGGCCTGGCCCATGAGAGGGCAAATGACTCTCTGGACGTTGGCAGCTCAGAGTATGAGCTTTATTTATTTTTGTTTTGTGTGACGGGCACAGATGTATGGGGCGTCTTCCAGTAAGGGCATGCCATGTCGAACAATGGCATGATCCCTTTTTTTTGTCACTGCACACAGTCAGGAGTGCAGGCTACAGTGTGACTGTAAGTGTGGATGCTCAGCTTGTCCGTAACGGTGCTCTCCAGCTGACCTGTGCACGTCTGTTGCTGAGTTACACCTCCTTTATGGGGAATAACTTTGCGCCGGGCGTACACTTAGCCTGCGTCGGGCGAACGTACGTTCGTGAATCACCATATTTCCCTCATTTGCATATTTGAATGCCTAATCAATGGGAGAAGCAACATGCGTCCAGACGAAAAATGCGCCCACGTTACGCCGGGGTAAGTAAGATACGTTGGCGTAGGGTAGCCAGTTTTTAGGCGTATATTGGTTTCTGACTCAGGCGCACAGATACGCCGGCGCACATTTGCACTACGTCGGCGTAAAGTGATTTACGCCAGCGCAAGTGCTTTGTGAATCCGGGCCTTAGAATCCAGGCAAGCTGACACAATCTCTCCACCTCCCCCTTCAGGAGACTTATCAACGGCGTCCTCAGAGGCAAAGCGCACTGAGCTATCTGCCATGCAGAGGTTTTCTAGCCTGAATAGAGCACGCCCTGTTACTCCCACAACACTGCCCCCCCCCCACCGTGACATCATCACCGTTCGCCAGAAAGCACAATGGAGCAGCCAGCGCGCTCCTAAGGAGCTCAGCTTCACTGTAGGAGAATGAATGCAGCAAACGCCGGATACAGAAACAAGTGGCAGCAGCAACAGCACAGCCCCCTCGCCCAAAAAGTAAGCTCCATCAGCTAATGAAGTGCCTGAGTGTCCAGTGTCATAAAAGGGGCATACCTTTATTATTCTGGACCTTCCAACCCGAGGCTTGAACCTGGGTGGGATGGTTCGCAAGGGGGGTTCTTTCAGTTCACTTTTGTCAGAGTCTGGTGGTCTGGTCGTCCGACCAAAAAAAAGGAACAAGGACTGGGAGGAGGGCCCCCTACTTATTAGCTAAGAAGAAGGTGGTACTGGCGGACCAGAGGAGGGGATTAACCCATGGTGTGCTGATGTGAGGCTGACCAGGGAAATATGAGATCTCCAGTCTCTTGGCATCTGGGACATTTGTCATCTGGTCTTCTACCGTACTTGAACAGTCACTTGGGAGTGTAGTAAGCTCTATAAAACAGCATCAGGTGAGATACCTTCTGCAGGGGCAAGACCGATACCAGGATTCTCCTCCACTGCTCCTGTGTTATTTCCCCTATATCTCTTCCCATCTCTCTCTTTCCTTATGGAAACTCTTTTGCTTATATAATTTAGATACAAGTCTCTTAGTTGTGCCTGCCCGGAGTATATTTTGGAAGAGAGGCGTTTTGTTCCACTCTAAGACTTGTGCCCTAAACTGAGCTTCAAGGAGTAATATTTTAGATTTATGTTCACCAGAAAACATATTTTTTTTAAATCTAATTGTTGTTATTGTGATTTTAGCAGTTTAAAAAACATACGATACTATACTTTTAGCTACTTGCACCATGTCATGACATTTATGATTAAAGCAGCCTAGGCATAGAGCTATGATAAATGATGTATAATCACATCTGCAAGACTTGGCATTTTCATTCTAGGTTTAAAAGCTTAAAGTGGATGTAAACCCTCTCATATACCTAGTGAAGTGAAAAGCCTCAGGTGATACACAGGGATGAATCAAATCCTCCTACATAAGTTTTATTTGTTTATCTGCAGTCATCTCTTCTCTACATCCCTTCAAAGTGCAGATGTGTGATAAAATTCTTCTGCATCTGTGAGGAGCAGAGAGAAGGGGGTGGACAGCTGCAGTTATAGTGTGTGAGAGCTGAATCGTGGAAAGGGACACCCCTCACCTCCACACACACAGGAAAGAATGAAGGATACAGAGCTGTGTCCTGAATAGACAACCTGTGTAATGAGCTCTCCTGGGGGGCGTGGCCTGATGAGGCATGTGAGCAGACGTGCTGCACGGAGCTCCCGCCGGTAATCCTGCAAACGGCTATTTTTACTGGCACATTCCTGCAGCTACGGACATTTACGAACAGGAGAAAAAAGTGCCTGTTTTTACGAACTGTTGGTTCCAGTGTACAACAACATCTGTACGACTAGTGTCCTGTCAACATCTGTCTCAGTGTTTACCATCGCACACCAAAACATATGTAACTTATACAGATATGGTTGAAATGTTTTCAAATGCTGTTGAAATGATTTCAAATGGGGTTGAAATGTTTTCGATTGTAGTTGAATTCATAAATTTGAATCAAATTCAAATACAAATAAATGTAATGGAAAGGACTCCAATAACAAATTCATCTAAATTAACAAATCTAACTAAACTAAATTGATTAAATAACAAAATCGAAATGAAACACATTTTTTCGTTTTGCACATGTCTAGTATATGGGATATGCACAATATAATATATATTATTTGAGTAGTAAAGTACTTGAACATTTTTGAATTTTTAAAGCAGTATCACATTATGTTCAGATTTTTTTTTTTGGGGTATTTTCAACATTCATTGTGAGGAAGAATATCCTTGGGAAGGAGATTACAAAAACAAAGAATCTTCAACAGTGTCGCATACATGACTTATTCATACAGTTGGAGGGTAAGAGTATATAGAAAGGGGTCACATGAGCAGATCAAGAGGGTGTTTTATTACACTTTTTCAAATGGGAGTACATACAGTAGTATTATGAGTTTTTTTTTTTTTTGGAGTAGAACATACTACACTATATCCTTTTTTGGAGATTATCACTTCGTGAAGACAGTATCAGCTTGCAAATTGGAACTCCACCAAATGAGTATAAGAGCAAGCGAGCAAGAGACATTTGTAACTTGGATATATGCATTTTTTTGGACATAAAGGTCACTGTGTATTATATTGAGTAGAACACTTCAATGATGACTTTGAGAACAATATTTGTTTGAAAATGCTGGCTTAAATATATCATTTATCTTTCTACAATGAAACATTGGAGCAGTGAGTTGACAAGTGGGACATAAACCACAATTACTTTTCTCCTCAGCATTTAGAGTGCCTGTCTCAGACAACGCACCTGCAGGCTGGTCTGTTATCCATGCCTCTGTTTTCTCAGGCCCCAGGTGACCTCCCAATTCGTCACTGTGAGCCTAATCGAGTAAAAGACGAGAGGACAGAGTCCCTCCGCCAGATACTGTGTTTCTCCTGGCACCCACAGAGAGGCTCGCCTCTGCCACTACGTCTCAGCAGTCGGCAGCAGAGAGGAGGACAAAACTCCTACAGATCCTGCACCTCTCTGTGCAGCCGTAAAACCCCTTCGTCTCCACCACCCCTGGTCTCAGCATTCAGCAGACTCTGGCAGCCTTTCTCTTGTCCTCCTCCAGACCCTGCACCATCTGCTTCCCAGCTCCTCGCCCAGTTTCTGTGTGATGTAAGGGGGTTATGAGAATACTATAATTCTATGCCAGTTGAAAAGGAGGGTATCGTCTACAAGAAACTTAATTGGTGACCAATCATACTGAACAACACAATGGCAAAACAATGTTCCTTGTCGAAATATCTTTATTAAGTAAATGAAAAGTAAATTGTACAGGTAACATGTAATAATTACGATTCTGGAAAGAGAAACTATTTTGCACATTAGCAAATTTGTATTAATTCGTACAGAAAAAAAAAGTATAACTGTTATAATATTAGGCAACAAAAGGAAAAACTTGGTAACGTATACTTGAGAAACAAAAGCTTTGTCTGTGTTACCGTATTCTCGAGTGTATAATATATTCATAACTTAGACTGCTTCAGTTTAATACAGTTATAAGTTGTGTTAATGGTAAGAGTTTCTATAGTGTACTATCGCATCAAAATACCTAAGGAAAGAAAAAGAAATCATATATATTAGACAAATTATAGGAAAATATTGCGCTAACCGGAGTGAACAAAAAATATTTAAACTGAAGCAGCTACACTACAATGTGACGAAAATTGAATGGTAATGTGAAAATAAATGTAGCGCTGTGAAACCAAAAAGACAGTGATGTCTAAGGATAAATAAAATCAATAATCACTAAACTGAATCATAATGATGGTGAGGATAATCAAAATCAACAACAGTGAAAAGTAAAGTCCTTGCATGAAATGATGCTAAAATGCACAAATCAAAACAAAACATGAATAAATAATAATGATAGTCCATCCACAATAGTGAAATAAGTAGATGTGAGATGACTTTGTAGATCCTCAAAGACGGAATGGCACTTAAATCAAACGAAGATAGAATGCGCTTACCGGAAATGTAGGACCTGTCTGTCGTGAACAGCAGATTGATAGGGCATGTACACTCCTACGGCACAATGGGCTGGGCTCACTCGAACTGGATAGAGATGATTCAAATCCTCGATGGAAGGCCAGACGTGCATGATATCCTGGACCGGTGACCTTGTTTCCAAGTGATCCGTTCTCAGAAGGAGTGTAGAAAAGGTGATAGTAAGACACTTGGAAGAGTGGGATGAGAGCAGCTGGATGACTCCAAGCACCATGGGGGAGAAGAAGAAAAAGGAAACGCAACCCCAATGGTGCAGGTCAAAATGGTAACGGTTTTATTGGAATAAAACCAAAATGTATTAAAAGTGATCACAAATAAAAGGCAATGTGGGAAAAGGTAAAAACCAAGCCCTACACGTTTCGTCCTAGAGGGACTTCAACTGGGGCATCTCTGGTAGTGAGGTACAGCGTGGCTCTCTAGTGGTGCAGTACAGCGTGGTTCTCTGGTGGTGTGGTACTGCGTGGTTCTCTGGTGGTGTAGTACTGCATGGTTCTCTGGTGGTGTGGTACAGCGTGGTTCTCTGCTGGTGTGGTACAGCGTGGTTCTCTGGTGGTTCAGTACAACACAGCGTGACTCTCTCTAGTGGTGTGGTACAGCATTTCTCTATCAGGTTAGTTCCCCCAGCACAGTCCTCTCTTTCGTTTTTCATGTTTCCTGTACTGCTGCTACAAGCACTCCTCAGCTTGTTTTCGGTTTTCTCCCCTCCCCCAGCAGAGTGCATGCTGGGGAGTGTAGTCAGCTCCCTGCTAAGAACAAATGGGCCTATCTCTAAGACTACATTTTCCATAATGCCTCTCTAGTTGCTTCCGATTAGTTCCCTGTTGTGGCCAATGGTGAGTGAAGAATAGGCAGGAAGCTTTCTCGAGTCCTCACATGTGCTGCCGACAAGAGAAGGGGAGGGGGCGAGCGGGGGAAAACGTCCTGACAGCAGCCCGCAGCTCTCCCCTTGCCCCACCGTGCAGGACACCTTGGCTGGAGGTGGAGGAGGACTCCACCTGGGAGCAGAGAGCAGAACTATCCGCGCAGCTCTGAGAGGCTGAGCTGTGTGTGAGAGAGACACACAGCTCAGCCCATGCAGCCGAAAGTTCTGCGGAAACACACGCACGGCCACGGCCTGTGTTAACCATGTCCGGGCCATGGTTGCCGCTTACCTCCCGCTGTGTTGCCGGAACAGCAACAGGTTACGGAGCGGGCGGCCCTAGCAGGGCCAGCCCATGGGGCATATGCCCGGTCTGCCCTATGGCCAGTCCAGGCCTGCACCTGAGTGAGTGAGTGAAAAACGTATATAGCACTGCACATGCGAACTGAATCGCCTCTGGGCGCTCGTTTGTCCATTTCTCCTTTGAACTCAAAAGAGATGGGTTTTGATCTTTCTCCTAAAGGCCAAGTGGTTCTCCTCCAACCGAATGGAGGTTGGTAAAGCGTTACAAAGTCTAGGGCCTTGGACAGCAAATCTTCTTTCTCCTTTGGACTTGTATCTGGTTTTGGGTATTTGGAGTAGATTTTGGTTGGTGGATTGCAGAACGCGATTGGTGTTGTAAGCTTTTAGTTTTTCGCATAGATATTGGAGGGCGTTTCATTGAACACACTTATGCGTCAGACAGAGTGCTTTGAAAGTAATTCTGTCTTTTACTGGCAACCATTGAAGGCTTCTCAGTGAAGGTGAGATTGATTCCCATGTTTTTTTCTCAGTCACAATTCTGAACGACTTGCAGGCAAGTGATTTGGTACTTTGGGAGGTAAAGGGAATTTACATAGTCAAGTCTGGAGTTAACAATTGTTCCCACCACGACTGCTATGTCTGCTTTATTATTATTATTATTATTATTATTAATATACAGGATTTATATAGCACCAACAATTTACGCAGCGCTTTACATCACGGAAGACAGTACATTCACAATACAAATCAATACAGGAGGGATTAGAGGAATAAATGGAATAAGTCTACGTAGTAGGCGCAGCAGATGATGTGATCCGCTGAAAACTGACACTATTTGTGCATCCATTGTCATGTAGGTGTCGAAGATGACTCAGAGACTTTTGACTTTGGTGCTAGGGGTGATGATTTTGCCCAGAATGGGTGGGGGTGTCCAGGTTGTTGCAAGTTGATTCTTTCGATTGGTGTGAAACAGGAGAAGTTATGTTTTCGAACCATTGAGTTTAAGATAACTCTTTTACATCCAGTTTTCTTTCAAAGCGAGGCATGTCTCTAGACCGAGAAGATGATCCTTTTTGTTGCAGATACAAAAGTACAATTTTGTGTCGTCTGCATAAGAGTGGTAAAGTAGCTTTTGGCTGCTGATGATTTCAAAAAGAGGGCGGAGATAGATATTGAACAGCACCAGCGACAGAGGGGATCCTTGAGGGACCCCGCATGACACCATGCGTTTTTCAGAAGTGAATGGTCCCAATTTCACTACTTGTGATCGGTTTTCCAAAAAGGAGGAGAACCAGGATAAGTCACATTCCGCGACTCTGGCTACTTCAGCTAGCCGAGTCAGTAATAGTTTGTGGTCTACCGTGTCAAAAGCTGCGCTTAGGTCCAACAGTACTAGAAGACAAGATTCTCCTTCGTCTGCGGCCTCGGGAGCATCATCCCATATTTTGAGCAGTGCTGTTTCTGTCCCGTGTCCGGGACGGAAACCCAAATTAAATGGATCGAGCAAATTATGGGTATTTAAATGCTGTTGCAGCTGTTGTACCACAACTTTCTCCATTACCTTGGAGAGGACGTTCAGGTCTGTTATGGGACGATGGTGTTCAGGGTCCTTGGGGTCGAGGGTGGGTTTCTTTAGGATGGGTTTGATTATGCCTTGTTTCAACAGGATGGGCACTATGCCTTCCTTAAATGACTGGTTTATAAGCTGCTTGATAGGTGGTGCCAGAATATCGGCGCATTCCTTCAGCAGTTTGGTGGGGATGATGTCATTAGGCGCTTATATAGGACAGTTTTCCATCTGTGTAGATTCCCAAATTTGCCTTTTTTTTATTTGATTTACCTCTATCTAAAATTGTTGTTTTATCTAATTGTGAGACACATCCACTCTTGTGTGTTTAGAGACAGTCAGGACACAAACATCTGCTGAATAAAAACTTTATTGCTTAACATCCAACAGGTTTAGGCTGGGTTCACACTTACTGTATGCAAATTGGTTGTGTTTTTCACTGCATCCAATTCTCATGACAGGGGAGTGTTACCTGCTCTCAGTGGAGCCAATTCACACAGCTCTGGGGCGGCCATGGAGTGCACTGCAGGAGGATCCTGTGCGTCTATGGCTCTGTTTTAGGTCTGAATTCCGGCAAAAATTCTGAGCTGATTCGCCCCTGAAATGGTGGACAGGGACACACAGGATCCCCTGCTGCGGATCGCTCCATAAATAGTGTGAACCCAGCCTCATTTATACCATTTAACCTGGAAGTCCTAATATAATATTAAGCATATACTGTGAACTTGTTGTTGGTGGCTTTCTGCATTCTACAGCCCAGACACAAAATGCAATGGACATAAATGTATACCTTTATTTTTGATGCATTTCTTGGCAGAAATAACACTGTTCTTTGGTTTTGGAAGGCTGCATGTTTAAAGGCTTTTGGTCACAATAGCTTTCAATGTACAAGAGTTGCCCCTTATTTTTTGTAAATATAGTACCTCTATATTTGGAGCCTATACTGGTAATTGTTGTCCTGATTAGATATACCCCTTAAAGCTGGACTTTGGCCACCTCTCCCCCTCCCCCACCCACTCTATCTAATCACTAGCATAAAAAAAGAAAAATAATCAAAAAGTTAAATTTTAATGTCCCTCTTACCTAAATCTGCAGTCACTTGACTTACCTCTCCTGAGTCTTCCTTATTCTTTTATGCACAGCTAAGCTTCTACTTTGGGTATCCATTTCACTTTCTTTTATGATATAGACACTTCCTTTGCAGTTATCCAGTGCCGGGGGTTCTCTCAGGACCCAGATGATAGTCCACAGTTGATGAAAATAGGGGAGAGTCGACCGGTTTACACATCTGCAATACTGAATTACTGATCACTCGCACCCACACTGCCATGTTATGTTACACCATTCTCCCCTGGCCAGCAGGGGGAGTCCTAAAGTCAAGCAAGCTCATAGACCTCTGTGCAGAGCACTGAGAATCCTGGGAGTTGTAGTTTAAGATGGCAGCCACATAATGGGACGAACAGACTCCTTAGGCCTCGTACACACGATCGGTTAAACAGAGGACAACGGTCTGATGGACCATTGGTTAAAAAAAAGCCAACTTGCTTTACATTTTAACCGATGGATTCCTAACCGACAGGTCAAAACCGATCGTTAGTTGGCGCGAACCACCGGTTAAAAATCCACGCATGCTCAGACTTAATTAGGGGACGGGAGCGCTCGTTCTTGTAAAACTCGGAGATGGCACATTCTAAATTTTTAAAATTAGTGCCTCGTTTATTGCAGTGCATTTTTTTTCTTTGTTCTATTGCTAGGATAAACACGTTGTTTTGCTGATGCCATTTAGACAGAGTTCTCCCATACTGACTTATTTTATTTTTTAATTCAATCTTATTTTATTAGAGAAGAAAAGAGAAGCAGAAAGACAAGTATCGTCTCAAACATTACAAACATCACAGTCGAATACATCAACAATAGGTACCGTGCATGACAGAACATAAACATGTCTATGGTACATATAGATGAGAGAAAAAGCATGAGTACAAGGACCACCATAAGACCGTTAGTGTTAGCAATCCCTGTAGACAAAAAGTGCTGCCACACATACGGTGTAGTATATGGGAGTGCATATTAAGTTGTATGGGGAAGGAAAAATAGAAAAATAAATATTATTCGGCAAGATAAAGGCATGTATGTGGACTAATGGATTCCAAGGAATGTAATCAGACAACGAGAAAAAGAAAAGAAGCAGAGGCAGAAAAAAGGGGGGAGAGATAATGGGGTAAGAATTGGGAGGTCAAGTATCAAGTATCACTCCATCATGGCACCAGGGCGACATCATCCAGGCCACCTCCAGCCCAGGAAATAAACTCAGAAGAGTATCGGAACATAGACCATGAAGTCCAGGTGAGAGAGAATTGTTCGCTTTTATCGCACTCTTCCGCCAACAGACGTTCAAGGTCCACCTCAACAGCCCAGTCCCCAAGGGATGGCGTAGCCGCCGATCTCCAGTGACGGGGGATCACCACCCTGGCCGCCGCCAGAAAGTGTCGTAACACATCATTTTTAACGGACTTGAACGAGCCAGGGAGTATAGATAAGAGAGCCACCTCAGGGGAGGGGTGGATTGTGGTCGCCATCAGTTTGCAGTATAGCTTGAAAATCCGTTGCCAAAATGCCTGGATAGGAGGACAGTCCCACCAGATGTGGAGCATTGTTCCCCGGGATCGCAGACACCGCCAGCAGGTATCTGACGCTGTTGGGTTGAAGTGTTTGATAGTTGTGTTTTTTGCTTGTGATCTCATGTTTTTTTTTTTTTTGAAAGCCAGATCTCTAATTTTTTGTACTCCACATTTTTTCTTTTGTTTGTTTTTTTGGAGAAATTTCTTTTATTTTCTCAAGTTATCACGTCAATAGGTTTTTTTCACCCCCTCAAGGAGGTTGTGTCCTTTGTTAATTACACATTGTATTTCAGAAATGTTTGATGGCTATTCACCACAAAAACACAATAGACAAGTATTTTACTTAAATTAAATCTCCATTTATTCTGGATAAAATAAAAAGCAACATGAAGGGCAACCATTGCCCAATCAGCCAAATACCGTATATGCAGACTTTGAACACCAAAGGCACATTCCACTATGATCAACAACAAAATCATTAACATCAGGAGTCCCTCTAATTTGGGGCACAATGTGCTCCCCAAATCCCAGAAATCAGAAGCAGCAGATGTCATACATAACCCCAAGCTGTGGTACTACAACAACAACCTCCATGTTCTGGCATATCAGCTTAAAGTCAAGGATTCACTTTCTGGTCTTCCTTGCAGCCTTCTTTCCATGTCCCCTTGCAGGTGGTGAGAATGTGGCAGCAGGAGGAGGAGGAGGAGGATGAGGAGGAGGAGACTGGGCCTGGTCACTGAGTTGTGTGGTCTCAGTCAGCAGGCCTATTCTTTCCCTCTGTATCACAGATGCAAAAAGATCCTCTGCCAGGCACTCCTCCATATGTTGCAGCTGGTCAGCAAGGCAGGAGCTGTAACCCTCAACATGGTTAACTGAAGGGAAGGCACCTGTGATTCAGTGCTACCACTGAGCCTGGGCACCTGCTGACTGCCACTCACCCCCTTTTTTTTGTGTAAATTGAACATACTCTCATTATGACCCTTGCAGTTGTCATCCCTGTCACTATATTTTCTGCACACGACTTTTGTTTGGGTTTTCAAGCTTTCAATTTGGTGCAAAAAACATCTCGTTAAAACTTCAATAATTTGAGGCCAAGAAATATGTTGTAAATTACTATACCTGACTGAAGATGTTCAGATCTGGCTCCTCAATCTCAGCCAGCTCTGCGGCACCCTCTGCAGGGGTGGGGGGGACAGTGGAAGGAACGGTGGAGGGAAGGGTGAAAGGAAGAATGTAAAGTGTGATTCTCTGGCCTTGATCTGATTGTCCAGAAAAATTAGGTGTTTATAGTACCACAGCTTAGGCTCCTGTACTTCATCTGCTGATGCTCCTGACCTCCAAGAAGCACGGGACTCTCGAGCAGTTTGGAGGGCAAAGCCAGTATGGCCAGTGTCCAGGCCAGTCAAGTTATCAGATGATTGTCTGGCCTCAGGCCCAAAGTTTGAAAGGTATATCTCTGAATGCCTACGCCAAAAATGAGGAAAAATGCAGCAGGTAAAATGACAGTGTTCAGTTTATAGTCCGCCATGTGGATGGCTGTCTGGAACAGGCGGAATCATCTGGCCATTATCCCAAAGGCATTCTCGACAACCCTCCGGGCTCTGGCCAGCCGGAAATTAAAAACACTTCTCTCCGGGGTGAGAGTCCTCTGGGGAAACGGCCTCATGAGGTGTAGTCCAAGCCTGAAAGCTTCATCTGTGACAAAAAACACATTGCTCACATTGTCTTCATCCCCTGGCAGGGCCAGGCCACCAGTCTGGAGACGTTTGGCAAACTCCATCTGCGCAAAGACTCCGCCGTCGGACATACGGCCGTTCTTCCCCACGTCCACAAACAAAAACTTGTGCTGTGCCGACACCACCATCATCAACGCAATACTATGAAAACCTTTGTAGTTGAAATAGTATGACCCCGAATGGGGTGGTGGCACTATGCAGACGTGTTTTCAGTCTATTGCCCCTCCGCAGTTAGAGAAGTCCTACCGCTGGGCCAATTGGGAAGCCACAGTCTGACATTCCTGTGGCGTGGAAGGAAACTGTGACGTCAAACAAAAATAAAAATTTGTACTTAAGCACATAAACATTGCAATCACAATACAAAAGACATCCTTGTCCAACATCAGTATATCATTTATTAGTGGAGTGAGTATTTCATGCCAGAACAAAAATAGGCCCACTTATCAGAATATTCACCCCTCTGATGGGCCATTAAAATTTTAGGGGGGGGGGGGATTTTTAGCTGAGTTTGGGCCCAGAAAAATAAACGCTCTAGCACTCTGGCAAAAAGGACTGAGAAAATATACATTGGGACACATTTTAAGGGGGGTGGGGGCAGAACTACAATGGAGCAGACAAAAAAAGTTGGAAACAGACTAGGCTAGGTGTGTTTGGGCCTAGGATAGCATTCTGCAGAGGTTAGTGAAGGGAAATATGCATGTAGGCAAAATAAAGGACCATTCAAAGCTTACAACATGCATGGGGACAAAGGGGACATTCAGAGCAAATTACAATCATGGTAATTAGGGAATGATGCAAGAAATACAAGACATTAGCATACATTTAAGACATATATAGATTGCGATGTGAAAGGAGACAACTTACCTTAATATAGACCTTCTGTATCACTTGTATGATGGCAGAACACTTAAAACAGAAAGCAAAAAAAGTACAGCAAGGCTTGTAAAGAACGAACTGAAAAACAGAAACACTAATATATACTAATATGAATATACACTAATAAGAAACCTACCTCTCCCCCTTATGTTTTTTTTTTTTTTTTCGGGAGTGGCGAGCGGTAGGGAGGAACACACAGGATCACAAGGGATATGGATGTTGTGGGTTGTGTAAGAGAGGGTTGGAAGGTAGTGGTCACAAGCATAGCCCCCAAGGTTGGCCTAGATAGGCAAGGGAAGAGTGGAGGGAGGGGAGAGGGGAGTTGGAGTGGGGGGTGGGAAGGTGGTACAAAGCTACATCAAAACATGAGTATCAGTTATCAAGCACAAGAGAGTGGAATGTTTGAGTTTAAGGAACTTGAGGGTCACTTATATGTCTTTTTGAAGGGTATACTTAAAAACAGTATGATTTCTTTTTTTGGAAGAGGTTTGAGGGTGTGATATTTGGAGGACGAGATATCCAGATGAGCGGCAGTTCTCAAGCTCATACTCCACATTATCTAGAATAGACATGGCCTTGGGAAACTGTGCAAGCTTACAGGTAATTAGTAAAATATCTTATTACCCAAAAGGGGTGTCTGATCACTCTCCACTGGTGCTGACACTGAAAACAGGGGAAAAATGTCCCTTAAGGAATTGGAAAATAAGCCCCTTCTGGCTAGAAATTATGGGGAAACCGAAAGGAGATAGGTAAAAAAATAAGAGAATTATTGGATTTCAATTCACGGACAGCACCGGAGGGAGTGGTGTGGGATGCCCTAAAGGCTTTTTTTAGGAGAATATTGATCCAGCAGGTGGCCAAGATTAAGAGGAACTCTAGGGAATGGGAAGAGAAAGTCAGGAAAGAGGTTTTGAAGGCTGAAAAACAATATGTGGAGGACCCAACATTGACCAAACAAAGGAAATGGCTCGAGAAGCAGCAGGAGTATAAGATGGTGGTAAATAGGAAAGTGGAAAATAAGCGCCTCTTTTAAGGGCAGAGTGCCTTTGCGGAAGGAGGTCACACACTGGCCCTTTTAGCTAAAACCAACGCGGCACCTTCATTAGAAGGCTGTATTTGAACTTACAGACGCCAACTGAGAATATAGGGGACAGATCTATCCTATCCCTGGATGCCACTAAGGCTTTCGATAGCCTAGAGTGGGATTATCTTTGGCACGTTTTGGAGAAATTTGGGTTTGGTTCCATTTTTATTAGGTGGGTAAAGACACTTTATAACTTCCCAAGTGCAAAAATAAAAATTAATAATGAATATTCACAGCTGTTTGGGTTAGAAAGGGGAACAAGACAGAGACGTCCCCTGTCTCCCCTCCTTTTTGCCTTGGCAATAGAGCCATTGGCAATTGCAATTAGAACTAGACAGGATATACAAGGGTTGCACTTTATGCGGATGATATCCTCCTTTTCGTGGGGGATTCCACAGCATCCTTAAAAACTGCAGTGCAAACAGTAGAGGCATTCGGAGCGATTCTCAGGCCTGGTAATAAACTGGGAAAAATCTAAACTTTTGCCAGTGGACTCAGTAAGCAATGCGGTCTGGGCAGGAATCCCCCAATTCAAAATAGGGGAGAAAATGGAGTATCTGGGAACTGGGAATTGTGGTAACACCAGACCCAGATCAATATATAAGCTATAATTTAGAGCCACTTCTAGCCAAATTTAAACGTAAAGCGGATATTTGGGGACGTCTTCCACTATCGGTGGCCGGACGAAGTAATCTTATTAAGATGATTTGGATGCCACAACTGCTCTATGTGCTCCATAATTCTCCAGTATGGATAGATAAATCATGGTTTAAAAAGATAGAGACCCTCTTTAGGATGTTAATTTGGAAAAAGGGAAAGGCGAGGATTAGTCTCCAAACGCTGCAACTACCAACAAATAAAGGAGGTTTGGCGGTCCCACATCCTTACAGTTATTTCCTAGCGGCACAGTTGCAGCATCTGGGGGGGTGTAGTATAGAAGGAGGAGGGAGTGCTAGTGGGAAAATGATGTTAACAGGGTCCCCACACAAATCTATAATAGAAACCCTGGAGGCCGATTATTTTTCTGTTAAAAATCCAACATTAAGGATGGTCGAAAGAATATGGCAGGCAGGAAAACTAGCCTTGGGCTATAAGGGGCCAACGGAATACTCCCCATTGTGGGAAAATAAATATCTGCAGGAAATCTTAGCTATTTGGAAATTAAAAGAATGGGGAAAATTAGGTATAACTAGACTGGTGCAACTGTATGCAGGTAATACATTAAAATCTTTTTCAGAACTAAGTAGAGAATATGCTATTCCAAACTCCATATTCTACACCTACCTGCAGACTAGACACGCCCTTCAAGCCCAATTTAAAATGTAAAATGGCAAAAAATTCCCCATTTTCAAAGATTAATTAAGCCAGGGGTCCTCAAAGGTCTCATCTCAGAATTATATGAGCAGATTAGTGATGGGTCCATAGGAGGAGGGAGACTGGGCAAAAAATAAACAAAAGGTGGGAGGAGGATGTTGGCCCTATAACAAATGAACAATGGGAAAGAATACTGGAGCTAGGGACAGTGGTCTCACTTGCCCCATCACACAGAGTATCCCATCTATTTTTAGTTCACAGGGTTTATTATACCCTCAAGAGGCTATACAGATTTAGAAGGAAACTGGATGACAAATGCCCTAGGTGTCAAAGTACAGGAGACCTTATACACATGACGTGGAAATGCCCAAAATTGCATAGATACTGGGTTAAGATTCTAGACATTATAAACACAACCTTTGGGACTGCTCTGGAACCTGAGGCCAGGATTTGCCTATTGGGTTGTATAGAGAAGAGATTTGAGCAGAGGGACACAACAGTAGCGGTTCTAAGGTGTCTATTCCAGGCGAGGAAACTGATAGCCCTAAATTGGCAAGCACAGAAAGCGCCTACAGTAGCGGAATGGGTCAATGTGATAAATATGACAATATGGAAAGAAAAAGGAGTCTGAAGGAGTCTGGATTACGTGTGGAAACTTTAAGAAATTTGAAACATTGTGGGAGCCCTGGTTAAGTACAATGGGGTGCCCATTGAGAGAGGAGAGAGGAGCTTGGAGCGGAAGAGAGTAACCAGATAGATGAGAGGGAAAGTAGAGTGAGAGACCTGGACTTACAAAGAAAACTGATAATTCCTCCTGGAAAGGAAAAGTCCAGAATGGAGTAAGGATAAAGCTTGTGCGCATAGTAGAAACAAGATAAGGGGGAGGATGGGTGAAGAGGGTGGGATATGGGAAGAATTGGTATTTTTAACCTTATGTAATTATTATTTTTTTGTACAAAGATGTATGGATTATAAACTGTGGCTCTGTTCTTTTGTATTTGGAAGAAAACAATAAAAAAATATTAAAGATAAAAATTAAAAATTAGAACAAAACATACACCTTTAAACACAGTTAGGGACACTCCCCTTAGCCTTGTCATAGAGGGTATAGGGGACAAGGAAGAACCAGTGGTAACTCAACACTGTACATTGAAACAGCTACAGTTGAAACACATAAAGGGGATTATGATAAGCAGGCAGCCCATCCTCACACATCCCCTGCTGAGAGATGTCTCCAGTCCAGACCTTTGTCTACATACCATGACCCAACACAATTAAACACAGCAACAAGAGGGGTGGGGGTGGGGGAGAAGTGATGTAGCATTACATTACATGACATTATCTCAATGCCATTTTGTCCCCAAGTCTCTCAGTCATCTTCTGGGCCATAGTCCATGGGCAGGAGGCCAGCCCGCAGTCCCTTCCAAAACACACAGTGACAGTGGGTTCTGTTAATCCATTCTTTTCTTTCCTAGATACTAACTTTATTGGGTGACAATACTACCTGGTTTGGTGCCTGTTTTCTTTGACATAGCACTACTATTGGGTAATAAGTATTAATTTCAGTAAATTCCTGTGATATTGTATGTTTGTACACTAAACCTGGTGTGTCAAAGGAGCTGAGGTTTTTGAGAAGGTCGACGCAAAGAACAGAGTACCCATCCTATCCAGTGGCTCCTACGGGAGTAGCACCACACATAGAATAATACAAAATTGCAATGGTATACAACATTCTGTAACATTACTCCCTAAAACATATTAGGAATCCAATTATTGGTGATGGGTTGATATGTGTTGATGTTGCAACACAGTTACACACGTATGACTTACTAGTCACACTCACTAAATATCAGCACATTCAGCTGAATGAATCTTGCTAGCAGCAAAATAAATATATCGCTGTATTGTGTAACAAACTGTCTCTTGGGTGGAAGCTATTCCTACAATAAGACTTACTGCACCGTGTCATTTGTAGTCTTTGTTAGGATTTGAAAAGTAAGGACAAATGCAGTTAATCTACAGTAACTTTGTTATCAATTATTAAACAGAAGTAACACATACACATTATTCTGGGGGGCAAACAATGCTTCTTTTTTTTGCTATTGTCCTTTTGGAAGTATTTAATTTCGATATATTGTAACGGCAAAAATAGAAAGAATATACATTTCCAGTCTGACAGTTGATTATTTTAAAACAAGAGTTACTACAGACAAAAATCAAACATTTTATTCAGTGAAATGTCCTCTTTACTGTTACATCAAAATTGTGTTTCTGATTAAAAGCATAGTGAATTTATTTTCAAACGAAATTAAGACTTTTATTTTTAAGAAAGGAAATTAAAAATTCATTGCTCCTCCCCAAAATTTCACATTTTGTGAAAAACAACTAGAGTGAGAGGGCAGAGAGAGGAAGGCATTTCTAAGGTCTACTTAGGTCACTAGAAAAGCAGAGGTTAAATTTAAAGCTCAACTCCAGGCCTGTGCTAAAAATAGTTGATGATAGCAACCATCCTGCATATATATCATATACTGTTTATTTATTTTAGGATATTTTACAGAGACAAATAACTACTACCCTACACCTTAGTCCTGTGGCAGCCAATGCTCTGATCTTCTCCTCTACTGGCTTGCATGTGGGTGGGTCCTCACCATCATTACCAAGGGTCCTGGGTTGTACATGATGACATAAGTGTGGGTCGGACCACATGACAGGCAACGACAAAAAGCTTTAAGGACCCTTCATATGACAGGGAGGATCATAGAGTAAAGCAGCCTGGAGAAAATAAACAGTATATCCAGTATATACAAGGGAGAGGGCTTCCGTTATTTATTTTTTATTACTACCTGGAGTTCTACTTTAAGGCATCCCCATGCAAAGATTGTGGATTATTCATGTCAGAATGTCAGAATAATCTCATCAATCTCATTCATTTCATACATCTTCCCTTGGCTACAATGTCAGTCTCTTGCACAATTCCACCAAAATCATTTAAATATGCTTTGAACACATTAGTGAAATAGTAGTATTTATTTTTAGGTACTGCATAATTTTGGTAACCTTGGAAAATGTACAGTAAGGGTTACAAATTTAGCAGTTTAAAAAATTAACAAAGTAATTTCTTCTGTAAACTACAAACATGTACAATACCACAGGTACAGTACATCCATGAAATTTAGACATTGTATTCCGAATAAATATGCACAGAAGCAGAAAGGTCTTAACATTTTAACTCATAGCTGAACAAAATATGTAACAAATATATATATATATATATATATAAAAAAAACAACAGTGGAAATCTCCTAGAACATTTTCCCAAGATCATAGAGCTGTTCACAAAAATAGAGCTAACATCACATACTAAAAACATGTATTAAAAACATCTGTGTAAGCTTTTAGGGTACTTTTGAAAATACTAAATATACAATGTTGGGTAGAGACATGGGTTTGAACAACTGAATAATTGTACATGTCAAGTACTAACTAATATATCCAAATACCCATACACACACATACAGTATATACTGTATACATATGTGTGTGCATATGTTAATCCAAAAATGGTTTAGAGGCACTCTTGGGACTTGCAGAGGAGAAAGATCAAAAACAGCTGTGTTTTTATTGTCTAGGGATGACCTGAACACCCCCACGTTCGGTTCGCACCAGAACCTTTGAATGAACCGACCGTTCGCGCAAACATTTAGAACTCCATTGACGTCAATGGGACTCGAGCGTTCAAATTCAAAAGTGCTCATTTTAATGCCCCATATGCAAGTTATTGTCGGAAAAACGTCTTTGAGTCTTTGGGTCTTGCCCCAGGAAACATGTATCAATGGGAAAAAAACGGTCATTTTTTCTGGAGCAGCGATTTTAATGATGCTTAAAGTGAAAAAGAAAAATTCCTTTAAATATCGTACCTGCTGGGTGTCTATAGTAGTGGCACGTGTTTAGAACTGTCCCAGCACAAAATGAGATTACTATAAGAAAAAGGTAATTTAAAACTGCTTGTGGCTTTAATGTAATGTCTGGTCCCTGCAATATGGATGAAAATCACTGATTAAAATAGCATGGGTTTCCCCGCCCCCCTCCCCCAGGTCATTACAAGCCCCTTTGGCTCTATATACTTTGAACAGCAGTATACAGGTGGTGCAAACAAGACAGAGACTGTAGGTTTGTTGTTAAGTAGAATCTGTTTGTAATTTTCAACTGGTTCTTTAAAGTGTAGCTTCAGCCATAGAATCTTTTTTAAAACTTTTCTGAAAACATAGAGAAGGGTTATCACCTCTGTAACATTTGTTTTGCTGTCTGTGTGCATCTGTTCAGAAGATTACACCTCACTTTCTGTCCCAAAGACAAATGATTTTTTTTTGTGAAACGAGGATTGTGATAAAGCATCAGTGGACAGGAGACACCTTTTACAGAAGAGAATTTCCCTTCCTAGGGGTAGATTTCCTCTCACTTCCTGTTGTCTCCTTCCGTTTGCAAGTAGGAGTCATTTGTAAGTTGGATGTTTTAAAGTAGGGGCCTGCCGTATATACGCTGCAGAAATTTGGGCCCTAGGTGTCGGTGTTGCGACAACACTGCACTGCATCAACATAGGCAGTCTCCAAGGGTTCTGAAATTTCAAAAAAAATATTCAGTTACATCAGCATCAGGTGCTTGGTAGCTGGTGGTGATCCAAGCCTGATTCATTTTTTTGAAGGTCAGTCGATCGATGGAGTCAGTGGAGAGGCGCACCCTGTGATCGGTCACAAAGCCTCCAGTAGCACTGAATATGCGTTCTGAAAGAACGCTGGATGCAGGACAAGCCAGTAGCTCAATTGCGTACTGTGCAAGCTCTGGCCAGTGATCCATCCTCAAGACCCAGTAAGCCAGAGGATTTTCGGTGGGGAAGGTGTCCAAGTCTGATCTTGCCCCTAGGTATTCCCGCACCATATAAAACAGACGCTGGTTGCTGGAACCGGTCATACCTTGGGGCTGCGGACTAAAAAATTGTCTAAACGCATCGGTCAGACGGCCAACTTCTCCACCGCTCCTTCTGTGACTCTCCGAAGCCTCAGCAACATGTTTTCCAGGACCAGGATTTGGTAATCCACCAGGTTCTGGGAACGCGTTGCACAGACCTTTCTGCAAGGCCTTCCGAAGATGTTTCATCTTCTGCTCCCTCTGCGACGACAAGATAAGGTCCGCAACCTTACCCTTGTAACGTGGATCAAGAAGAGTTGTCAGCCAGTAATGATCCCTCTCCTTGATAGCATGAATATGAGGATCCTTATGCAGGCTTTGCAGCATCAGGGAGGCCATGCGGCGTAGGTTTGCTGAGGCATTCGGGGTACAGTCATCTGGGTCACTGAGGATGACAGGATCCGCAGCCACCTCATCCCAGCCACGTAAAAGTCCATGGGTTCCTTGGGACTAGGGATGAGCCGAACATACCCGTGTTCGATTCACATCAGAACGTTCGAACAGAATGCGGGTTCGCGCAAACATTTAGAACCCCATTGAAGTCTATGGGACTCGAACGTTCGAATTAAAAAATGATCATTTTAAAGACCAATATTCAATTTAATGTTGGAAAACGTCGTTCAGAACTCAGATCTTGCCCCAGGGAACATGTATCAATGGTAAAAAAATTTTTAAAAACGGCCGTTTTTTCCGGAGCAGCCATTTTAATGATGCTTAAAGTGAAAAAAAAAAATTCCTTTAAATATCACACCTGCTGGGTGTCTATAGTAGTGGCACGCGTTTAGAAATGTCCCTGCACAACATGAGAGGACTATAAAAAAAAAGTAAATAATACTGCTTGCGCACGTGCTGTGTGGCAACAATATGTCGAATATTTTAGCGGTGGTGGGGGGCCATTATTGTTTTGCGAAAGAAAAATTTTAGAAAAAAGGACACCCCTCAAACATACTGTAATTGCAGCGCAACACGTGCAAAGTATTGCATCAAAAATTGTTATTAGGCGCCCCTGTTAAACAGGGGCAGAAAAATTGTGCCTTGGGCACAACACAACACTTCAACCTCTCCCAATAACTCCAATTGGAGCGCAACAAGGAGCCATGTGCAAAGTATTGCATCAAAAATTGTTATTAGGCGCCCTGTTAAACAGGGGCTGAAAAATTGTGCCTTGGGCACAACACAACACTGCAACCCCTCCCAATAACTCCAATTGGAGCGCAACAAGGAGCCACATGCAAAGTATTGCGTCAAAAATTGTTATTAGGTGCCCCTGTTAAACAGGGGCAGAAAAATTGTGCCTTGGGCACAACACAACACTGCAACTCCTCCCAATAACTCCAATTGGAGCGCAACAAGGAGCCACGTGCAAAGTATTGCATCAAAAATTGTTATTAGGCGCCGCTGTTAAACAGGGGCTGAAAAATTGTGCCTTGGGCACAACACAACACTGCAACCCCTCCCAATAACTCAAATTGGAGCGCAACAAGGAGCCACGTGCAAAGTATTGCATCAAAAATTGTTATTAGGCGCCCCTGTTAAACAGGGGCTGAAAAATTGTGCCTTAGGCACTGGTGGCGGAGCCCAGAAACACAACATTTCTTACTAGCTATCAGCAAGAAAAGTGAAGAGGAGAAGGATATTCCATCAGCAGCATAGGAGGACAGTCACTCAGCATCAGCATACGCAGTCTAAAAGGGATCCGACATTTCAACAAAAAAATATTATTCAGTAACATCAGCATCATGTGCTTGGTAGCTGGTGTTGATCCAAGCCTGATTCATTTTGATGAAGGTCAGTCGATCAACAGAGTCGGTGAAGAGGCACACCCTGTGATCGTTAACAAAGCCTCCAGCAGCACTGAATGTGCGTTCTGAAAGAACACTGGATGCAGCGCAAGCCAGTAGCTCAATTGCGTACTGTGCAAGCTCTGGCCAGTCATCCATCCTCAAGACCCAGTAAGCCAGAGGATTTTTGGTGGGGAAGGAGTCCAAGTCGGATCTTGCCCCTAGGTATTCCCGGACCATGTAAACCAGACGCTGGCGATAATTGCTGGAACCGGTCAGACCTTGGGGCTGCGGACTAAAAAACTGTCTGAAGGCATCGGTCAGACGGCCACCTTCTCCACCGCTCCTTCTGTGACTCACCGAAGCCTCAGCAAGACGTCGTCCAGAGCCAGGTTTTGGTAATCCCCCCCGGTTCTGGGAACGCATTGCACAGACCCTTCTGCAAGGCCTCCCGCAGAAGTTTCATTTTCTGCTCCCTCTGTGATGGCAACATAAGGTCCGCAACCTTACTCTTGTAAAGTGGATCAAGGAGAGTTGCCAGCCAGTAATGATCCGTCTCCTTGATAGCACGTACAAGAGGATCCTTACGCAGGCTTTGCAGGATCAGGGAGGCCATGCAGCGTAGGTTTGCAGAGGCATTCAGGGCAGAGTCCTCTGGGTCACTGAGGACGACAGGATCCACAGGCACCTCATCCCAGCCACGTAAAAGTCCACGTGTTCCTTGGGACTGTAAATGATCCCTTGAAGACTGCTGCTGCTGATGCTGAGTGCTAGGCTCCACCTCCATGCTGCTGATACAATCATCCTCCTCCTCCTCCTCTTCCTGTATGCTAGGTGGGCAAGCAGGCCCACTGTCTGGGTAAAGGGGGCCTTGAGAGGTAAGGAAGTCCTCCTCTTCCTCCCTCTGTTCTGCCTCAAGGGCCTTGTCCATTATTCCACGTAGCGTGTGCTCCAACATGTGAATAAGAGGGACAGTCTCACTGATGCATGCACTGTCACTGCTCACCATCCTCGTGGCCTCCTCAAATGGTGACAGGACAGTGCATGCATCCCTGATCAAGGTCCACTGGCGTGGTGAAAAAAACCTAGCTGCCCTGACCCAGTTCTGCTGCCATATTGGCACAGGTACTCATTGATTGGCTGCTGCTGCGTGTGCAGCCGCTGCAGCATGGCCAACGTAGAGTTCCATCTAGTGGGCATGTCACAGATTAGGCGGTTCTTGGCCAGGTTGTATTCCCTTTGGAGGTCAGTCAGACGAGCAGTGGCATTATATGACCTCCGGAAATACACATAGGGCCAGATTCAGGTAGAGTTAGGCTGGAGTATCAGTGATACTCCAGCCCAGGGGTGTCAAACTGGTGGCCCTCCAGCTGTTGCAAAACTACAAGTCCCATGAGGCATTGCAAGGCTAACAGTTACAAGCATGACTCCCACAGGCAGAGGCATGATGGGACTTGTAGTTTCGGAACAGCTGGAGGGCCGCCAGTTTGACACCCCTGCTCCAGCCTAACTCTCACTTTGAGCCGGCGTTTCTGTTTTCTGTAAGCAGAAAACAAGAAACGCCGGGTTGGAGTTACTATACGAGCGGCGTAATTGTATTTCGCCGTCGTATCGTAACTTCAATTTTAAAAATGGCGCGCGGGGCGTTCCCGCTGATTAACGCCGAGAATATGTTAATCAGCGGGAATCGGAAATTCACGATCGTATTCGGGCGCGACGCAGTGACTTTCCGACGTTTCGGTAAGAGATACGCGGCGCAAAGATAAAGCAGCCCCCTAGTGGAGTATCCTATGTTAAGTATGGCTGTCGTCATCGCGTCGCAAAAATTAAATTTGAGTCGTTTGCGTAAAACGTCCGTGAATGGGGATTGACGTCATTGACGTTCCCTGAAAGAATTTGAAACATGAGCACTGACAGTCGACGCATGCGCAGTACGTTCGCCGCGGGATCGCGCATAGTTAACATAATACACGCCCCCTACCTGCCCAATTTGAATTCCGCCGGCTCATTTTCGCTACGCCGCTGCAACTTTAGGAGCAAGTGCTTTGTGAATAACAGTACTTGCTCCTAAAGTTACGGCGGAGTAACGTAAACGAGAAACGTTACTCCAAATTAAAGAAGCGCCCATCTACCTGAATCTGGCCCTTAGACTTTACTGGCCTGCTTCAGGACATCCTGTAAGCCCGGGTACCTGCCCAAGAACCGCTGCACCACCAAATTCAGGACATGCGCAAAACAGGGCACGTGGGTGAGTTTTCCCTGTCGCAGGGTAGAGAGGAGGTTGGTGCCATTATCGCTGACCACCATTCCAGGCTTCAGCTGGCGTGGCGTCAACCACCTCTGAGCCTGCCCCTGCAGAGCTGAAAGAACCTTTTCCCCAGTGTGGCTCCTGTCTCCCAAGCACACCAGCTCTAGCACCGCATGGCATCTCTTGGCCTGCATTCCTGCGCAGCCTCGCGTACGCCTACGGAGCACGGCTGGTTCTGAGGAAACATCAGCACAGGAAGAGGCCAACAGAGGAAGACGAAGAGGAGGGGGTGGAGGAGAGAGGTGTGTCACAAGCAGTAGTAGTGTTTTGGAGGCGTGGTGGCGGAACAACCTCCAAAACTACTGTACCTTGCCCTGCGTCCTTCCCAGCTGCCAGCAGAGTCACCCAATGGGCCGTAAAAGACAGGTAACGTCCCTGTCCATGCCTGCTGGACCATGAGTCAGCGGTAAGATGCACCTTACCACTGACTTCCCTGTCCAGCGAGGCATGGACTTTGCCTTCCACATGCCGGTAGAGAGCCGGAAATCGCCTTCCGTGAGAAAAAGTGGTGTTTTGGTACTTGCCACTGAGGTACTGCACATTCCACAAACTCACGGAAGGGGGCGGAATCTACCAACTGAAAAGGTAGCAGTTAAAGTGCTAGCAATTTCGCTAAGCTAGCATTCAACCGCTGGGCATGTGGATGGCTGGGAGTGTACTTAATTCGGCGCTGCAGCAGCTGGGGCAGGGAAATTTGTCTGGTACTATCATTAGATTACCCGCATGTACTACCACTACTAGGTTGTGACACACCTATTTCTACAACTTCAGTGCAGGCTTCAGAGAGGACTGGGTGTCTAGTTGAGTTGGAGGTCACAGAAGGGCAAGGGGAGGTCCGCTTTGGTCTTTGGTGTGGGTCTTTCTGGTGTGCTTGCCAACGAGTTGCATGGCATGTCGACATATGTCTTGACAAGCATGTGGTGCCCAAGCGGGTGATGTTTTGGCCACGCGAGATACGCTTGAGACATATGTTGCAAACAGCAAAGGTACGATCTGATGGACATGTTTCAAAAAAGGCCCACACCAAAGAACTTTTGCTGTACCGTTGAGACACAGCAGTGCCATGCAAAGATGTGCCACGTAATGCAGTTGGTGTACTGCCCCTTTGGAGATGTGCCTGTGCCTCGTCCTCCTCCTCCTCTCTCCTATCAGGCACCCAGGTAGAGTCAGTGACCTCATCATCCCCTCCCTCCTCATCATCACTGTCGAAAACCTGGCAATATGCTCCAGCTGGGGGAACATCACTCCCAGATTGCTGTCCCTCTCGGCCACCCCCTCTCCCTGGGCTCACATCAATGCCTTCCTTTATCTGTGTTCCGTCATCGGAGTCTTCAAAACGCTGCGCATCCTCCTGCAGCATGTACCCAACACTGTGTTGAAACAGTTCGGGGGACTCCTCAGGAGGACATGGTGGGACTAGGGAAGGATTGTGTGAAGCCATTGTGCAGAGAGAAGAGGACGCCTTGGCAGCTGCTTTGCCAGACAAACTTAGAACATACCACCTGAGCGCAGTTGGTGTCACTGCGCTTGTGCTGTTACATACCACCTGAGCGCATTTGGTGTCTCTGCACGTGTGCTGTTACATACCACCTGAGCGCATTTGGTGTCACTGCACGTGTGCTGTTACATACCGCCTGAGTGCATTTGGTGTCACTGCACGTGTGCGCTCAGGTGGTATGTAACAGCACATGTGCATTGACACCAAATGCGCTCAGGTGGTATGTAACAGCAAACGTGCAATGACACTAACTGCGCTCAGGTGGTATGTAACAGCACACGTACAGTGACACCAAATGCGCTCAGGTGGTATGTAACAGCACACATACAGTGACACCAAATGCGTCAGGTGGTATGTAACAGTAAACGTGCAGTGGCACCAAAATGCGCTCAGGTGGTATGTAACAGCACACGTGCAGTGACACAAAATGCGCTCAGGTGGTATGTAACAGCACAAGCGCAGTGATACTAACTGCACTCAGGTGGTATGTAACAGCAAACGTGCAGTGACACTAACTGCGCTCAGGTGGTATGTAACAGCACAAGCGCAGTGACACCAACTGCGCTCAGGTGGTATGTAACAGCAAACGTGCAGTGACACTAACTGCGCTCAGGTGGTATGTAACAGCACAAGCGCAGTGATACTAACTGCGCTCAGGTGGTATGTAACAGCAAACATGCAGTGACACTAACTGCGCTCAGGTGGTATGTAACAGCACAAGCACAGTGACACCAACTGCGCTCAGGTGGTATGTAACAGCAAACGTGCAGTGACACTAACTGCGCTCAGGTGGTATGTAACAGCACAAGCGCAGTGATACTAACTGCGCTCAGGTGGTATGTAACAGCAAACGTGCAGTGACACCAAATACGCTCAGGTGGTATGTAACAGCACACGTGCAGTGACACCAAATGCGCTCAGGTGGTATGTAACAGCACACGTGCAGTGACACCAAATGCGCTCAGGTGGTATCTAACAGCACACGTGCAGTGACACCAAATGCGCTCAGGTGGTATGTAATAGCAAACGTGCAGTGACAGTAACTGCGCTCAGGTGGTATGTAACAGCACACGTACAGTGACACCAAATGCGCTCAGGTGGTATGTAACAGCACACGTGCAGTGACACCAAATGCGCTCAGGTGGTATGTAACAGCACACGTGCAGTGACACCAAATGCGCTCAAATGGTATGTAACAGCACACGTGCAGTGACACCAAATGCGCTCAGGTGGTATGTAACAGCACACGTGCAGTGACACCAAATGCGCTCTGGTGGTATGTAACAGCACACGTGCAGTGACACCAAATGCGCTCAGGTGGTATGTAACAGCAAACGTGCAGTGACACTAACTGCGCTCAGGTGGTATGTAACAGAACACGTACAGTGACACCAAATGCGCTCAGGTGGTATGTAACAGCACACGTGCAGTGACACCAAATGCGCTCAGGTGGTATGTAGCAGCACATGTGCAGTGACAAAAACTGCGCTCAGGTGGTATGTAACAGCACACGTACAGTGACACCAAATGCGCTCAGGTGGTATGTAACAGCACACGTGCAGTGACACCAAATGTGCTCAGGTGGTATGTAACAGCACACGTGCAGTGACACCAAATGCGCTCAGGTGGTATGTAACAGCACATGTACAGTGACACCAAATGCGCTCAGGTGGTATGTAACAGCAAACGTGCAGTGACACTAACTGCGCTCAGGTGGTATCTAACAGCACACGTGCAGTGACACCAAATGCGCTCAGGTGGTATGTAATAGCAAACGTGCAGTGACAGTAACTGCGCTCAGGTGGTATGTAACAGCACACGTACAGTGACACCAAATGCGCTCAGGTGGTATGTAACAGCACACGTGCAGTGACACCAAATGCGCTCAGGTGGTATGTAACAGCACACGTGCAGTGACACCAAATGCGCTCAAATGGTATGTAACAGCACACGTGCAGTGACACCAAATGCGCTCAGGTGGTATGTAACAGCACACGTGCAGTGACACCAAATGCGCTCAGGTGGTATGTAACAGCACACGTGCAGTGACACCAAATGCGCTCAGGTGGTATGTAACAGCACACGTACAGTGACACCAAATGCGCTCAGGTGGTATGTAACAGCAAACGTGCAGTGACACTAACTGCGCTCAGGTGGTATCTAACAGCACACGTGCAGTGACACCAAATGCGCTCAGGTGGTATGTAATAGCAAACGTGCAGTGACAGTAACTGCGCTCAGGTGGTATGTAACAGCACACGTACAGTGACACCAAATGCGCTCAGGTGGTATGTAACAGCACACGTGCAGTGACACCAAATGCGCTCAGGTGGTATGTAACAGCACACGTGCAGTGACACCAAATGCGCTCAAATGGTATGTAACAGCACACGTGCAGTGACACCAAATGCGCTCAGGTGGTATGTAACAGCACACGTGCAGTGACACCAAATGCGCTCAGGTGGTATGTAACAGCACACGTGCAGTGACACCAAATGCGCTCAGGTGGTATGTAACAGCAAACGTGCAGTGACACTAACTGCGCTCAGGTGGTATGTAACAGAACACGTACAGTGACACCAAATGCGCTCAGGTGGTATGTAACAGCACACGTGCAGTGACACCAAATGCGCTCAGGTGGTATGTAGCAGCACATGTGCAGTGACAAAAACTGCGCTCAGGTGGTATGTAACAGCACACGTACAGTGACACCAAATGCGCTCAGGTGGTATGTAACAGCACACGTGCAGTGACACCAAATGTGCTCAGGTGGTATGTAACAGCACACGTGCAGTGACACCAAATGTGCTCAGGTGGTATGTAACAGCACACGTACAGTGACACCAAATGCGCTCAGGTGGTATGTAACAGCAAACGTGCAGTGACACTAACTGCGCTCAGGTGGTATGTAACAGAACACGTACAGTGACACCAAATGCGCTCAGGTGGTATGTAACAACACACGTGCAGTAACACCAAATGCGTTCAGGTGGTATGTAACAGCACACGTGCAGTGACACCAAATGCGCTCAGGTGGTATGTAACAGCACACGTACTGTGACACCAA
This sequence comes from Rana kukunoris, assembly GCA_029574335.1. Lineage (NCBI taxonomy): Eukaryota > Metazoa > Chordata > Amphibia > Anura > Ranidae > Rana > Rana kukunoris. The sequence goes on from CM056050.1 coordinate 456,463,403, forward strand.
ATGCGCTCAGGTGGTATGTAACAGCACACTTGCAGTGACACCAAATGCGCTCAGGTGGTATGTAACAGCACATGTGCAATGACACCAAATGCGCTCAGGTGGTATGTAACAGCACACGTGCAGTGACACTAACTGTGCTCAGGTGGTATGTAACAGCATAACAGAACAAGCGCAGTGACACCAAATGCGCTGTAACAGAACAGGCACAGTGACACCAACTGCGCTCAGGTGGTATGTAACAGCAAACATGCAGTGACACCAAATGCGCTCAGGTGGTATGTAACAGCTCAAGTGCAGTGACACCAACTGCGCTCAGGTGGTATGTAACAGCACACGTGCAGTGACACCAAATGCGCTCAGGTGGTATGTAACAGCACATGTGCAATGACACCAAATGCGCTCAGGTGGTATGTAACAGCACACGTGCAGTGACACTAACTGTGCTCAGGTGGTATGTAACAGCACACGTACAGTGACACCAAATGCGCTCAGGTGGTATGTAACAGCACACGTGCAGTGACACCAAATGCGCTCAGGTGGTATGTAACAGCACAAGCGCAGTGAGACCAACTGCGCTCAGGTGCTATGTAATAGCACACACGCAGTGACACCAACTGCGTTTAGGTGGTATTAAACAGCACACGCACAGTCAGAGCGACTGCGTTTCTGTGCAATTCAATAGCCCACTTGCATTAACAGCAACTGCGTTTCTGTGCAAATAATAGCACACTTGCAGTAACAGGTAATGCGTCTATGTGCAATTAACTAGCACACGTTGACTAACATGGAGTACTATGTTTAAGGTAAACCCTAATGCAGACAATACAACACGTTAGAGCACTGCATCAAGCACAATCTCCTGCCTGACAGATACTAATAGCAGATCTAGATAAGCTATACAGTTTATAAATATATTGACAACTCCTAGGGATGTCAATATATTCTCTACAAACTGTAAATTTAACTATACTGACTACTAGCCTCCCTGCTCTATCTATCTATCTATCTGAAAAGACACTGTGTCTCTATCTATTTATCTATCTCTCTCTAACTCACTGTCTGTCTGACTTCTCTCTCTGAAAGCAAGCCGGGAGGCAGCTTTTTATAGTGTGGGGCGTGTTCTAAAGCCCTGAGCCCTAATTGGCCAAAGCACGCAGGCTTTGGCCAATTAGGTCTCTTCGTTTTTTGGGCGTTGTGATTGGCCAAGCATGCGGGGTCATGGTGCATGCTTGACCAATCATCAGCGCGCATCGCCGCAGTGAATTATGGGTCGTTTTGCGTCACACGAATTTGGCGCGAACGACCCGTTTTGTTCGTATTTCGACGAACGATCGAACGGCCGATGTTCGAGTCGAACATACGTTCGTTTCGAACACGAAGCTCATCCCTATTTGGGACTGTAATTGATCCCTTGAAGACTGCTGCTGATGTTGAGTCAAAAGCTCCACCTCCATGCTGCTGATACAATCCTCCTCCTCCTCCTCATCTTCTTCCTGTGTGCTAGGCGGGCAAGCAGGACCACTGTCTGGATAAAGGGGGCCTTGAGAGGTAAGGAAGTCCTCCTTTTTCTCCCTCTGTTCTGCCTCAAGGGCCCTGTCCATTATTCCACGTAGCGTGTGTGCCAACATGTGAATAAGAGGGACAATCTCACTGATGCATGCACTGTCACTGCTCACCATCCTCGTGACCTCCTCAAATGGTGACATGACAGTGCATGCATCCCTGATCAAGGCCCACTGGCGTGGGGAAAAAACCAAGCTCCCCTGACCCAGTTCTGCTGCCATATTGGCACAGGTACTCATTGATGGCCCTCTGCTGCGTGTGCAGCTGCTGCAGCATGGCCAATGTAGAGTTCCATCTGGTGGGCATGTCACAGATTAGGCGGTTCTTGGGCAGGTTGTATTCTCTTTGGAGGTCTGTCAGCCGAGCAGTGGCATTATATGACCTTCTGAAATGCACACAGACTTTCCTGGCCTGCTTCAGGACATCCTGTAAGCCCGGGTACCTGCCCAAGAACCACTGCACCACCAAATTCAGAACATGAGAGGACTGATGGTATAGTGGGGTTGGGGATCCCAGCTGATGAGGGGCAAGGGGAGGTCCGCTTTGTTCTTTGGTGTGGGTCTTTCAGGTATGCTTGCCAACGAACTGCATGGCAGGTCGACATATGTCTGGTCAAGCATGTGGTGCCCAAGCGGTTGATGTTTTGGCCATGTGAGATACGCTTGAGACATATGTTGCAAATAGCAACTGTGCGATCGGATGCACATGTCTCAAAAAAGGCCCACACCAGAGAACTTTTGCAGTAACGTTGAGACACAGCAGCGCCCTGAACAGGCGTAGCTCTGCGATGTGATGCAGTTGGTGTGCTGCCCTTAAGCTGTCCTCTGGAGGGCATCCTGCCTCTTTGGAGATGTGCCTGTGCCTCCTCCTCCTGCACTCTCCCTACAGGGACCCACGTAGAGTCAGTGACCTCATCATCCCCTCCCTCCTCATCACTGTTGAAAACCTGGCAGTATGCTGCAACTGAGGGAAGATGACTGCCAGATTGCTGTCCTTTCTGGGCACCCCCTCTCTCTGGGCACACATTACTGCCTTCCTCTATCTGTGTTCCATCATCGGAGCTTTCAAAATGCTGCACATCTTCATGCAGCATGTACCCAACACTGTGTTCAAACAGTTCGTGGGACTCCTCAGGAGGACATGGTGGGACTAGGGAAGGAGTAAGTGATGTCATTGAGCAGAGGGAAGAGGACGCCTTGGCAGCTACTTTGCCAGACAAAGTAACCTGAGCATGGTTGAGAGAGGATGAGGAGAATGAGGATGGCTTGGTCATCCACTCTACCAAGTCTTCAGCATGTTGCGGCTCAACACGGCCAGCAGCCGAAAACAAGGACGAGCGTGTCATACGGCCACTTGCTAATGAGGATGAATAGTGTCCACGACCAGCACTGTTGCCTGTAGACGCAGAGCCTGCTTGCCCTCGTGACTCTCTGCCTCTCCTTATTGCCCTTCCAGACATTATGGGCCAGATTCAGGTAGATGAGAGTATCTTTCCTCTGGAGTAACTCTTCTCATTTACGTTACTCTGAAGACCCTTTCAGCGCAAGTCCTGTAATTCACATAGCAGTTGCGCGTAAACTTGCGCCAGAGTAACGATAATGCGCTGGCGTAACCCGACGCAAGTGGAAGTGGGTGTGATCATATGTAAATGATGGGCGGAGCCCAGCGCAGAGGCTTACGTTCAGCGCATCAACCACGGAGCATGCGCAGTGAGTGAGGCTCCACTCGCCCCCTTTGTGCGCATGCTCACAACTTCCGTCGGCACCACTTCACGGGAAACGTCAGCGCAATGCCTTCCGTTGGGCGTTTAAATGCGCCCGTAGAAGCGCCATTCCGGCACTAAAGTATATCCTGCTCCCCCTCCCCGCAGTGATGTTACATTTGTTCTGAGATAGCTGCTCCCATTCCCCGCAAACACACAGGAGAAAGCTGAACTTTAATGGCCAGGAGCTGACAGCCGTCATCTCGGCTATGGAGACCTATGATGTCTTCCTCCATGGCTGTAAAATTTGACAGACAAGCATGGACAGAGGTGTTGTCCTGCAAGTGGGGGTGCTCAGCTAGCTCTTATCGTCGGTAACGCTGCTGTAGCTGCTCTCCTGCTGACCTGTGGCCGTCTGGAGTAAAGATAAAGCAGCCTTTTGTAGAAATAACTTTGCGCCGGACGGACGAGATACGCGCGGCGCATGTAGCCAGCGTATGGTGCTAATCCGTTCGTGAATTGGGAAAAATCCCTCATTTGCATATTTGCAGGGGAAATCAATGGGCGCGACTGATGCGCCCAGCGAAAATAAGCGCTGACGATACTCTGGCGTCGGAACGTTCCGCCGGTCGCAAATGACCCGTTATTGGGCGCATCTAGTTTGGTGGGTACGGGCACATAGAAACGATGGCGCATCATTACAGTTACGCGGCGCATATCGAAATACTCCAGCGCAAGTGTTCCTGAATCTGGCCCTATAATGTCAAAGGCAGTACACACACCTCGTAGCTTTTGGTGCAAACTGCAGAGGACACGTGCAGTACACAACAAGTAGCTTTATGTGCAAAGTAATGAGCACACTTGCACTATGCACCACAGAGTGGGTTTAGTTGCAAAGTAATGAGCACACTTGCACTATGCACCACAGAGTGGGTTTAGTTGCAAAGTAATGAGCACACTTGCACTATGCACCACCAAGTTTGTTTAGTTGCAAAATAAGGAGCACACTTGCACTATGCACCAAGTGGGTTTAGTTGCAAAGTAATGAGCACACTTGCACTATGCACCACCAAGTGGGTTTAGTTGCAAAGTAATGAGCACACTTGCACTATGCACCACCAAGTGGGTTTAGTTGCAAAGTAATGAGCACACTTGCACTATGCACCAACAAGTGGGGTTAGTTGCAAAGTAATGAGCACACTTGCACTATGCACCAAGTGGGTTTAGTTGCAAAGCAATGAGCACATTTGCACTATGCACCACCAAGTGGGTTTAGTTGCAAAGTAATGGGCACACTTGCACTATGCACCAAGTGGGTTTAGTTGCAAAGCAATGAGCACATTTGCACTATGCACCACCAAGTGGGTTTAGTTGCAAAGTAATGGGCACACTTGCACTATGCACCAAGTGGGTTTAGTTGCGAAGCAATGAGCACACTTGCACTATGCACCACCAAGTGGGTTTAGTTGCAAAGCAACGAGCACACTTGCACTATGCACCACCAAGTGGGTTTTGTTGCAAAGCAATGAGCACACTTGCACTATGCACCAAGTGGGTTCAGTTGCAAAGCAATGAGCACACTTGCACTATGCACCACCAAGTGGGTTTAGTTGCAAAATAAGGAGCACACTTGCACTATGCATCAAGTGGGTTTAGTTGCAAAGTAATGAGCACACTTGCACTATGCACCACCAAGTGGGTTTAGTTGCAAAGTAATGAGCACATTTGCACTATGCACCACCAAGTGGGGTTAGTTGCAAAGTAATGAGCACACTTGCACTATGCACCAAGTGGGTTTAGTTGCAAAGCAATGAGCACATTTGCACTATGCACCACCAAGTGGGTTTAGTTGCAAAGTAATGGGCACACTTGCACTATGCACCAAGTGGGTTTAGTTGCGAAGCAATGAGCACACTTGCACTATGCACCACCAAGTGGGTTTAGTTGCAAAGCAACGAGCACACTTGCACTATGCACCACCAAGTGGGTTTTGTTGCAAAGCAATGAGCACACTTGCACTATGCACCAAGTGGGTTTAGTTGCAAAGTAATGCGCAAACTTGCAGTATACAGCAAGTTGGTTTAGGTGCACTGAGTACAGGGGCAATACAACACGTGAGAACACTGCAGCTAGCACAATTAACTGCCTGACAGATTAGGAAGAACTAATCTAACTAAACTATACAGTGTATAATTATATGTACAACTCCTGGGATGTATATATATCCTCTAGACACTGTAAATTTAACTGACTAGCCTGCCTGCTCTATCTAGCTAGAAAAAAAAGACAATCTCTCTCTCTCTGTCTGATCTGTAACAAGTCCGGAACACACTACACACAGCAGCCCTGCAGGCGGCCTTTTATAGTGTGGGGCGTGTGCTAAAGCCCTGAGCCATAATTGGCCAAAGCCACCCTGGCTTTGGCCAATTATGGCTCTCCGTTTTTTGTGCGCTGTGATAGGCCAAGCATGCGGGTCATAGTGCATGCTTGGCCAATCATCAGCGTGCAATTCCACATTGAATTATGGGCAGTATTGCGTCACTTAAATTTGGCGTGAACAACCCGTTTTGTTCGATTTTCGACGAACGGTCGACCAGCCGATGTTCGAGTCGAACATGGGCTCGACTCGAACATGAAGCTCATCCCTATTATTGTCTTTCGATGAAGCTCAGTCCATCTTTCTCAAGGACTGAAAGAAAAAGATGGACTGAGCTTAATTGAAACATTGCCATTAAAAAACACTACTGTTTTTTACCTTCCTCCTCTACAAGACCCATGAGGTTTGGATTTTCGGCGCCTCTGACCCCTGGGTAAGAACCCATGTCTCCTACACTGGGAGCTGTCTCCAAACTGGGAGCTCTGAGCTATCCTCAGCTTGAGTATATAGTGACCCTGCACACCTGTGTACAGGCTGCAGGCCCCTGGTAAAATCCAGTTACAGGATTGAATGTTAGGATCCGCAACTAAAAAAACGAAAAACACAGCTTTCTCCTCTCAGAAGCAACAGTCTGAAATCTCAAGTTAACTCTTAGGCTGCGTACACGCGATTGGTCAAAACCGTTCTACCTTTTGGTCTTAGGGGCCTAAGGAAACTTTCACTTTCCTGGTATTCTGGCTTTCTTGCTGCCTTTCCTCAAATTTCTGTCCTTTCTGTTCTGTCAAAGCATCTCCATGCCTCTCAACCTGTAACTCTCTGTGGGTGATGATTAGAATCCTTGCTACTGCCGCATCTGTTCTGAACCCTTCCGTTTTATGAGGTTTAGTGGGTGAGACAATATATGCGCCATGTACCAACCACTGCTCAGCAGAACATCGGACCGCACCGCACCACCTCACCCCACAAATTTGAGTGTTTGACAAGCGTGCCTAAAGGCAATGTTCGGTCCAAAATTTGCTTGGCTCGAACTGTTCACCCAACTCTACTTAGGATTGTGGCTATGACAGCAGTTTATTTGAAAGAATAATGAACAGGGATGCAATGTGGAAAAAACAGGTGTCGTCCAGCTTTTGGTTCAGAGGAAAGAGTGAGGTTATTCTGTTGAGGGTACAAAAAACTTTCTTTTACTTCCAGGTCTGATGAACAGAGCATTAGTTATGTTTGCCAACAAAAGGCAATGCAAAGAACAATTGTGTGCAGCGACTTATAACAATCATATTCCCATGTTTTCACTTTTAGTCAATTAAAACAATAAAAAAAATGCTGATTGTTTCTTAGGTTACTGGACTTTGCACACAGCTTATTACAGTGCCCATATTAAAGAAAGGCAATAGTCATCATCTTTAGAGCAGGCAAAAATCTTATTTTTTTGCTTTTAGGGGAACTGCTGTTCTTCTAGTTTTACATTATGTGACATAGTTTATTCCATTATTGATTCATGGTCAGTGGTGCATATTGTACTAGAGCTTTCGTATTGCAGCTGCAAAGTCTAAAATTGAGTGTCACAAGACAGCCATTACTTTAGTAATATTAGAAATTGGGTATTCAGCAGTGATGTACAGTTTTATGAGGGATTTAGTGCTTTGCTTCAAATTATAAGATTGTCAATCTTTTCAGTTTTATATGGTAGGACTTAAGAAAAAGTGACCTGGTTAATAGAAAAAGCCCCTAAAAACCAACAACACATTCAAATCTCTGGTAAGGGATTTAAATGATTTGGCACACTCAGCAAAACAAAAATTAAGCAGCATATTATCAAATAGGTCAAGGAATTACTGCTAGAAAGGTAGTATGTTTTATTGCTTGAATTAATGGCTTGCATCCACAGCTATTATTGTGAACTTCAATAATGCCCTTTAAAATAGAGTGTCAGAATTTCCCATATGGAGAGCTATTATAAAAGTTCACTTCTGTTAACTTTTTGAGGGGTAAATATATAACAGCTGTACACCATTTATGTATTCTTGTCAGATGAAACTATTAGGTACAGTGAAAGGACAGGATATGCTAAGCTAAGATGCAATTGTAAAAACATATTTCATAACTGAGCCTTACCACTTTACAGTTTTTAACTTTCTTTTATTTTTACTTAAATGTTTTTAATGTACCAAGTTGCTTGGTCTTGTTTTAAGGGTAAATGCGAGGAAATAATGCAAACATTTTACAGCCTAGTATTATTTTGATTAGAACATTAGAAATACAGCTCATTACAAAGGAAAATGATATTGAAAGATGCAGCATACCACCTTAACAAGCCTCTTTCACCTGCTCAACAAATTTTCCCACATTTGCCCACATTTCAGGCCTCTCAGTTAATGAAAATAAATCTAAAGCATTACATTTATCCCTCGCTCCTCACTGTCTTGTACTTATTCAGAAAAGTTATAACTTTTTATGGCCCTCAGCTTTACCTTATCTTGGTATTCATATTACATCTACTCTAGATTCTGTTTACAGCTAATTACCTACCTCTCTTTGAAGAATTTTCTAATTTGCTAACTAAGTGGAGCACCTATCCCCTATCCTGGTTTGGTCATATAAATACAATTAAGATGTCTTACCTACCTAACCTACTATCCCTAACCATCCCTATCCCATCTTATATACTTAGATCTGAAAAAAAAATCTTACATTTATTTGGGGTTCACTAAAACCTTGTGTCACAGCTCAAGCACTTTATAGAAAGAAAATGAAAGGCGGTCCGGTATCGCTCATATGTTTAAATACTACGTAGCTGCCCAAATCGCACCTCTTGCGTTACTCCATGTGACATCAGAACTACATATTTGGACTTATCTAGCTATTATCCATTTTTCGCCAGTTTTATTATATAATTTAATTTGTCTTATCCCTTCCTATCATCCCCTTATAGATGATCCAACTTTACGCCACTCTCTCTTTTGATGGGATTGTATTAAAATCTCTAGCCAACTAATTTCTCCTCATCTTCCCCTATTCAGTGTCATTAATAATCCTATGTTTTCTGCCACTTTTATAAACCCTGAAAATGTCATTTGGTGGAATAATAAAAAAATACATACTAGATCTGAATGGAGTTAAATCTTATGCCGCGTACACACAATCGTTTTTCGGCATGAAAAATACGTTATTTTTTAGCATGTAGAAAAAACGACGTTTTTTCCAACTTCATCATTAAAACATCATTGCCCACACACGGTCGTTTTAAAAAAATGCTCTAGCAAAGCGCTGATTTTGTGTTAGTAAAAGACGATTCACGCTTTTCTGTCTGTTACAGCGTGAAGAACGTGCGTACTCCATTACGAACGGTAGTTTTACCAGAATGAGCGCTCCCTTCTCATAACTTGCTTCTGAGCATGCGCGGGTTTTTCACAACGTTTTAGCCCACACACGATAATTTTTTACAACCCGAAAAACGACATAGTTTAAAACATCGTTAAAAAATGCAGCATGTTGGAATATTTTTTTTGTCATTTTTCAGAACCCGAAATATCATGTAAAATTTTTTCATGCCTAAAAATGATCGTGTGTACGCGGCATTAAAAAAAATATGTTTTTCCCCTGGCAGCCACAATCCGTAAAAACCCAGATATCAGGGGAATCTTAGTTAGAGACCGTGAATTTAAAATATCACTATTCGCGGATGATATCATCCTCATGCTCACTCAGCCTAGGACCTCCTTCCCTAACCTGCACGCGGAGCTCGACCGGTTTGGGGCTCTCTCAGGATACAAAATCAATGCGTCCAAGTCGGAAGCGCTCCCGATTAATATCCCTGACAGGGAGGTGGCCCATCTGAGAACCGCCTTTCCTTATAGCTGGAAAACCTCTTCCTTGAAATATCTAGGGATCCACATCACCCCAACCTTAGCCTCCCTTTATCAACAAAATTCCCCCCCCCTCTTCCACTCCATCAGGGCTCTTCTACTACAGTGGAAGAAGCACCATATCTCCCTACTGGGGAGGGTGGCGTCAGTAAAGATGACGATCCTCGCGAAACTGCTCTACTTGTTTCAAACCCTACCCATTCCAGTGCCCTACGCCCACCTGAGAAAGCTCCAGGACGACTTGCTCCAATACACATGGAACTACAAACGACACAGGATCCCTCGCTCGGTCCTGCTAGCGGCACTATCGGATGGGGGTTTGGCCTATCCCGACCTGATAAAATACTATCAAGCAGCCCAGTTGAAGGCCATAGCCTCCTGGTTTACATTGCGCTCGTATAATATATGGACGCAAATAGAAAAATTATGGCTGGCCCCGATACATCCGAACAACTTGCTGTGGAGTGTTGATGCGGAGGTAGATCCCAATCACATGCTGGGTCCCATGACCCAGCTCCGACGTCTGTGGCGCAAATTGGTGCGCCAGCATAAGTTGACCTCTGATAGCTCCCTCTTGACCTCCTTTGCTTGCAACCCCAAGGTGCCAGACAGCCTCACCCACAGAATGTCCTCTCCATGGACTACAAGGAACCTCTTTCACTTTGGGGACCTAGTGGATCCCCTGACTCGTAAAATGTGTACGTTTACAGAGCTACAGGCCATGCATGACCTACCACGCCGGGAGTTCTATGGATATCTCCAGATAGGCCATTATGCATTGACGATAACTCCAAACCTGACATTTTCCCCTCCAACACCTTTTGAGAGGTTGATACTGGCCGGTTCGGCACAGAGGGGCTTAATCTCTAACATATATAACATTTTGAACTCTAGGCCTGCAGATACGGTGGCCAAGCACGCATATATGGTTAAATGGGAAAAGGCCCTTGGCGAGGAGATCTCCATGGAGCAATGGCGATGGTGATTTGGTATCAGGCGGCGAAAAGCTTCGATCTGCACGCTATACAAGGAAAACACATATAAAATACTGTACTTTTGGTACATGACCCCCGACCTCTTACATACCATATACCCAACTGCCTCAGACCGCTGTTGGCGATGTCAGCAGGATAGGGGAACACTTCTCCATGTGTACTGGAGTTGCCCACTGATCGTCCCTTTCTGGAACTCGGTCCAGCAGGACGATTCCCCTGACTCCAAAGTCATACCTTTTAGGCTTACCCCCACTGAAAACCCCAGCACCCTACAAGAAATTGACCCGGCATATCCTCACAGCAGCACGCTGTCTGGTGGCTCTGCACTGGAAGCGCAGCTCCCCCCCCACCCGAGGCCCTATACACCAGGATTAAAGACGTGGAACTAATGGAGAGGATGACGGCCAGAATGATGGACAGATTGGAGGCCCACGACAAGGTCTGGAAACTGTGGCATCGTAGGGAGGAGACATCCTGATCAGGTAGCTAAACCACACTGATGACTTTTCACTTCGTTCCCTTCCCTCGGCTCTTCCACTCTTAGTTCGCCACCCTACGTCTTTCTATTCCCCTTTCTTTCTTTTTTTCCTCTCTCTCTTCCTTTTTCCTCTTTCTCTCTTCTTCTTATGAGTCCATACGTGACTTTTACGCATTTAATAGTTAACTACTGCACTGTTCTAGTTACTTTATCCCATGAGCGTACCAGGTTCGTGAAAAGTTTGCACAATATAGTCTAGCCTTCATGAGATGACTCATGGTTGCTCGTTCGGCACTCAGAATATTGTCATAATGTGTTAATGACCACTCCACTTTCGCTGCTTGCGAGGATTGTCTTGCATGTATTCTGGTTTTGTATTGAACAATCTCTGATTAAAACCGTTATTGAAAAAAAAAAATATATATGTTTTTTAAAAATGTGATTTAAAACGATCATTGTTGCCTTCAACTAATTTTTCGGGTTCTGAAAAACGACAAAAAATAAATAAAAAATCCAACATGCTGCATTTTTTAACGATGTTTTAACCACTTAAGCCCCGGACCAAAATGCAGCTAAAGGACCAGGCCCCTTTTTGCAAATTGGCACTGCGTTGCTTTCACTGACAATTGCACGGTCATGCGACGTGGCTCCCAAACAAAATTGGCGTCCTTTTTTTCCCACAAATAGAGCTTTCTTTTGGTGGTATTTGATAACCTCTGCGTTATAAACAACAATAGAGCGACAATTTAAAAAAAATGCAATGTTTTTTACTTTTTGCTATAATAAATATCCTCCAAAAATATATATAAAAAATATTTTTCCTCAGTTTAGACCGATACGTATTCTTCTACCTATTTTTGGTAAAAAAAATCACAACAAGCATTTATCGGTTGGTTTGCGCAAAATTTATAGCGTTTACAAAATTGGGGATAGTTTTATTGCATTTTTATTATTATTTTTTTTTTACTACTAATAGTGGCGATCAGCGATTTTTTTCGTGACTGCGACATTATCGCGGAAACTTCGGACAATTTTCACACATTTTTGGAACAATTGTCATTTTCACAGCAAAAAATGCATTTAAATTGCATTGTTTATTGTGGAAATGACAGTTGCAGTTTGGGAGTTAACCACAAGGGGGCGCTGTAGGGGTTATGTGTTACCTGTGTGTGTTTACAACTGTAGGGGGGTGTGAATGTAGGTGTGACGTCATCGATCGTGTCCCCCCTATAAAAGGGATGACGTGATCGATGCTGCCGCCACAGTGAAGCACGGGGAAGCCGTGTTTACACACAGCTCACCCTGTTCTTCAGCTCCGGGGAACGATCGCCGCACTCCAGCGACGATCGGGTCCGCGAGTCCCACGGTCTCGGTCCCGGAGCTTCGGGCACGCGCCCGTGACCCACGGCTGGGTAGTAGTACAGGACGTACCTGTACGTGGATCTGCCCAGCCGTGCCATTCTGCCGACGTATATGTGCAGGAGGTGGTCCTTAAGTGGTTAAACTATGTGATTTTTCGGATTGTAAAAAATGATTATGTGTGAGCTAAAACGACGTGAAAAACTTGCGCATGCTCAGAAGCAAGTTATGAGACAGGAGCGGTCGTTCTGGTAGTAGTAAGCATATTCTTCACACTGTAAGGCCTCGTACACACGAGGGGATATGTCCGCTGAAAACGGTCCGATGGACCGTTTCAGCAGACATCTCCGCTCGTGTGTATGGGCTAGCGGACAGATTTCTCCACCCGACAGATTTCAAAGCATGCTTTGAAATCCATCCGGTGGAATCTGTCCGCCCGACATGTCTGCTGGTTAGTACACTTACCAGCAGACATGTCGTCCCCCACCGCCGCCGCGCCGCCGCCGAATGGATTCGGCGCATGCGTGGAAGTGTTTAACTTCCTGGTGCGGTGACGTGGCGGTGACGTGGCGGCGTCAATGTCACCGCCGCGTCACCGCGCCGTCCGGCGGCGGGGAATTTGATCCGATGGTGTGTACACGCCATCGGATCAAACTCCCGATCGGACATATCCGATGGAAATGGTCCGCGGACCGTTTTCATCGGATATGTCCGATCGTGTGTACGAGGCCTAACAGACAGAAAAGCGAGAATCGTCTTTTACTAACACGAAATCAGCTAAAGCAGCCCAAACGGTGGCGTCATCCGAATGGAACTTCCCCTTTATAGTGCCGTTGTACGTGTTGTACGTCACCGCGCTTTGTTGGAGCATTTTTTTAAAACGACCATGTGTGGGCAATGTCATTTTAATGATGAAGTTGGAAAAAACTTAGTTTTTTCTACATGCTAAAAAATAAAGTTTTTTTAATGCCGAAAAACGATTGTGTGTACGCGGCATTAGTCTTTTCTTTTGGAACAATGGCACCTTTCTCATATTTAATTAATTTAACTCAAATAATGATTTCATAAAAAATCTCCTTTCTAACATTACGACTTGTCCAACTCTTTTGACACCCTTTGAGAAAATATGTAAATCATCCCCTCATTCTCCTATCCTTATCTCTCTCTTAGGCTGCGTGTACACGATCAAATTTATCTGCTGAAACCGGTCCGACGGACCGTTTCAGCAGATAAATTCGATCGTGTGTACGGGCGAGCAGACAGGTTTTTCCAGCAGACAAATTTTAAAGCATGCTTTAAAATCTGTCTGCTAGAAACCCGTCCGTCCGACATGTCCGCTGGTTAGTACACTAACCAGCAGACATATCTGTCCGCACATGCGTCGAATGGATTCGACGCAGGCGTGGAAGTATTTTACTTCCTGGTTCGGTGACGTGGCGGTGTCAACGTCACCGCCACGTCACCGTGCTGTCTACCGGCAGAGATTTTGGTTTGATCGTATGTACACGATCAAACCAACATATCCCAGCAGACAAATCCGATCAAAACAGTCTGTCAGACCGATTTGATCGAATTTATTTAGTCGTGTGTACGCAGCCTTATAGGCTTCACAAATTTCTGCTTACAACCCTGCTTACATTCTTAAATCGGAACATGGTCTAGGGCAGGGGTAGGCAACCTTAAAGAGGTGGAGATCTACCTGAACAACATGGGAGATTTCAAAGATCATCAGGCACAGTGTCGCCTCCTCACTCCTGATTTAAACTTCTAATTGGGATACTACTGTGTTGCAATTGTGGGCAATGTACACCAATCATGGATTTAAACTAGGTGGATAAACCCTTAACCACTTCATTACCTGCCCATAGTTAAATGACATCCACAGGGGGATCTTCCATCTTGGGCAGGAATCATATGACGTCCTGAGTTTCCCAGTCGTGCCTGTGAACACAGCAGGACTGTAGATCTGTGTGTGTAAACACACAGATCCAGGTCCTGTCAGGTAAGAGGAGACCGATGGTGTGTTCCCAGTACAGAGGAACAACAATCGGTCTCCTCCCCTTGTGAGTCCCCACCCACTACAGTTAGAATCACTCCCTAGGAAACATAATTAACCTCTTGATTGCACCCTAATGTTAACCTCTTCCCTGCCCCTTCCATGGCAGTAACATTTACACAGTAATAAGTGCATTTTTATAGCACTGAGCACTGTATAATTGTGAATGGTCTCAAAAATGTGTCAAAAGTGTCTGATGTGTCTGCCGCAATGTCAAAGTCATGATAAAAATCGCAGATCGCTGCCATTACTAGTAAATTTTTTTATAAAAATGACATAAATCTATCCGCTATTTTGTAGACGCTATAACTTTTGTGCAAACCAATCAATATACGCTTATTGTGATTTTCTTAACCAAAAATATGTTGAAGAATACATATCGGCCTAAACTGGGATATGTGTTTTTTCTTAAATTGTCGCTCTTGTTTTTTTTATAGCGCAAAAAAAAATGCAGAGGTAATCAAATGCCACCAAAAGAAAGCTCTATTTGTGGGTAAAAAAACATAAAAATTTATTTGGGTACAGTATTGCATGACCGCGCAATTGTCATTCAAAATGCAACAGCGTTGGTCTGGGCAGGAAGGGGGTTAAAATGCCCTGTATTGAAGCTGTTAATTGCATTCGGGAATGGTACCCTTTAGGCCGCGTACACACGATCGAACATGTCCGCTGAAACTGGTCCGCAGACCAGTTTCAGTGGACATGTTCGATCGTGTGTACGGCCTATCGGACCGTCTTCCAGCGGACCAAAGTTTCAAAACATGCTTGAAAACCTGTCTGCTGGAAACCTATCCGTCGGACAGGTTCGATGGTTAGTACACAAAATCATCGGACCAAAAACCTGCGCATGCTCAGAATCAAGTCGACGCATGCTTGGAAGCATTGAACTTCATTTTTTCATTACGTCGTTGTGTTCTACGTCACCGCGTTTTAGTCTGATGGGATTTTGGTCCGATGGTGTGTACGCACATCAGACCAACAGACCACTTCAGCGTGGTCCGATGAAAACAGTCCGTCAGACAAGTTTCATCGGACATGTTTGATCGTGTGTACGCGGCCTAAGGCTAATTTACACATAAAGTTGAGCAGTAGTAAAACCCTGTGGTTGAGTCGCAGGTTTACCGCCTCCTATCCCTACCCTCTTTAGCTGCTGAGGCAGTAGCCAAAGGTGCACACATGCAGCAACAGGAATTAAGCCCCTGTTGCTTTTGGTGGATGCTACTGCTTGCCAATCTTGACACATTTAAGTAAATAGGGCCGTTTTGCAAGTGCCCTGCAACTGCATGCTTTTTCTGGGTCCAAAGTGTTAAACCAGGTGGTGAGAAAGCAACACAACACTGTCTGCTTTAACCTCTTGATTGCTGTACTGCATAAGGCTGCAGAGCATTTAGTGGCCTCATTCACTTGAAGGCGTCATGCTTGCGTAGCGCTAATCAAATGATCTGGTGCACATAATCATGAATAAACACACTGCTTAAATTATGATAGCAAAAACTGTAAATGATATGATGGTACACCAATAGAAAAAAAAAATAAAGTACACCAAACCTGTAGAATATAATAGAAGTCTATGGCTAAGTGCAGCAAACTCACAGGAAAGCTATATGTACACTGCACTGCTCCCGCGGTGTGGGTAAACCGCAGCACATCAGTGTGAAAGCAGCCCTATACTATTATGCCCAGTGTATTGCATCAGACTGACACAAAGACCTCTTCTTTCTGCTGCTGACACCATTCTGAAGACTGCTAGCCAGGATAAGAGGTGGAGTGCAGTTGAGTTGAGTTGAGTTGAGTTGAGGTGCACTTTCTATAGCGTGGTCAATTACCCCGGAGGATCCCGACAGTTGGTATCACTCTGCATGGGACAGGAACCAGCACTACAGAGGAGGCATCAGCTTATGTGGCTCTCACTCCCTACTACAGCTCCAACTTTACAAGTAGTCCCTCTGCGCTGCACTCTGTTTGATGCTCTGGGATGGTGGGTAAGCAAGCCCAGACCATGATCTACCAGGCACCTGTCCACGATCTACTCGTAGATTGTGATCAACAGGTTGCTAACCTGAGGCTATAAGAGGATTGCCAAGACCCTGAAACTGAGCTGCAGCATTGTGGTCAGGACCATACAGCAGTTTAACCGGACAGGTTCCACTCAGAACAGGCCTCGCCATGCTCAACCAAGGAAGTTGAGTACACATGCTCAGCATCATATCCAGAAGTTGTCTTTGGGAAATAGAAGTATGAGTGCTGCCAGCATTGCTACAGAGGTTGAAGGGGTGAGGGGTTAGCCTGTCAGTGCTCAGACCATACGCCGCACACTGCATCAAATTGATCTTCATGGCTGTCATCTCAGAAGGAAGCCTCTTCTAAAGATGATGCACATGAAAGCCTGCAAACAGTTTGCTGAAGACAAGCAGACTAAGGCGGAGTAATTCAAATTGGGAAGGACGTGGGCGTATTTCATTGAAATGAGCCGTGACCCCATGCAATTGAAGGGCCGGCCGGATCGCGCATGCGCACATGAAGCAGACCATGGTCAGCACCTCTCTGCGCATGCTCACAGCTCGGGAACGGCGCAATCAGTTAAATTGGAAGTGGACCCGAGCAACTTAGTGAACTACGCAGAGAGCTTAAATAGACAGACACAAACGCCCTTCCTTTGCAAAAGTACATCCCTTTGTAACCCTTCCTATACAGCAAGGTGCTTTTGTTCTGTTGTGTGTTCGCGTTTGTTGCGTTGTGACTTGTCTTTGTGATATTTGTTGACTGTTTGGGCTAGTGTTTTGTAGAATATATTTGATAGTGTCTTTTGGTGACTGGTTGTGAGACTTTTTGGTTGATAGATTTTGGTTTGTTTGTTTTGTTGCTTGATTTTTCCTGCTTGTTTTTGTGAGTGATTTTTGGTGATTGTTTGGGAGAGAGTTGTTGTATGAATATGACTGAGAGGAAGCGCAAGAGCAATTTTTCTTTGGGGGGGAAACAAATTATTGCCTGGGCCCTTACCCAATATGGGCGTTTCAGGCACGGCCCAGAGAGTGCCAACACCACCCCGGCCAGGAAGAAGGAGATTTCGCAGAACATTACCGACCAGGTAAATTCATTGGGGAGGGGGGGGGGAGACCCGGACACGCGAGGGGATCGTCAAGAAGATCAATGATCTCCGGCGTCTGGTCCGAAAGAAGCCGGCCAAAATGGCAGCCCATGCCAGGGGCACTGGAGGGGGCCCGCCATGCCCTGTTAGGCTGACAGCGGAGGAGCGTGTGGTGGCCCAGACCTTTAATAGGCAACAAGTGGAGGGCCTGCCTGGCTATGACTCCAGTCAGGAGCCCGTGATGACAGGTAAGGTTATTTTTTTGGTGTGTAGTATGTGTGTGGGGGGGGGGAAGGGAATATGTGGCAAGTGTGTGGATCCTCCAACCTGTGAATGTTTTGTGTCATCCACAGATGTGCAGGAGGGTGCTGGGCCATCTGGCCTGACTGCACCATCCCCGGGACACCAGCCTGATGAGGACCCCCAGACAAGGCCGGAGTCCTCGGAGGAGTTTGAGGAGGAGGAGGAGGAGTTGGAGTTGGAGGAAGAGGTCATGTCAGCCAGTGGCTTGTTGTTTTTGGAGGACTCTTCCCCTCTGGCTGAAAGCAGCCAGCCCTCCATAAGGGGTAGCCCCTCTCACTCCTCCCCCAGCAGGGCTCCCCTCCCAAGGGCCTCCCCTTCTCCCCGGCCACAAGCATCAGCTGAAGGCAGGAAGTCATCCCAGAAGACCAGGGGGGTGGCCGAGGTTCTGCCCGCCAATCTCAGAAGGGACCAGGCCCTTCAGACCCACCATCTGGGACAGGTCAGCCAGACTTTGGTGCGGATGGAGGAGAGCCTGTCCTCCATAAAGGATACGCTTGGGGACCTGGACTGCCACTCCCGGGCTCTTACAAACTGCCTAAACGAACTGCAGACTACTACAGCAGACGTTGGGCAGGATGTGAGGGCCCTCACCCAGGCTATCCTGGCCAGTACGGCAACACTAAGTGCTGGCCTGACCAGAATTGCCGTGGCCTTGGAGGGCAGGCCGCCAGGTGGGCAGAGACCAGGGGCTGCTCCTCCTCCCCATGAGTCTCCCCTGAGGAGCCGGGGCCGTGGGTGCCCCAGGCCTGGGTCACGCCAGCGGCATTAATTTGGTTTCCCCCCTTTTTTTTGCTGTACTTTTTTTTTTTTTTTTTGATGGAAATTTTTTGCTTTTTGCTGGACAATTTTTTTTTTTTGGGTTGTGAATGAATTTGGAATGTGGGGGTGACATTCCTGCCAGAAAAGGGGTGTCATCCTCATTTGTGGTGGAGAAGGGTTCCCCAGGACCAGGGAGAAGTGATCCCCAGGTCCGTGTGAATGGTGTATGAATGTACAGTGACATAATTGGAGCCGTGGCGTGGCGTTGCTGCTCACAAGTCCTGCATGGTGGGCTTGTGCCAATCCAATTTGATGAGGATGTGGGGTGTGTGTGCTAGGGACCACAGTGGTGTGCATGCATGCATTCTCATTGTGCCATGATTAATGTGTGTGTTTAACGTGCAAAGATGCCTAATGTGAGCTGTCTCCTGGCTGCTCTTCCCTCAGAAGACGGGGTATCCTCAGTTAGGGGGGATTGTCTGGTTCAGGGGTCAGGTCATCACGTATGTCAATCTGCAGGCCCTTTCTCACTGCGAAGTTGTGCAGCATGCAACATGCACCGATGATCTGGCACACAAAGTTTAGGGAATACAACAGGGTACCCCCAGACTTATCCAGGCATCGGAAACGTGACTTCAGGAGGCCAAAGGTGCGCTCCACCACTGCACGTGTTTGGGCGTGGGCTTCATTGTATCTTTCCTCTCCTGGGGTTTGGGGGTTCCGGATAGGAGCCATGAGATGGGGTCTCAGTGCATATGCAGAGTCACCTGTAAGGGAAAAAACAGGAGGATGTTAGTCATGCGTGTGCCCCTTGTGATGTGTGCATCATGGGGAGGACAGTCATGCCTGCCACCCATCTCACTCACCAACCAGCCAGGTGTCCCCATACACGTTCTGTTCGAATTCCATTGGGATGGGGCTCTGATTGTATATGTAGCTGTCATGGCTGGAACCCGGGGTGTTTGGCATGGACGTGCCATATGAGGCCTTGGGCATCAACTATCACCTGTACGTTGATGGAGTGCCAATGCTTCCGATTGCGGTATATGTGCTCTGTCTCACGGGGGGGGCTGGAGTGCCACATGTGTGCAATCAATGGCCCCCACGGTGCGTGGGAATCTGGCAATTCTGTAGAAATCTGTCATTGCCTTCAGCCGAAGGTCCTCAGTGGTTGGTTTGATGATTTGGTTGGCCATGCGACTGAGGATTGCTGGGATAACCTGGTGCACACATCTGCTCATGGAGGATTGTGCTATCCCAGCCACCACTCCACTTGTTCTTTGAAAAGAGCCACTGGCAAGGAACTGGAGTGTTGCCAGGACCTTGACCAGTGGCTGCACTGCATGTGAGCGGTGTGTTGGGCTGGTGATGTCCTCCTGCAGGGTTTTGGTTAATTCCAGGATGGCATGAGGGGTGAATCTGAAGATGCGATACACTTCAGAATCACTAATGCCAAAGAGGTCTATGCGTGTGCGGTATATCCTCTCCCGTGCCCTCCTCCGTGCCCTCCTTCGTGCCCTCCTCCTTCTTTGCTCCTCTAAAGTCATTAGTATAGCTATGAGCAAGGATGCCCCTGGCATGTTGGCATCAAGTTTGTTGTCCAGCAAGTGTGACTGCTCAGCTCCTCACTAACAGTGTTGCTTTAGCTGACATGTAGAAGGATTGTCTAATTTTATTCCACCTTTTATATGGTCTAATTTTAGACAGGACGTGCAGCTGTTGCGCACAGCGCGTAGCCTGTGCTGCACCAACTTACTTTTGTGGATCCCCGTAACTCCCTCATTTGCATATTTGAATAGCAAATCAATGGTGTGTCTAGCGCAGTTTTGCGCGGACGGATACGCCGGTCTATCGAAATTACGCCGGTCCAAAAAAAGTAGATTTCATGCGTATATTGTTTTGGTGATGTGGCGCATCGATACGCATGCGCAGATTTAGACTTACGCCGCGCATCTCCTGTAACGCCGGCGTAATGGCTCTGTGAATCTGGCCCCCTGTTCTTTGTTGGTGACTATTTCTATTTTTTCTCTTTTTATGAAAAAAATAAATCCCTCCTTCTGAGAACAAAAAAGGATAGGATGAAAAGTAAAGCCAATACAGGTCAGATCAGAATAATCAAGACAGAAGGGCCTAGCTTGAATGGAGAAAGATTTAAAGGCTAAAGAGCTAGTTATAGTGTTGACTAATGCAGACTGATCCACCAGCACTTGCTGGTAAAGGCAAGGCCCCTAAACAGTTAAAATTACAATATATTTTATAAAGAGTAAGACAGATACACCAGGCTTGACATGTTAAAAAGAAACACATATTAGACAGAGAATATGAACAATTTCTTTTTGCAATAACATACATTTTAAGATGTCAAGGGTTTATTCACTCATGGGGTATTTTGACAAGCAATGATCATTTGTTTCTCTAGGATACACAAGAAAGATGTAGGTGTGTAAAGAATGGCATGTAAACACAGCATTGGTGGTGGCATTAAGACTAAAGCCGCGTACACACGATCAGTCCATCTGACGAGAACGGTCTGAAGGACCGTTGTCATCGGTTAACCGATTAAGCTGACTGTTGTCCATCGTGTCCACACACCATTGGTTAAATAACCGATCGTGTCAGAACGCAGACACGTAAACCATATACGATGGCACTATAAAGGGGAAGGCCAAAGCCTTTGGCGCCACCCTTGGGGCTGCTTTTGCTGATTCCGTGTTACCACGTGTTAGTAAAAGTTTGGTTAGAGCCGATGCACGCTTTTCAGTCTCCGTGCTTTGCAGATCGTTTTCTCGGGTTCAGTTTGTGCTTGTGGGTTCGTATCTGTTTTTCAATGCTTGCAGTCAGGTAGTATCTGTTTTGTAGTGTGTTCCTGTCCTCACGATTTCTGTTTTTTAGTCCTTGCTGTACTTTGTTGCTTTCTGTTTTAAGTGTTCTGCCATTATACAAGTGATACAGAAGGTCTACATTAAGGTAAGTTGTCTCCTTTCACATCACAATCTATATATGTCTTAAATGTATGCTAATGTCTTGTATTTCTTGCATCATTCCCTAATTACCATGATTGTAATATGCTGTGAACGTCCCCTTTGTCCCCATGCATGTTGTAAGCTTTGACTGATCCTTTTTTTGCCTACATGCATATTTCCCTTCACTAACCTGTCCAGCATGCTATCCTAGGCCCAAACACACCTAGCCTAGTCTGTTTACAACAATTTTTTTGTCTACTCCATTGTAGTTCTGCCCCCCCTCCCTTAAAATGTGTCCCAATGTATATTTTCTCAGTCCTTTTTGGCAGAGTGCTAGAGGGTTTATTTTTCTGGGCCCAAACTCAGCTAGAAAACCCCCTAAAATGTTTAATGGTCCATCAGATGTGTGAGTAGTCTGATAAGTGGGCCTATTTTAGTTCTGGCATGAAATACTCACTCCACCAATAGATGATATACTGATGTTGGACAAGGATGTATTTTGTATTGTGATTGCAATGTTTATGTGCCAAAGTACTCATTTTTATTTTTGTTTGACTCCACAGTTTCCTTGCACACCACAGGAATGTCAGACTGTGGCTTCCCAATTGGCCCAGCGGTAGGACTTCTCTAACTGCGGAGGGGCAATAGATTAAAAACACGTTCGCACAGTCCCGCTAACCCCGTTCGGGGTCATACTATTTCAACTACAAAGGTTTTCATAGTATTGTGTTGATGGTGGTGGTGTCGGCACAGTATGAGTTTTTGTATGTGGACGTGGGGAAGAACATCCGGATGTCTGACGGCGGAGTCTTTGCGCAGATGGAGTTTGCCAAATGTCTCCAGACTGGTGGCTTGGCCCTGCCACGGGATGAAGACAATGTGGGCAATATTTTTTTTTGTCACAGATAAAGCTTTCAGGCTTGGACTACACCTCATGAGGCCGTTTCCCCAGAGGACTCTCACCCCGGAGAGGAGTGTTTTTAATTTCCGGCTGGCCAGAGCCCAGACAGCCATTCACATGGCGGACTATAAACTGAACACTGTCATTTTACCTACTGCATTTTTCCTAATTTTTGGCACAAGCATTCAGAGACATACCTTTCAAACATTGGGCCTGAGGCCAGACAATCATCTGATAACCTGACTGGTAAAACAGTGAAAAATACTGCGCAGGTCTGATGTGAACCAAAAAATTGATTGGTAAGGAAATAAAATAAGATGAGTGCTGCTGCAGCAAAAATGTCAGATAAACAAATGTAAAGCAATATATATATGGTATGCTGCGCTGCTAGAAATTAATATATCAATAGTACATGATGAAGAATACACATTAAGTGCAAAAAATAAATAAATGAATATATAAAGAACCAACACCTGGTGATCTACTATATGTTAATGAAACATAAGAAAAACAAACTAAAATAAATGAGAATGGTCACAAATTTCATCAAGTGTTGATAATTAGCTCCAGAAAAAGTCCCAACTTCAATGAATTAAATGAAATATCCCAGATGAGGATTGTGATTCCACAGGACAGAAGAAAGCCTTCACCTCCACCTCTTATTATGAATCTGCTTACCAGATAGAAAATAATCACAAGCGTCAACACCACATCAGGCTAGGTTGTTTAAGCAAGTATCCAGGTAGATGTCCAGTTCCAATCTCAAAACGGCTGTGTCTCAGAAAGCAATAACTCCCAATGTGTAGCCCAAAAAGAAAAGGGATACCAACATAGAGTAGTACCGTTTAAATAGATTTTAATAAGAAAAATTCATTTGCACTTACAAGTGTCGAATCTTTAGGAGCATAAAAATAATAAGCCGGCCGGCTCTCACATTCCGCCCGTCCTTCCGGATGGTCGTGAGGATGAAAACAAAGGTGACGTCAGCACGCCGTTCCTCCCTACGTCGTTTCGTCCAATAGCAGACTTCCTCCAGGGGCACGGTTCACTGTTGTCCCCCTGGCTCTTAGACTCAGATTCACTCAGACTCAGCCTCTGCTAGGGAGAAACTTGGGACCAGTTTTGGGACCAGTTTTGAGATTGGAACTGGACATCTACCTGGATACTTGCTTAAACAACCTAGCCTGATGTGGTGTTGACGCTTGTGATAATTTTCTATCTGGTAAGCAGATTCATAATAAGAGGTGGAGGTGAAGGCTTTCTTCTGTCCTGTGGAATCACAATCCTCATCTGGGATATTTCATTTAATTCACTGAAGTTGGGACTTTTTCTGGAGCTAATTATCAACACTTGATGAAATTTGTGACCATTGTCATTTATTTTAGTTTGTTTTTCTTATGTTTCATTAACATATAGTAGATCACCAGGTGTTGGTTCTTTATATATTCATTTATTTATTTTTTGCACTTAATGTGTATTCTTCATCATGTACTATTGATATATTAATTTCTAGCAGCGCAGCATACCATATATATATTGATAACCTGACTGGCCTGGACACTGGCCGTACTGGATTTGCCCCCAAACTGCTCGAGAGTCCCGTTAGCCATTGCTATGCCAGATCATATTTCTTAAAAAAAAAAGAAAAAAAGAAAGAGGCGCATGTCCTATCTGGAGGAAGAGTGTCTGCAGGTTATTAGGGAGGCGGCTTCCATCATGAGGGCCCCATTAACCCTGGAGGAGCGACAACGGGCCCTGGCAGAGGATATTTTAGTTCGAGAATTTGATGCGATTCATTGACAAATATCGCAATGTAAAAAACCTGTGATAAATAACAAATCCATCCTATTATAACAAGAATGTTCGAAGGGCAACACATGACCAATTGGTAACTTATATGCAGACCTGGATACCAGAGCTAACTTCCAACATGATAAGCAATAAAATCAAGAACATGAGAAATGCTTAAAGAAGTGTTTTATACAGGTCCGTGCTTCTCAGAGGTCAGCAGATGAAGTACAGGAGCCCAAGCTGTGGTACTATAAACACCTAATTTTTTTGGATGATCAGATCGAGGCCAGAGAATCACACTTTACAGTCTTCCTTCCACCCTTCCCTCCACCGTTCCTTCCACTGTTCCTCCCCACCCCTGCAGAGGGAGCCGCAGAGCTGGCTGAGATTGAGGAGCCATATCTGAACATCTTCAGTCAGGTATAGTAGGTTACAACATATTTCTTGGCCTCAAATTATTGATTGTTTAACAAGATGTTTTTTTAACCAAATTGAAAGCTTGAAAACCCAAACAAAAGTCGTGTGCAGAAAATATAGTGACAGGAATGCCAACTGCAGGGGTCAGAATGAGAGTCTGTTCAATTTACCCAAAAAAATTAATGCCAGTCCCTTTTTTATACACAGGAAGAGATCAGCCAAGAGGAGGGAAAGGTGAGTTGCAGTCAGCAGGTGCCCAAGCCCAGTGTCAGCACTGAATCACAGGTGCCTCCCCTCCAGTTAACCCTGTTGAGGGCTACAGCTCCTACCTTGCTGACCAGCTGGCAAATATGGAGAAGCGCCTCGCAGAGGATCTTTTTACATCTGTGATTCAGAGGGGAAGAAGGGGTCTGCTGACTGAGACCACACAACTCAGTGACCTGGCCCAGTCTCCTCCTCCTCCTCCTGCTGCCACATTCTCACCACCTGCAAGGGGCCGTGGAAGGAAGGCTGCAAGGAAGACCTGAAAGTGAATCCGTGACTTCAAGCTGATATGCCAGGAAACGGAGGTTGTTGTTGTAGTACCACAGCTTGGGGTTATGTATGACATCTGCTGCTGCTTCAGATTTCTGGGATTTGGGGAGCACATTGTGACCCCAGTTAGAGGTTATTGATTTTGATGGTTATCATGGTGGAATGAGCCTTTGGGCTCCAAAGTCTACATAGATTTGGCTGCTCAATTTGAGTGCTCAATTGTTGCCCTTCATGTTTAATTGTTTGTACCAGAATAAATGGAGATTTAATTTTAGTTGAATACTTGTCTATTGTGTTTTTCTGGTGAATTGCCATCAAACAATTCCGAAATACAATGTGTAATTAACAAAGGGCACAACCTCGTTGAAGGGGGGTGGGGGGGGAATGTTGTGATAACTTCATAACAAAATAAAAAAGGACATTTCTCCAAAAAAAACATTGTTGTGATAACTTGAGAAAAAAAAAAACATGAAATAAAAAAATGTGGAGTACAAATATATTATTTTGGAGATCTGGCTTTATAAAAAAAAGAAAATAATATTCATGATATCACAAGCAAAAAATAAAAAAGTAATGGAAGAACTCTGTCTAAATACTATCAGCAAAACAACGTCTTTATTAGCAATAGAACAAAGAAAATAATGCGCTGCAATAAACAAGGTTTACCAGAACGAGCGCTCCTGTCCCCTAATTTAGTCTGAGCATGCATGGATTTTTAATGGATGGTTCGTGCCTACGAACGATCGGTTTTGACCTATCGGTTAGGAATTCATTGGTTAAATATAAAGCAAGTTGGCTTTTTTTTAACCAATGGTTAAATAACCGATGGCGCACGATTGGTTTTGACCGATGAAAACGGTCCATCAGACCATTCTCATCAGTTTAACCTCTTAAGGACCGCCGCATGTACATATACGTTGGTAGAATGGCACGTACAGGCACATCAACGTACCTGTACGTGCCTGCCTAGTCGTGGGTCGGGGTCTGATCGGGACCCCCCCGGTACATGCGGCGGTTCCTGTGGCTCTGGGAGCGATCCGGGATGAGGGGGCGGCTATTCGTTTTTGTCCGCCCTCTCACAATCGCTCCCAGCCAATGCGCACGCTCACCCGCCCTCCTCTGCCTGCACTGTAAACACAGGCAGAGGATGAAGTGATTTCACCGCTCCTCCCGCCGGTATTTTCATCCGGCGGAGAAGAGGAGACATCAGACAGTGAGTACACAAGCACTACACTGACACCAGGACACATAGGCACACAAATCCCCCCCCGATCACCCCCCCCTGTCACACTGTCACTAAATAGCAGTGATCATTTACTGATCACTGCATTTAGTGTCAGTGTGACAGACAGTTAGTGTCAGGCAGTTAGTGTAAGGTCCAGGATAGCCCCCCTACCGCCCCCAATAAAGGTTTTAACCCCTTGATCACCCCTAGTTAACCCTTTCACCCCCCTTTTGCCAGCGTCACTAAGCAATCGTTTTCCTGATCGCTGTATTAGTGTCGCTCGTGCCGCTAGGTAGCTAGTTATTTTTTGAGGTTCGCCGCCATGTTTTTATAGCGTTAGAAAATTTATGGGGGTACCTAACGCTATAAAAACATGGCGGCGAACCTCAAAAAATAACTAGCTACCTAGCGGCACTAGCGACATTAATACAGTGATCAGAAAAACGATCGCTTAGTGACGCTGGCAATAGGGGGTGAAAGGGTTAACACTACTGCTGCTTCTCCTGAGTACGGGGATACCACATGTGTGAGACTTTTTGGGAGCCTAGCCGTGTACGGGACCCCAAAAACCAATCACCACCTTCAGGCTTTCTAAGGGTGTACATTTTTGATTTTACTCCTCACTACTTGTTTCGAAGGCCATAAAATGCCAAAATAGCACAAAAAAATGACCCCATTTTGGAAAGTAAACACCCCTAGCTATTTGCTGAGGGGCATCCCCAGTCCATGGAATATTTTATATTCTGACACAAGTTGCTGGAATATGACAAACTGATTTTTTCCACTGTGATAGGTAGTGAGGAGTTAAATTAAAAAAAATGTCGGGGTCCTGTACGTGGCTAGGCTCCCAAAAAGTCCAAAACATGTGGTATCCCTGTACTCAGAAGAAGCAGCAGAATGTATTTTGGGGTGCAATTCCACATATAACCATGGCATGTGTGAGCAATATATCATTTAGTGACAACTTTTTGTAAATTTTTTTTTGTCATTATTCAATCACTTGGGACAAAAAAATAAAATATTCAATGAACTCAACATGCCTCTCAGCAGTTTCCTTGGAGTGTCTACTTTTTTAAAATGGGGTAATTTTTTTTTTTTTTGTACTGCCCTGCCATTTTAGCACCTCAAGAAATGAGATACAGTAGGCAGTCATAAAATAAAAGCTGTGTAAATTCCAGAAAATGTACCTTTTGCGAAAACCAATAAATATACGCTTATTGCGATTTTTTTTTACTAAAGACATGTGGCTGAATACATTTTGGCCTAAATGTTTGATTAAATTTAGTTTATTCGATATTTTTTACTTTTTGTTATAAGAAAAATATTTTTTTTTTCAAAATGTACGGTATTTTTCTGTTTATTTCGCAAAAAATAAAAATCGCAGAGGCAATCAAATACCATCAAAAGAAAGCTCTATTTGTGGGAAGAAAAGGATGCAAGTTTCGTTTCGGTACAACATTGCATGACCGCGCAATTACCAGTTAAAGCAGCGCAGTGCCAAATTGTAAAAACACCTTGGGTCTTTTAGCAGCATATTGGTCCGGTCCTTCAGTGGTTAACTGATCGTGTGTACGGAGCCATAGATATGTGCAGAACAGAACAATTTGTTTGGTGTCGATACGGTATTTGTATGAATTCATTTAGTTAAATTTGTTTATTTGGTTTTCGGAAATTCATTTTGTTTATCAAATATAATTTCAATTCCCATTAGAATTCCATTTTAAATTAAATTTATTTTATTTGATATTCAAATTTTGGAAGATGCTTATATTCTTTCTATTCTATTAATTTCTATTATATTCTATTCTTTTCTATTCTATTTGAATTCAAATGTATTCTATACTAAATTCTAATTTCGGAAAAAGGTATATTGTTATATTCTTTCTTTTCTATTCTTTTCTATTGTTTATTCAATTCTATTATTTTATTTTCTAGTTTATTATTTTCTATTCTATCATAATTCAAATTTATTCTATTCTAAAAAAAAAAAATTTTTTTTATATATTTAATTTTGGAAGATGATTATATTCTTTCTATTCAATTGTTTTTTTTTCTATTTTATTTTATTCTATTATTTTCTATTGTATTCAAATGCATTCTATTTTAAATTTGAATTTCAGAAGAAGGTTATATTCTTTCTATTTCTGTTTTAATTATTCTATTCTTTTATTTTCTATTCTATCCCTCGATTTTCTATTCTATTTTTTCCTAATCTTTTATTTTGTGTTCTGTTCTGTTTTATTCTATTCTACTATTTTCTATTATATTCCTTTATTTCCTATTCTATTTCCTTCAGAAATTCAATTTGATTTTAAAACTATTTGAATTTAAAAACCTATTCAAATCAGTTTAGAAAACTATTTGAATGTTGTCTGTAATTTTGTTTTGCTATTATGGATTTGTTTAAATTCATTACTATTCAAATAAATATTTCTGAATTACAAATTTGGAGAAAAAAAAACAACAGCATGTTAATTTAAACACATCCCTTATATTTGTGGAGCTGAGGATACATTTCAGAAGGCGTTTCTATAAAAAGATCCACATGTATCTAGCTCTGTAGGTATGCCAAAATTGTAATTACCACTAGACATTCTTGGGCAAGTACTTTAGGTTAAGGTTAATTTGCAATTACCTTTTTATGTTGTGTAATCTATTTGGACAACTTTGGGCAAATCCAGTAATACAGTCAGGTCCATAAATAACAACAATATGTGCTTTAACTGAAGACTTTCAGATTTAATTTGAGGGTATTTACATCCAAATCAGGTGAACAGTGTAGGAATTACAACAGTTTGTACAGTATATGTGCCTCTCACTTTTTAAGGGACCAAAATAATGGCACAATTGGCTGCTCAGCTGTTCCATTGGCCGAGTGTGTTTTATCCCCTCATTATCCCATTTACAAGGAGTAGATAAAAGGCCCAAACTTCATTTCAAGTGTGCTATTGCATTTGGAATCTGTTGCTGTCAACTCTCAATATGAGTTCCAAAGTGCTGTCACTATCAGTGAAGCAAGCCATCATTAGGTTGAAAGAACAAAGCAAACCCATGAGAGATATAGCAAAAACATTAGGGGGTGGCCAAATCAACTCTTTGGAACATCCTTAAAAAGAAAGAACACACGGTGAGCTCAGCAATACCAAAAGACCCGGAAGACCACAGAAAACAACTGTGGTGGATGACCGAAGAATTATTTCCCTGGTGAAGAAAACACCCTTCACAACAGTTGGTCATATCAAGAACACTCCCCAGGAGGTAGGTGTATGTGTGTCAGAGTCAACAATCAAGAGAAGACTTCACCAGAGTGAATATAGAGCGTTCACCACAAGATGTAAATTGGTGAGCCTCAAAAACAGGAAGGCCAGATTAGAGTTTGCCAAACAACTTATAAAAAAGCCTTCACAGTTGTGAAACAACATCCAATGGACAGATGAAACCAATATCAACTTGTATCAGAGTGATGGGAAGAGAAGAGTATGGAGAAGGAAAGGAACTGCTCATGATCCAAAGCAAACCACCTCATCAGTGAAGCAAGGTGGTGGTAGTGTCTTGGCGTGGGCATGTATGCCTGTTAATGGAACTGGTTCTCTTGTATTTATTGATGATGTGACTGCTGACAAAAGCAGCAGGATGAATTCTGAAGTGTTTTGGGCAATTTTATCTGCTCATATTCAGCCAAATGCATCAGAACTCATTGGGCGGCGCTTCACAGTGCAGATAGACAATGACCTGAAGCATACTGCGAAAGCAATCAAAGAGTTTTTTAAGGGAAAGAAGTGGAATGTTATGCAGTCAATCACCTGACCTGAATCCGATTGAGCATGCATTTCACTTGCTGAACACAAAACTGAAGGGAAAATGCCCCAAGAACAAGCAGGTACTGAAGACAGTTGCAGTAGAGGCCTGGCAGAGCATCACCAGGGATGAAAAGCATCTGGTGATGTCTATGCGTTCCAGACTTCAGGCTGTAATTGACTGCAAAGGATTTGCAACCAAGTATTAAAAAGTGAAAGTTTGATTTATGATTGTTAATCTGTCCCATTACTTTTGGTCCCTTAAAAAGTGGGGAGCACATATACAAATTGTTGTAATTCCTACACTGTTCACCTGATTTGGATGTAAATACCCTCAAATTAAAGCTGAAAGTCTACGGTTAAAGCACATCATTGCGGTAGTGTATAGAGCCAAAAAGATTAGAATTGTGTCAATTGTGATTAGAATTGTGTCAGTGTGCCAATATTTATGGACCTGACTGTAGAAAGAGAATTAAATAAGTCACAAGATAATAAAATAACCTTTACAGACCATGTACAGTGGGGCAAAAAAGTATTTAGTCAGCCACCAATTGTGCAAGTTCTCCCACTTAAAAAGATGAGAGAGGCCTGTAATGAGAGACAAAGGGCCAGATGTCATCATAGGTAATTTCAAATTACTGGCGTACTTTGTTTTGTATTACGCCAATTACGCTGATAGACTGGCGACATTAAGATGTATCTTAGTTGCATACTTACGCTGGACGCTAGGGGCGCTTCCGTTGTTTTTCCGTGTTGAATATGCAAATGAGCAAGTCACGGCAATTCACGAACGTACGAGCGGCTGGCGTATTCTTTTTACGGCGTTTGCGTAAGCGTACGTCCGGCGTAAAGTAACCCCTGCTATATAGAGGCGTACACCATATTAAGTATGGACGTCGGGCCAGCGCCAAATTTTTCGTCATTTACGTTGTTTGCATAAACCGTTCGAGAATAGGGAATTGCGTAAGTTACGTTCACGTCGTTTTCATTGACTATTTGCGTCATGATTTCACGCATGCGCACTGGGATACGTCTACGGCTGGCGCATGCGCAGTTAAAAAAATACGTTGTTTGCGTCGGGTCATTCATAAATAAAATAAAACACACCCACCTCTTGTTCATTTAAATTACACCCGCGAACGCCGGCCCATTTACGCTACGCCGCCGTAAGTTACAGTGGAATTGCTTTGAGGATAAGGATACGCCACTGTAACTTACAGCGGCGTAGAGTAAATGGGACACGCCGCGCCGGCGGGGCATGTATGTGGATCTGGCCCAAAATGTGGAAACAAATCCAGACAATCACATTGTCTGATTTGGAAAGAATTTATTTGCAAATTATGGTGGAAAATAAGTATTTGGGCACCTACAAACAAGCAAAATTTCTGTCTCTCACAGACCTATATCTTCTTGAGGCTCCTTACACACGGAGCGGTCCATTTTTCGGTCCGCTCCGTGTGTGTCAGCTCAGCGGGGGTCTCCGCTGAGCAGTCGGGCGGACAGGGCGGTCCCCGCACACTGTGCAGGGACCGCCCCGTCTCTCCTCCGCTCTCCCCTATGGGGAGTCGGATGGAAACGGACCGTCTGTCCGTTTGCATCCGATCTGTTTGGCCGGACGGAAGAAAAATAGGACATTCTTCCGTCCGCAAAAACGGATGCGGATCGAGCGGACATTAGCGGATGCATCATCCGCTAACGGATCCGCTCCCATAGGGGCTCATTACAAGTCCGTAAACGGACTTGTAGTGAGCGGACCGTTCGTCCGCTAGTGTGAAAGGGCCCTTAAGAGGCTCCTCTGTCCTCCACTCATTACCTATATTAATGGCACCTGTTTGAACTTGTTATCAGTATAAAAGACACCTGTCCACAACTTCAAACAGTCACACTCCAAACTCCACTATGGTGAAGACCAAAGAGCTGTCAAAGGACACCAGAAACTAAATTGTAGACCTGCACCAGGCTGGGAAGACTGAATCTGCAATAGGAAAGCAGCTTGGTGTGAAGAAATCAACTGTGGGAGCAATAATTAGAAAACGGAAGACATACAAGACCACTGATAATCTCCCTTGATCTGGGGCTCCACGCAAGATCTCACCCCATGGGGTCAAAATAATCACAAGAACGGTGAGCAAAAATCCCAGAACCACACAGGGGGCCTAGTGAATGACCTGCAGAGAGCTGGGACCGACGTAACAAAGGCTACTATCAGTAACACACTACGCTGCCAGGGATTCAGATCCTGCAGTGCCAGACGTGTCCCCCTGCCTAAGTCCGTACATGTCCGGGCCCATCTGAGGTTTGCTAGAGAGCATTTGGATGACCCAGAAGAGGATTGGGAGAATGTCATATGGTCAGATGAAACCAAAGTAGAAATGTTTGGTAGAAACACAACTCGTCGTGTTTGGAGGAGAGAGAATGTAGAGTTGCAACCAAAGAACACCATACCTACTGTGAAGCATGGGGGGTGGCAACATCATGCTTTGGGGATGTTTCTCTGCAAAGGGAACAGGACGACTGATCCATGTACATAAAAGAATGAATAGGGCCATGTGTCGTGAGATTTTAAGTGCAAACCTCCTCTCATCAGCAAGGGCATTACAGATGAAACGTGGCTGGGTATTTCAGCATGACAATGATTCCAAACATATTGCCCGGGCAATGAAGGAGTGTCTTCGTAAGAAGCATTTCAAAGTCCTGGAGTAGCCTACCAGTCTCCAGATCTCAACCCCATAGAAAACCTTTGGAGGGAGTTAAAAGTCTGGGTTGCCCAACGACAGCCCCAAAACATCACTGCTCTAGAGAAGATCTGCATGGAGGAATGGGCCAACATACCAGCAACAGTGTGTGACAACCTTGTGAAGATTTACAGAAAACGTTTGACCTCTGTCATTGCCAACCAAGGATATATAACAAAGTATTGAGATGAACTTTTGATATTGACCAAATACGTATTTTCCACCATAATTTGCAAGTACATTCTTTCCAAATCAGACAATGTAATTGTCTGTCTGGATTTGTTTCCACATTTTGTCTCTCATGGCTGAGGTATACCTATGATGACAACTACAGACCTCTCATCTTTTTAAGTGGGAGAACGTGCCCAATTGGTGGCTGACTAAATACTTTTTTTTCCCCACTGTATAGCAA
This sequence comes from Rana kukunoris, assembly GCA_029574335.1. NCBI lineage: Eukaryota > Metazoa > Chordata > Amphibia > Anura > Ranidae > Rana > Rana kukunoris. The sequence goes on from CM056050.1 coordinate 456,496,724, forward strand.
CTGGCCCATGAGGTTTATTGAGTGAAGCACACAGTACAATGATCAGAACACCTGGATGCCACCTTGATGCTGTTAAAATTAGATCCTTATGAATACGTTACAAAGGAAAAAGAAGGCAATGTGTTTTGATTGGTAATTAAAATATAGATCATGGAAACAGTTTATCAAAGTATTTAATTAGAGACAGCTTGGCAAGGCTGTGGAGTTGGGGAAAGTTGTGGAGATTTGCTGCAGAGATTGTGATATCCAAAGAAGTTCTACAACAATGATATTGCAATGACAAAAAGGGGAGAGCAAAAGTTTATCGTTATCAACTATTGTCTACTGTGAGGGAGGTTAGCTCGGCACTGGGTGTATGTGACCCCCTGGATGAGTCCACTGCACAAATGTAGACACAGTAAACAGTAAAGCAGGTGAAAAAACAAAGGTGCAGTTTATTTACACTATATACAATGGGAAAAAAAAACAGAACAAAAAAACATGAAAATAAATTATTGCCAACTTGGCCATTTACTACACACAAAGGTTCCATCTGTCAACTAGGTGCACTCTTGTGCTGCCCCCCAGCACCTATCTCCCTGTTTTAGAGGTTTGCCACACAGGCTTTGTCTCACCACACAGGCTTTGTTTCACCGTACAGGACAGGTATCAAGCTCCCCAGTCTACAGGGGAACTGATTCCAGTGAGTAGCAACTCCCTAAGCAGGCTGGGAACTTTAAGAGGCCCTAATGAGCCAACTTGCTTCTGCTGGGCTCATTACCTCTCCACTGAAGGAATCTCAGTACTTCCCCCTAGTGGAAGAAATCTGTATAGAGCCTGCATCTAGGACACACATACCTGCTGATCTGGATGCAACCAGGTGATTTTACCTGCCTGTTGTCACACTACTTTACCATGATCTATAAGTAGAGATACGCATACCAACCTCTTCACATCCAAGAGAATTGAGCAAAGTGGGGTTTACCAAAACCATGTAGTGCAAGGGCCTGCCTAATTGCATACAAATTGAAACTCATATCATATGGTTTTGGTAAATCTGAAGACAAAAATCTGCAAAAAATCTAAAAGTGTGTATGGGGTCTAAGATTTAAGTGAAGAAATACCTTTGGGAGATTGTAGGCACTCTTTGGATGATCTAAAGTAGACTTAGCAAAGAATATACTATTATGTCAGTGTATAAAAATGCCATTGCATTGATCAGCTCATAGTCTCAAAAAAGTTCATTTTTTAGTAGCTCAAGAATGTAGCCTGATACACTGGTAATACCAAAACTGAGAGGAACAAACCTGCCAATTGTATTTTGATTTTGAAAGAATATAACGGAAATAAATTATTGTATGGCTGCGCATTTTAATAGCATTTCTACATGATTACATCCCCATACAGCACTTTTCAGTGATTTAGCTTTTTACTTTTTCCCAGTGTTATAATGTCATAAATATAAATGCTGCTGTGTTTTTTAATAGAATAATAATCATCATTTTAAAAGCCTTCTATTTCATAAGCACATACTTAAACTTTTTAGTGGGTCCCTTAGTGAGTGTTGGAGAGTATTTAATGCTCATTGAAAAGCATTGCCAAAACCTGCTTCTCTGGTTTATTGGAGCCTTATAGCAACCACCTATGTTTTCATACCTCTTCTGACACTCATTTCAGAAATGGCACTGAATCTATTTACACTGAACATTACTTGTACAAATAGACGGTGAGAAAAAAGGATGCCCTCCATCTGTAACCACAATATGCTCTTGTTGAACACATGGGATTAAATACAAACCTTTTTAACAATACAGCTTTTATGCTTGCAGACATCTGTGTACCAGCATCCAACCACATCCTTTTGTCTGTTTGTTATTTCCTTTGCGATTAATGATATTCCAAATTTTTTTGTTCTTTCATGTTGAAGTCAAGTACAGTACTTCATTTGTAAATTGTTCAAGAATTTATACCATTTACTGCATTGGAATTTATTTTTCCTTTATGCTGTAACGCATTGTAATTTTACTATAAAAGAGAAATTGTCATGAATAAGAACACCAAAAGTGTTTAATAGCTCGTGTCCAACATTCATTATTTTAAAATCTATTCCTATCTTTTATATTTCCAGTGTTGTGTAGAATATTGTACCAAATACCAGCAGGTCTCAAGCATTATTATTACTTTTCTGCTGGATTATTTAATACATAACCACGATTCTTTCTCTGGGCCCCTGATGGCACGGGAGAGCCTGGAGAAGCACCGGATGGCGGCGGGAGGGGGGGTGTCCCCTCTCGCCGGCTATAAGAACGATCAAGAGGCGGAACTGCCGCTATGATTGTTCTTATCGTGCAGAGAATCGCTGGCAGTAACAAATGATATCTGAATGATGCCTCTAGCTGCAGGCATCATTCAGATATCACTGCACAAAGCCCAGGACGTCATATGACGTCCACCCAGGATGGGAGATCCCATCTGTGGACCTCAAAAGTCTATGGGCTAGTATCGAAGTGGTTAAAAAAAAATACTTTAATATCAGTTTAATGTATATCCAACTGTTGGTTAGCAAGTCTAGCGCACCTAAGCTTGTAATCCTACCACAGCACTCATGCACACTTCTCTATCCTAGAGTTGCCACATAAAAATTGTGATAAAAGTGATTTTAAATAAAAATATAGTGGTGCTGGTGTCACACTATTAAAGTGAGCAAAATTCCTATAATACTGTGTAACAATAAACAAAACAATTCTAGAGTTGATACCATGTGATGGCGAAACTAAAAATTCATAAAATATAATTAACTTTAAAATACACTTCTGAAATAACACCATGTGATAGTGAGAATGAAAAATGTAATATGAATACAATTACATAAACGTGATATAAAAAAGTGAAAAAATTCCAATAAAGAGTCCATAAAGAATACAGTAATTCCACTCCCCTACAGAAATGCACTCACCACATTTTAATGCCTTGCATTCTTATGCTCAACATAATCGCTTTTAAACCCACCCGAGTTAATAGTAATACGATATGCAACTGTGCACAGCAGAAGAGGATTGCTCTACATGTAAAAAATGAGTGCTTCCAATAGTGAAATACCGTAAAAACAATTTGTTTTGTAAACAAAATCTTCACGCATTAAACTCACATCAATCCAATTCCAAAAAGCATATAAAAAGCAAACACCTGTTAGCACACTGTATCGGTGTATTGTCGTCACAGCGGACCTATAATCCAGCCTCTAAACCTCAGGAATAAATCATGATGATGAAACATGTCAGGGCATAGTTGTATGGCAACCATCTGTGACGCATGATGCTTTGCCGGATGTGACATATCGATAACGACAAGCGAGCGAGTGAGGGTGAGGTTTAGAGGCTGCATCGTAGGTCCGCGGTGACCACAATACACCGCTACAGTGTGCTGACAGGAGTTTGCTTTGTATATGCTTTTTGGAATTGGATTGATGTGATTTTAATGAGTGAAGATTTTGTTTACACATTAAATTGTTTTTTACATGTGGAGCAATCCTCTTCTGCTGTGCATAGGAAGGGAGTCACCGCTCCAGGTGGGTCTTGTAGGCAATTAAGGAACCTCTCAGGAAACCAAGGTGCTGGCAATGCACAAGGCGAATGTAGAAAATGGAAAAGGGATGGATAGCTGCACTCCAAGGAAACTTCAAATAAGTTGTCTTTATTGGTAAAAATGGGCATGCAGAACAAAACACAGCCACAGGAAAAAAAAGCCAATTTTTACCAATAAAGACAACTTATTTAAAGTTTCCTTGGAGTGCGGCTATCCATCCCTTTTCCATTTTCTATATTCTGCTGTGCATGGTTGGATATCGTATTATTATTACCCGGGTGGGTTTAAAAGTGATTATGCTGAGCATGAGAATGCGAGGCATTTAAATGTGGTGCGTGCACACATTTCTTAAAGGGGAGTGGAATCATTGTCACAAACGGTGTGGTGAAAGAATTTTCAGCTTTGTATCATAGAAGATTTATCACCGAATTCATATTCATATTCTTTTATGGACTCTTTTTTGGACTTTTTTCACTTTTTTATATTGTGTTTATGTAACTGTATTTATATTACATTTTTCGTTCTCACTATCACATGGTATTATTTCAGAAGTGTATTTTAAATGTAATTATATTTTATGAATTTTTTGTTTCACCATCACATGGTATCAACTCTAAAATTGTTTGTGTTTATTCTTACACAGTATTATAGGAATTTTGCTCACTTTAATAGTGTGACACCAGCGTCACAATTTTTTCATTTAAAATATTTAAAACCAAGAAAAATGTTTCAGACCTTTCCTAAGGGGCTATCATTGCTGTCCCCCTTCTAAAAACAGTTGCCTGGATTATATTTTAAATCCAGTACTTTGTGAGTCACTGTACTTTGTGAGTAAGATATGTACATCAGAAAAGTCAGACAGAAGTCCTTATTAGCAACCGTGTTGTTTAAAGTATTCGCTAAAGCCTCTTACACACTATTGGATATCTGATGGAATCTAGTCCAATAGATTTTTTCGACAGATATCCGATGAAGCTGACTTTCATCAGTCTTGCCTACACACCATCAGTCAAAAATCTGACTGTGCCAAAACGCGGTGACGTAAAACACTACGACGTGCTGAAAAAAATGAAGTTCAATGCTTCCGAGCATGCGTCGACTTGATTCTGAGCATGCGTGGATTTTTGACCGATGAACTTCCACACAGACGATCGTTTTTTCTATCGTTTTTTTATCCATAGAAAAAATTTAAAACATGTTCTATTTTTTTTCACCGATGGAAAACAAACTGAAAACAGTCCATCGGTCTGTTTTTATCGGACAAACCGATTCTGTGTACAGGGCTTAAGGCCCCTTTCACACTGGGGCGGTGGTGGCATCGGTGGTATAGCGCTGCTATTTTTAGCGGCGCTTTACCGTAAATTTTGCAGCTCTATTCGGCCTCTAGCAGAGCGGTTAGCAGCTGAGAAAGGGTTGGAAACCAACGCAAAATGCCTCTGCAGAGGCGCTTTGCCAGTGGTATAGCCACGGTGCCCCGATGATTTCAATGGGCAGAAGCTGTATAAACACTGCTCCTTCACCCCTCCACAGGTGCTGCTAGCAGGACTTTTTTTTACCATCCTGCTAGTGCACCGCTCCAGTGTAAAAGCCCTCAGGGCTTTCACACTGGAGAGACAGCAGTGGCTATTTCAGGTTGGTTTGTAGGCTCTATTTTTAGCGTTATAGCACCTGCAAACTGACCCAGTGTGAAAGGGTTCTTACTTTTAAAGTGTTGAAGGTAGTGGGCTAGCATAATAAGCAGTCATTTAGCATTTCGAATAGGCTAGGGCAGCAATAGCAGTTTTCAAGTATTTCTCAGGAACAAGTTTCCTTTAGAATTAGGCATGCTTGGACATGCTTAGACAAGATTGGGCCATTACATGACAAAATAGGTTCAGTGTGATGTAAAAGTATGTGTTTGTGGACAACCTACATGCATTTAACCACTTAAAACATTAGCCGACTGCCAACAGTACACTTACTGCTGACTGGTAGCTTCCCCAGGGACCCTGGTGTACCCTGGGCCACACAGAGGCACAATCTGAGATCTTCTGTTTCCAGTGCACACAGCAGTTTATGGTGCTTGGTACTGGGCCACTGTGAGCAGCCCAGATACCAAATAATCGCTGTGTGACCACATGACACCTAGTAAAGGTGTCCATCATGACATTCTCGTTTACTATTGTGTGTGGTCTATGATTAGTCACCTGTGATCACATAGTACATGGGCTAATCACAGCACCCTGTACCATGTAATAGCTGTGAACCAATCACAGCATCACAATAGTGAGCCATTCATGACAGTTCAACGATTGATCATCACTGTGACAATCAATCACATTGTAAAAAAAAATAATCCCTGTTCACCCTCTCACAGTAGTACAGTGTCACTTTAGAGACACAGATTGGGGACAAGGTTTGGCTTTCCACAGCAAATTTCAATCTCACTTGTCCCTCTCGGAAATTGGGCACGGGGTTTACTGGACCTTTTGAAATTAGGAGGGAAATTAAGCCAGTAGCATTTGAACTGAACCTGCCAAGCTCTTATAAAATCCATCCAGTCTTCCACATCTCTTTACTCAAACCAGCTGTGTCTAGCTATTTTCCTGAAAAAGAAGAGCCACTTCTGCCACCAGTTACTGTAGCGGAAGACACAGAGTTTGAAGTAGAAGTGATTGTGGATGGTCAAAAGAAGGGGAGACAAGTTCAATACCTCATTAAATGGCTTTTGACCTTGCTTCCTGCATTACACATTTGTCAATCAAGATCCACCAGCACCTCCAGAGAATCATCTGCTATGACTAATTCTATACTCTTGGGTGTTCTCACATCTGGAACCATCAGCTTCACCTTCAGGCAACCCATGCATCTTTGGGCATAGTGCCCTCTTTCACCACCTATAGGGGTACTCTGCACTCAGCCGCAAGGGAAGCCCTCATATCACTTCAGCCCTCAGGCAGGTATGCGACACCTAATTGTTATGGAAAATTACTTAAACTAAGGGACACCTGTAAAATAAGGCAACATATATATAATCACTTCTTTTGTTACCCAAGATGTCAAACAAAGCTTTAAGTTCTAAAAAATATTCTGCTGAAGTCCGAAGGGTTTCTGACATTTGTGTGGAGTTTTTATCTTACAGGGTCCACTGCTGCTCTCACTGGTCGATACACACCCCCATCCCCCCACAGCCCACAATCAGTATAAAAACCATAAATACCTATAGTTATTTTAAGATTAGCAGGAGGAATCAGTTGGAGCTTCAGTTGGAGCTGCAGGGGGCACAGGAGATTTACATCCCCAGAAATTTTGTTTCTGTGCAGATCTAAGCAGAAAATTTCTCAGCATCAAAATTGAGTTTAATGTTGCAATGCCACAGAATTAGAACTTTTTAGAAGGAAGTCAGCAATGGCTGCCTTCATACTTTCTTATTACATTTGTAATTTAAATGATTATGATGTACATGAAAAAGCATTAATTAATGCAAAAAAATTCATTGCGGCATTAAACTATGAATCTTACTATTTTAAGTTAGTTAACTTATGGCATTAAAATTGTATTTTCTTTATATGTTGCTTCGGAGGAAAAACCATCAAGTACCAACAATTTCAATAAGGCCGCGTACACATGATCAAATCTATCTGCTGGAATCGGTCCAACGGATTTTATAGATTTTATTGTATTGTGTCTGCCAAAGAAAATCTTTCCTAGAGGTGCATTTAAAATCCCCATTTTTGTCTTTAGCCCTATATGAGGGGTCATTTGTTATAGATGATATTGAGATGTTCCTTTGAGGATTTTTATCATTATGTGACATATATCTTTTGTTCCTGCCACAAAAGAGTAATTGGTAGTTTTTTACCTAGTTCAGTGCTGCTCTGCACAAACACCATTTTCTCTTCAGTTACATGTAGGAGTCTAATTACTCTAATTATTATTCTTATTATTAGATATTTCTTTACTCTCTTACTACAGTGGCATATATATATATATATATATATATATATATATATATATATATATATATATATATATAGCCCTTTTGATAGATTTGCTATTGAAGGTACAATGATCAGATTCTTGTGACCGTCTGCCCCAGTAATGATACTTTTGTATCATGTATACATGATGATGTATTTTTAATAAATCAAAATCAAGCTCATTTAAAGTGATAACAATACAGAGGTTTATTTGGATTTTTCTCCCTCATTTCTCTCATTCTCATTTGTTTTTCTTTCAACATTTTTTATTGAAATGATCTCAAAGTTAAGACAGAAGAAAAGCTCCCTCAATCCCTGCGAATAGCCAGATGGGTCTGTAACAGATAGTAAGACCGACCCAAAGGTAATGGTCCTGTAGAATCTAGTGAACTGAAGTAGGTAATAATAGTTTGAACAAGATGAATTTGTCTGAAGGGTAGAAAGGAAAGGGAAAGGTGAGAAGAAAAAAAGAAAGCGATTGGGAACCTGGGGGTATAGTAATAGTGATCTCGACGTAACACACCCAGGGTTCCCAAATAGCTTCAAATTTGGATGTGGAGTCTGTTAATATGCTGGCTATTTTTTCCTGGGTCATAATGGGTTGGGATTGCTTCCATGCTTTAAAGTAATCAAAAGATATTCCCGCGCTGACCAAGTCTAAAAAGTGGGGTACTGTAGCAAGCACTAAAGGTAGTATCAAGACCCAGCTAAGTATAAATGTAGAAGTAGTGCTGTGCTGTGCATAAATAGGTGATAAAGTGCAAATGTGCCCACGTGACAGGTACACTTGAAAGGCAATAAATGAATGGTCAAAATAGCAACAATAAAATATAAATAATCAGCTGCGACAGTATAAACAATAGACTGATAAAAAGTGTCCAAATACTGTGAAAAGTGTACCACAAAATAGATTTAAGAAATGCAACCATAAATAAATATATAATATAATATATAACTAAATATATTCACACTAAACTTCCATAAAATGAAAAAAAAAAAAAAACAAATGTCAAAAAAACGCAGTGCAGATAATATCCATAAGGTGCAAGCTGGATAGATGGCTGTGTGTGAACAGTGATCAGGGTGAAGGGGCTGGTGCTAGTAGTCCATCTCTGGTATGGAGTGCTACCGTTACTGGTTCTCTGTGTAACTTAGGGTATAGATGGCCCCTTACCCTACCGCTGTAAGGTAACAGGGTATGAGTGTGTCTTTCATTCGCCTGGTGGCTCCTGACATCTCAGTCTCTGCTGATATGTATCTTTACTTTGGCATTAAAGTGTCCTTTAAGTGTGCCTGGTGTATCTGTATCAGATAGCCTCACATTGGGGCATGGGGGGGATGTAAAGAGGGATGCTCGATAGTGTAGTATTTAAAACATTTATTGGAGTCAGCAGCAATAATAAAAACAGGTACTCACAATTTGAAGTATCAGACAGGCATATCAAAAACAAGTCACAAACTTGTCCAATGTCACTTCCGGTGCCCTGCGTTCCTGCACATGTCCCCTGATGAAGCTACGTGACTATGACGAACACGTGCGGCAACGCAGGGCACCGGAAGTGACTTTGGACAAGTTTGCGACTCGTTTTTAATGACATTAAAAATAAATGTCATTTTTTACATCCCGTGTATGCGGCAAAAGAGATGAGATTGGTCATAAAAGTGTGCTCATTACTTTGCAACTAAACCCACTTGGTGCATAGTGCAAGTGTGATCATTACTTTGCACCTAAACACACTTTGTGTATAGTGCAAGTGTGCTCATTACTTTGCACCTAAACACACTTGGTGCATAGTGCAAGTGTGCTCATTACTTTGCACCTAAACCCACTTGCTGTATACTGCAAGTTTGCTCATTACTTTGCAACTAAACCCACTTGGTGCATAGTGCAAGTGTGCTCATTACTTTGCACATAAAGCTACTTGGTGTGTACTGCACGTGTTCTCTGCAGTTTGCACCAAAAGCTACGAGGTGTGTGTACTGCCTTTGTCCTCTGCAGGCCATTATAATGTCTGGAAGGGCAACAAGGAGAGGCAGAGAGTCACGAGGGCAAGCAGGCTCTGCATCTAGAGGCAATAGTGCTGGTCGTGGACACGGTGCATCCTCTTCAGCACGTGGCCATTGCACACGCTCGTCCTTGTTTTCGGGAGCTGGCCGTGTTGAGCATCAACATACAAAAAAATTGTAAGAGCGGATGACCAAGCCGTCCTCATCCTCCTCATCCTCTCTCACCCATGATGAGCTTACTTTGTCTGGAAAAGTAGCTGCCAAGGCGTCCTCTTCCCTCTACTCAATGGCATCACTTACTCCTTCCCTAGTCCCACCATGTATTTCTGAGGAGTCCCCTGAACTGTTTGAACACAGTGGTGTGTACATGCTGCATGAAGATGCGCAGCGTTTTGAAGGCTCCTACGATGGAACACAGATAGAGGAAGGCAGTGATGTGAGCCCAGAGAGAGGGGGTGCCCAAGAAGGACAGCAATCTGGCAGTCATGTTCCCACAGTTGCAGCATACTGCCAGGTTTTCGACAGTGATGAGGAGGGAGGGGATGATGAGGTCACTGACTCTACGTGGGTGCCTGATAGGAGAGAGGAGGAGGAGGAGGCACAGGCACATCTCCAAAGATTCAGAATTCCCTCCAGGGGCCAGCTTAAGGGCAGCACACCAACTGCACTACATCGCAGAGCTACGCCTGTGCAGGGCGCTGGTGTGTCTCAGCGTTACTGCAAAAGTCCTTTGGTGTGGGCCTTTTTTGAGACATGTGCATCAGATCGCACCGTTGCTATTTGCAACATATGTCTCAAGCGTATCTCGCCCAAGAACCGCCTAATCTGTGACATGCCCACCAGATGGAACTCTACATTGGCCATGCTGCAGTGGCTGCACATGCAGCAGAGGGCCATCAATGAGTACCTGTGCCAATATGGCAGCAGAACTAGGTCAGGGGAGCTTGGTTTTTTCCCCACGTCAGTGGGCCTTAATCAGAGATGCATGCACTGTCCCGTCACCATTTGAGGAGGCCACAAGGATGGTGAGCAGTGACAGTGCATGCATCAGTGAGACTGTCCCTCTTATTCACATGTTGGAGCACACGCTACGTGGAATAATGTACAGGGCCCTTGAGGCAGAACAGAGGGAGGAAGAGAAGGACTTCCTTACCACTCAAGGCCTCCTTTATCCAGACAGTGGTCCTGCTTGCCTGCCTAGCACACAGGAAGAGGAGGAAGAGGAGGAGGATTGTATCAGCAGCATGGAGGTGGAGCCTAGCACTCAGCATTAGCAGCAGTCTTTAAGGGATTAATTACAGTCCCAAGGAACCCATGGACATTTACGTGGCTGGGATGAGGTGGCTGCAGGGCCTGTCGTTCTCCCTGATCCTGCAAAGGCTGCGTAAGGATCCTCGTATTCGTGGTATCAAGGAAAGGGATCATTACTGGCTGGCATCTCTCCTTGATCCACGTTACGAGAGTAAGGTTGCGGACCTTATATTGCCGTCGTAGAGGGAGCAGAAGATGAAACATCTTCGGGGGACCTTGCAGAAAGGTCTGTGCAACGTGTTCCCAGAACCTGGGGGATTACCAAATCCTGGTCCTGGACAACGCATTGCTGAGGCTTCGGTGAGTCACAGAAGGTACGGTGGTGAAGGTGGCCGTCTGACCGAAGCGTTCAGACAATTTTTTAGTCCGCAGCCCCAAGGTATGACCAGTTCCAGCAACCATCGCCAGCGTCTGTTTTACATGGTGCGGGAATACCTAGGGGCATGATCAGACTTGGACACCTTCCCCACCGAAAATCCTCTGGCTTACTGGGTCTTGAGGATGGATCACTGGCACAGTATGCAATTGAGCTACTGGCTTGTCCTGCATCCAGCGTTCTTTCAGAACGCACATTCAGTGCTGCTGGAGGCTTTGTTGCTAATCACAGAGTGCACCTCTCCACCGACTCCGTCGATCGACTGACCTTCATAAAAATAAATCAGACTTGGATCACCACCAGCTACAAAGCACCTGATGCTGATGTAACTGAATCATGAGTGACTGTCCTGTTATGCTGACTGAATATCCTTTTCCTCCTCAATGATCTTGCTGATAGCTAGTAAGAACATTGTTGGTTCTGGGCACCGCCACCAGTGCCTAAGGCCCAATTTTTCTTATTTCGTATTCTCTTTTTGTTTAACAGGGGCGTATAATAACAATTTTTGATGCAATACTTTGCATGAGGCTCTTTGCTGCTCTCCAATTAAAGTATCTGTGAGGGGTTGCAGTGTTGTGGCACTGCCACCATTGCTTAAGGCCCAATTTTTCTGCCCCTGTTTAACAGGGGCCTGTAATAACAATTTTTGATGCACTACTTTCCAGCAGTGCTTATTAATGCGCTCTAACTAGAGTATCTGTGAGTGGTTGCAGTGTCGTGGCACCGCCACCAGTGCCTAAGGCCCAATTTTTCTTCCCCTGTTCTAGTATTTTTCTTTGTTTGATTTTTTTCTAATTTGTTTTTTTTGTAGCTTTCGCCTAGGTTATCATATTGTCATGTTTATTTTCCTGTACTTTGTTCTTTTAGGCAGCATTGATATAATAATAAGCCACACATCGTTGAGTATCCAAAAAAATATATATTGTTTCACATTTAAAATGTGTCATTATTATTTTTTATTTTTTTTATCCAAAAAAATCTTAATAGAATTTTTTGTTTATCAAGGAATATATTTTTGCCTAGAAATATTTGTTGACATCAATTTTTTTTATAATTTTATTGTTTTTTTTTTTTTTTTTGAGATATCTTTTTTTTTCTTAGATATCTTTTCTTTTTGTATTTTCTTTGAGAATACCAAAATCAAAAAGTGTGGTACAATTGTCTGTTTTTACAATCCTTCTAAGCTGAACACAGGATTGTATCCATTACCAAAACTGCTACATTTCTCTATCTTTGGCCAAGTTTCCTACATGGAAAAACACCAAGGGCCAGATTCAGATAGAATTGCCTATCTTTAGGCGGGCGTAGCGTATCTCAGATACACTACGCCGATGTAACTCAGAGAGGCAACTACAGTATTCATAAAGCACTTGCACCTAACTTTGCGCCGGCGTAACTTCCTTCCTTCGGCGTAAGCCGGTGCAAGTGGAAGTGGGTGTAACCTTATGCAAATGAATGGTCTAGTGATTTACGCCCGGCGTATCTTGAACGGAGCATGCTCAGTACGTTCGTTCCCTTGTGAGCATGCTCACAACTATGCTGGCCCAACTTACAGAGATACGCCGGTCCAACTTACGCCCGGCCGATGCAAAAGTACATCCAGATTTATTCCCCCCCAGGGAAGGTACTTTTGCTGTGAGATGGCTGCTCCCGTTCCCCACAGGCAGAGGAGGAAAAAAAACTTTAACACCCAGGAGATGTCAGCCCTCATATCAGCAATGGAGACTTATGACCAGGGCCGCCATCAGGGGGGTACAGGCAGTACACCTGTAAGGGGCCCAGGGGTCCCCAGGGGCCCGGATGGGAACCCCCCTTTTTTATTTTATTTTTATAAAAAAAATAATAATAATATATTTTTATTTATATTTTTTTGATGGACAAGAAGGTCTGGCTTGCAGTCTCTGCTCTAATTCATTTCTAAGGTGTTCTATCGAGTTGAGGTCAGGACTCTGTGCAGGCCAGTCAAGTTCCTCCACCCCAAACTTGCTCATCCGTGTCTTTATGGACCTTGCTTTGTGCACTGGTGAGCAGTCATGTTGGAACAGGAAGGGGCCGTCCCCAAACTGTTTCTACAAAGTTGGGAGCATGAAATTGTCCAAAATGTCTTGGTATGCTGACGCCTTAAGAGTTCCCTTCACTGGAACTAAGGGGCCAAGTCCAACCCCTGAAAACAACCCCGCACCATAACCCCCCTTTCATCAAATGATTTGGACCAGTCCACAAAGCAAGGACCATAAAGACATAAATCAGTGAGTTTGGGGTGGAGGAACTGGACTGATCTGTCCTGACCTCAACACCTTTGGGATGAATTAGAGCGGAGACTGTGAGCCGGGCCTTCTTGTCCAACATCAGTTCCTGACCTCACAAATACACTTCTGGAAGAATGGTCAAACATTCCCATGGACACACTCCTAAACCTTGTGGACGGCCTTCCCAGAAGAGTTGAAGATTTTATAGCTGCAAAGGGTGAGCCAACCCAATATTGAACCCTACAGGCTAAAGGATCTCACACACGATCGAATATTCCGATGGACGTGTTTTGTCGTATAATCAAACCGTCTGTACGCACCATCGGACAAAAGAGCAGAAAAACTACGTAGTTTCGTGAATGTTGGCTGAAAAAGTTATGCTGTCTGTATGCAGAACAAGTTCACGGCCAGTGCCTTTAGGACAAATATATATATATAATTATTATTATCATTATTATTATTAAAGGGCCCAGAGGTCCTGGATGGAAAGCCCCCTTTATTTGGTAATTTATTTTTATATAAAAAAGGGAGGTTGCCATCTGGGGCCCTGGTGGCCTCCGGACCCCTAAAAAAGAAAAGAAAAAAAATGGTTTCTTTTTTTTAAGGGGGTTCCCATTCGGGCCCCTGGGGACCCCCGGGCCCCTTACAGGTGTACTGCCTGTACCCCCCTGATGGCAGCCCTGGTGGCGGGGGACCCATTAGTAGTGCTAGGACCACGGCTGCCATGTCTTGTCCTGTAACGGTGCTGCTGAAGCTGCTCTCCAGCTGACTTGAGCAAGTCTGGTGCAAAGTTACCCCTGCTTTATGAGGGGTAACTTTAGGCCGGCCAAACAGCTTAGGCACACCGCACGTAACCTGCACCGAACGGGCCTATGTTCGGGAATCGGCGTATCTCTCTCATTTGCATATTTGCATAGGAAATCAATAGGTTTGCCAGATGCGTCCGGCATAAATATGCACCTAGGATATGCAGGCGTAGGCAAGTTACACCAGTCGGGAGTAGCCTATTTTGGTGCGTATCTAGTTCTGTGGGTACAGTGCATAGATACTCCGGCGCAAATTTAGACTTAGGGCCAGATTCTCTAATATTTTCGGCGGCGTAGCGTAAGCCAGTTACACTACGCCGCCGCTGCTTACTGGAGCAAGTGCTTTATTCTCTAAGCACTTGCTCCGTAGGTTTCGCCTGCGTCGCGTAAATCGCGCAGCGTAAACCCGCGCAATTCAAATGGGGCGGCTTGTATTTAAATTAAGCGCGCCCCCGCGTCGAACGAACTGCGCATGCGCCGGCCGGGGGAAAAAGCCCAGTGCGCATGCTCCAGCTCACGTCGGAAAGCGTCGTTGAAACCGACGTCAAAACGACGTGAGCGTCATTTACGCAAGTCCCTATTCGCGAACGAGTTAGTAAAACGTTTAGTAAAGTTAGAAAAAGCCGACGCTGACCCGACGCCATACTTAACATGGCGTCCGACGGGACACGACGGCATCCGACGGGACCTCGTAAGGTTACTCCACATAGAAGCTGGGGTAACCTTACGAGTTCGTAAACGACGTACGCGACGACGGGGCGGCGTAAAAGCGATCGAGAATCGGCGTACTACTTCATTTGCATATGCAAATGAAAAAACAACGTAAAGGCCACCTAGTGGCCGGAGTTGTCATTACATCTACGATCCGAAAGTGTAATTGTATTACACTTGTCGGATGTAGAAGCGTATCTATGCAAAAGTGATGCTCAGCATCACTCGCATAGATACGAGTCAAAAAAAAAGGCAATACGACGGGGTATCTGAGATACTCCGTCGTAACGCCTCTGAGAATCTGGCCCTTAGGCGGCACATCTCGAGATACTCCGGCATAATTCCTTTCTGAATCTGGCCCCAAGTACCCACTGAATCACCTCTGTGTGACACCCTAACTAGGTTGTTCTTGTGGCCAACACTCAGTGCCGATCCATCCCTGGGGCCCTAAGCAAAATGACATGGCACATTAAAAATGAGAAGCGGGGTGCACTGATGACAGTCACATGTCACATTAAAGAAAGTTGAGAAGCGGGGAGAGGGGGTGTTCTGCTGTCAGAAATAACATCTTACATTAAATTGAGAAGCGGGGGGTGCTGACTTCTTACCTCTTCTCCCATGCAGCCAGCGAGTTGAGAAGCGGAGCGGGGTGAGGGGGCGAAAATGACTTCTCACCTCTAGTAATTTGGGGGGCACCTCGCAGCTTTGTGGGGCCCTAAGCGGCTTGCATAGTGAGCCTATAGGGCAGATCGGCCCTGCCAACACTTGTGCTACTGAGTCCATATGTGTAACCAACTGCTGAGCATATTCTCCTTTTACTGTATATTGACTTAAGTTGGATTATTTAACCACTACCTGATGGCCGTACAACTTTGTACAGCCGCAGGGTGGTTCTACTTCTCTTGGAGGCCGTGTTTTTACGGCTTCCGCTCCTCCAGGCCACTGCGTGCCCACAGCATCGCTGAGATGCCGTTGCGCGTGCCTGGCGGCTGTGATGTCTGCCAGTCACTCGCGATCGGCGGCTACAGGGACAAGACGTGGATCTGTGTGTGCAAACACAAGGATCCACGTCCTGTCAAGGGAGAGAGGAGACCGATCTGTGTCCCTTGTACATAGGAACATAGATCGGTCACCTTCCCCAGTCACCCCCCTCCCCCCACAGTTAGAACACAATTCAGGGTACACATTTTAACCCCTTCCTCACCCTCTAGTGTTAACCCCTTCAATGCCAGTCACATTTATACAGTAATTAGTGCATATTTATAGCACTGATCGCTGTATAAATGTGAATGGCGCCAAAAATGTGTCAAAAGTGTCCGATGTGTCCGCCATAATGTCGCAGTCATGAAAAAAACGCTGATCGCTGCTATTAGTAGTAAAAAAAAATAATAATAAAAAAAATGATAATAATTCTGTCCCCTATTTTGTAAGCGCAATAACATTTGCGCAAACCAGACGTTTATTGCGATTTTTTTTAACCAAAAATATGTAGAAGAATACGTATCGCCTAGACTGAGAATTTTTTTTTTTTAAATTGGGCTACTCATTATAGCAACAGGTAAAAATTATTATTATTTTTTTAAATTGTCGCTCTATTTTTGTTTATAGCGCAAAAAATAAAAACCGTGGAGGTGATCAAATACCACCAAAAGAAAGCTCTATTTGTGAGGAAAAAAGGACATCAATTTTGTTTGGGAGCCATGTTGCACAACTGCGTGATTGTCAGTTAAAACAACAAAAGCTGAAATTTCACCTGGTAAGGAAGTGGTTAAATCTAGTTCAGAACACATCTACATTAAATAAAAAATTGGTCTCACATAAATAGATCATAAATAGAATGAACGACGACTCATACGACCAATTATTATGCCCACAAACATGAACCTTGAGACATCTATTCTTGAACTATATATATACAACCTGAAAGAAAAAGCACATGCCGCACAATAATAAAAAAAAATTATTAGAGTACACATAAAAATTACTTACTTCTGATGACTTTAATCCTCGCCATTTTCTCCGGCTCTCTTAATTTAAGGTCAGGACACCTTTTCCGGAGCTGTTTCCTTGACCTGTGCACCCCGAATTTATGATGAAGACTCCTCTGCACATTGTCCATGATCTGGGCCTTCAGGTTGTTAGGGTTCTTGTAAGGGCCATGTTTTCCATCATAATCCTCCCTCTTTAGGATTGCCGCCATCTCCACCATCTCCTCAAACTCCATATTTGTGGCCTTGTACCTCCTGCTCCTGTATCAGGTGTGTGCTACCGCCTGGCCTCTCTCCTGGCTTGAGGTTGCAGCTTGCTGTGTGTCCTCCATGGTGTATTGCACGACCAAAAAGGGGCGGGGAAAGTACTAGAACAATCGTTAGGGGCGGGGAAACATGCAGAGCTTCTTGCATGCGCAGTGTATAAAGGAATATCACGTGAGTGAAAACATCGTTCACAGTCTGTGGAAAAAGGCAGAAGAAACGATCGTGTAGTACGACGATACGTAACTTGATTTTGGACTTTATGATCAGTGTAGGAGTTTGTGGGTTAGATATGGGGAGAAAGCTTAGTAGTAGAGGCTTGACTGACATTAGCTTTTTTTGCTTAATTTTGACTTGCAGAAATAATGGAGGCCTTCAGAGAACAGAAGTTCTTCACAGAATTTGTTCAAAGGGGGCCCCAGATGGCAACCCCCCTTTTTTCTAGAATTTTTCTTACCCCAAAAAATAATTTATTCAGGCAAGACCTGGCAATGGAATGGCCCACCCCTACCCCTAAAATAATCAACATATTGTTGCCGCACAGCACGTGCGCTTTGGGGGGGCCAAGCCTGTATGGCCAGCCTCACGGGCTGCCACTGGAACACCAATGGCCTCATCAGGCACACGTGTAATGTTGAGGGTCTCTTTAGGAAATTATGCAATATGCAGCAGCAAAGTATGAAATGGTTCAGATTCTACTTAACAAAAAACCTACAGTCCTTGTCTTGTTTGCACCACCTGTATACTGCTGTTCAAAGTACTTACTTTAAGCATCATTAACCACTTGCTTACTGGGCACATACACCCCCCTCCTGCCCAGGTGAAATTTCAGCTTCCGGCACTGCGTTGCTTTAACTGACAATTGCGCGGTCGTGCGACGTGGCTCCCAAACAAAATTTACGTCCTTTTTTCCCCACAAGTAGAGCTTTCTTTTGGTGGTATTTGATCGCCTGTGCGGTTTTTATTTTTTGCGCTATAAACAAAAAAGTGTGACAATTTTGAAGAAAAATACAATATTTTTTACTTGTTGCTATAATAAATATCCCAATTTAAAAAAAAAACACATTTTTTTTCTCAGTTTAGGGCAATACGTATTCTTCTACAAATTTTTGGTAAAAAAAAAAAAAAAAATCGCAATAAGCGACTGGTTTGCTCAAAAGTTATAGCGCTTACAAAATAGGGGAGAGAATTATTATTTTTTATAATTTTTTTTTACTAGAAATGGCGGCGATCTGCAATTTTTATTGGTACTGCAATGTTATGGCGGACACATCGGACACTTTTGACACATTTTTGGCGCCATTCACATTTATACTGCGATCAGTGCTATAAATATGCACTAATTACAGTATAAATGTGACTGGAATTGTGACTGGGGTTAACACTAGGGGGTGAGGAAGGGGTTAAATGTGTATCCTAGGTGTGTTCTAACTGTGGGGGGAGGGGGGGTGACTGGGGGGGTGACGGATCTGTGTCTCTATGTACAAGGAACACAGATCGGTCTCCTCCTCTCCAGAGACAGGACGCTGTCTCTGTGTAAAACGGCAATGAGAGATGATCTATGAGATCATCTCTCATTCGCCCACAGATCGCATTGCAAACAGCCACTCTCACTGGCCGTTCGCCGCGATCTGTGATTGGCCGTGTCCAAGGGACACAGACAACACAGGGCTTCCCCGCAGCGCGCTCTACAGCACGCGCTGGGAACGCCCAAAGGGGCGGCGGTCAAAAGACGGCATGTTGGATATTCAGACCCGCGCTGTTGCCGTCATTTGACGGTAGCGCGGGTCTGAAGTAGTTAAAATCGCTGCTCCAGGAAAAACGACCGTTTTTAAAACTTTTTTTTTTGTCATTGATACATGTTCCCTGGGCAAGACCCAGGTTCTCAAAGACGTTTTCCGACAATAACTTGCATATTGGGCTTTAAAATGAGCACTTGTGAATTCAAACGTTAGAGTCCTATAGATGTCAATGGGGTTTCGATATGTTTGCGTGAACGCTCGGTCCGTTCGAAGGTTCTGGTGCGAACCGAAGGGGGTGGTGTTCGGCTCATCCCTATTCAGCAGAGACTGAGACATCAGGAGCCACCTGGCGATTGAAAGACACCCTCATACGCTGTTACCTTACAGCGGTAAGGTAAGGGGACATCTATACCATAAGTTACAAGGAGAACCAGTAACCACCTATCGGTAGCACTCCATACCAGAGATGGACTTCTAGCACCAGCACCTTCACCCTGATCACTGTGCACACACAGCCATCTATCCATCTTCCATGCTTTAGCAATAGATATTTGGCACCAGTCAGGATGAAGTGAATTAATTTACAGGTGTGTTTGTGAGTCTTAGGCAAGTTGTCATTCAAGAGGGCTATGGTTGGGGTTCTAGACAGTAAGCAGTCAGTGATTGTTAGATCATGTTTAAGATCTTTTTCCAAAGTTGCCTAATGCAAGGGCATTCCCACCAAATGTGGGGCATCGTACCCCGAGGGTGACATTCTCGGAAGCATAGGGATTTGCTGTTGGGAAGATTGAAGCCAGCTTCAAAGGCATATAATACCATCTAGACATTACTTTGAGGTTAGCCTCTATAAGGGAGATATTTAGTAAACCGGTATAAGATCTGGAGTGGACCCTCTGCCACTTTTCGATATCCCAGTGAATCTGAAGTTCATTTGTCAGTTGGCTTGGCAAGAGACTGGTAGAGTACTATTATTACACCCCTTAGTTCCCCCCAGCTGACTGCACCATCTTTCCTAGGCTGTAAGGGAGGGGGGGGGGGGGTTTGGTTTGTTGGTCCAAATTGTGTTTAGGAAATTAGTGATTTGACTGTGTCTGAATCTTTCCGAGTTCGGTAGTTCCAGGGTGCTCACACAATAGCTAAATAAAAAAAGGACTCATGGAATTTAAAAAGTGACCAATCCAGTACATTACCTTGTCCAACCACCACCTGAAATACCTTGGCCCAGATTCACAGAGTGCAAGGCGCACATTACGCCGCCGTAGAGCAAACGCTGTATGCCACGCCAACGTAGCGCGGAGAGGCAAGCATTGCATTCAGCAAGCTATTGCTCCCAACGGTGCACCAGCGTGGCGTGGGTATCAAAGGCGCATGCCTGCGTAGGTGGAAGTGGGCGTGACCCCATGCAAATGATGGGCCGAGCGCCTGACAGGTACCTGCACTCATGCACAGCACCCCTGTGCGCCTGCTCACAACCACGCCGGCACAACCTCCTAAGCTACACTGGTTTACTGCGTACGCCAAGAACATAAGTACACCCGCTTATGTTCACTGGTGCAGACATTGGAAGTGTGGTATACATTGTGCTGCCTAAAGGGAAATAGCTGCTAACACTGCTAAAAAAGAATAAATAAGCAAAGCTAAATGGTGAAATATAGTGTAGCGCTTAGACAATATGTATCATGACAATATACTGTACAATACTTATGTGAATACAATCACAAAATAAGTTGATAAAGTGTGAGACACTAAATAAAATAATATTATGAAAATTCATGAATATTAACTGGTTACAGTGTTATGAAGTCCATGCAATTGTACTGTATAACACCAAATAAATGATGAAATGTTCAATACATGGATAAAAGTGCAACGTGCTCAAGTCCATAAAAGTGGGTCCCACCACGTGAAAAGAAAACTGATATACACATAAAAAAGGCTGTTGTCTTCTGTCAGTGAAGAGTGACCACCACCAATAAAAATGGAGGCTTACCAGAAAGTGTGGACCTATGGTGACATGCGCCACTATAAGTCCAAACGAGCTTGTATATGCAGTTCTTAATCAGGCAAACGGAGGTTATCTTGATTGACACATCTGGTTAGATGATAAATGGTACTTCAAACCATGGGAGGACATACAGTGAAATGGAAATTTCTTCAGTAGTGTTGCTCCAATAGTATCAATAGCAAGAGAAAATAAGGGAGAAAAGTGGCCACATAGCGTAATCCAGTTTCATAAAAACAAAATTTATTAAAGCAGCAGGTACACTCACATGGAAGCTGGAAAGGTCACGCATTTATACATCGGTGCCGCCTCACCTATGTATACTACCTCCACAGAGCACAGAGCGGGGGGACAAGCAAGGCCAGGAAACTGGAAATCTTGCAGAAGGTGACCCTGGAGCTGAACACCCTCATCCATAAAACCAGGACATGGAAGGAGGTCCAGAAAAAAAATGATATGTGTCGGTGTGTCAGGGAAAACCTGGCAAAGATGAAGAGACACCTCAGGGCCACAGGAGGCGGATCAGCTAGTACTTTAAAGCTGACCGCTGAAGAGGAGGTCATAGCCAGCTGCCTGGCGCAGGAGCAGGTGGAGGGCATGGAGGGATTTGACTCCAGCGAACAGGACTTGAGGAGAGGTAAGTGTGTTTCACCCCCCCATCCGATGTGGAGCATGTGAGGGGGTGCAAGGGAACATGTGACAAGTGTGTGGATCCACCAACATGTGAATGCTGTGTGTCATCCACAGATGTGCTGGAGGGAGCTGGGCCATCATCTGCCTCTGGACGACCCACGCCAGGCAAGCAGCATGTTCCTCAGTCTGACCCCCTGGCAAGCCACGAAGCTGGGCAACACGCTGTGGCTGCAGAAACGGTGGGGGGAGTGCACACACATGTGCATTGGAGGTCGTTGTGGAGGAGCATGTGGACATCCAACAGGAGGACTGCCTGTACCTCGATGAGGAGGATACCATCTGCGCCGGACCCTCCGAGGCGGTGGAAGTCGCAGACCTCCCCACGACCTTGACGCCCATCAGGGGAACCCCCCCCGAGGGCCACCCCAGCCAGAGGAACACCTTCAAGGGCCACTCTGGCCAGAGGAACACCTTCAAGGGCCACCCTGGCCAGAGGAACGCCTTCAAGGGCCACCCTGGCCAGAGGAACGCCTTCAAGGGCCACCCCGGCCAGAGGAATGCAACCGACTGCGACTCCCAGGAAGGCCCTGAGCAAGACCAGGGGTTCAGCCGGATCTGTCTAAGAAGGGCTTGAGAGGGAACAGGCCCGCCAGACACGCACATGGCAGACATTGCCATCGACCTCCATCGTGTGGCTTGGCTGACAGCCTAGCCTCCTTCATCGGGTCCTCGGCGAAAGCACAGGCTGAGTAAACACAATGCAGCAGTGCCTTAACCAGCAGGCTGAACACACCATGGCCATCTCTGACTGCCTGCAGGAGGTCAATGCCAATTGTGCAGCCATGGCCACATGCCTGTGTGACCAGTCACAGACCCTAGATGGCATGTACCAGCACATGGTAGCAGGGGGTCCTTCAACATCTGGGGACCAGGGATCGGACATGCAGGCGACCCAGGTACGTAACACCACTACTAGAGAGGAACTACAGGCAACAGCAGCAGGGATCGTGGCGGAGGTTAGGAGCTTGGGCGTGATAGTGCAGGCCAACACTGCCACCATACAGTTCGAGGGTCGCCAGAACAGGCGCCTACAGCGCCAACACAATGCCAGTCAGAGGCAGTTGAAACAAATGGCGTGCTGACCCGCATTGCCATTGCCTTGGAGGGGATGCAGGCAACATCTCAAACCAGCTCCAATAGCGTCAGCCCAGGAGATGAACCACCACGAGATGCCCCACCCAAGTCATCTCCACGATAACTGCGGAGCAGAACCCTGGGCACGAGGCATGGACCGCGAGAGGGCAAATGACAAGTGACTGTCCTGAGGACAATGGCACCACGAGTGCAGCTCAGAGTCTTGATTAATTTTTGTTGGGTGACGTGCACAGAGGCATGTGCCGTGCACCTGGAAGGGCTTGCCATGGTGGACAATGGCATGGTCCAAATTTTTATTTTCCTTTTCACGGATGTCACAGCACCATCGGACTGCACATGGTCAGGAGTGCAGAAGTGTCCATGGTGACTGGAGACCGGTTTGCAGGGGCAGGGTTTGCCCGGTGATGTCAGTGCGACGGTGTGACTGGTGTGTGACTGGTGTGTGAGTATGTGCATATGGCCAATGTGTCCAGACAGGCACAATGACATTTCTGCCAGAACTGCGTGTCAACTGGCAGGGGTCACCTTGGATCATCGGGGAGAGGTTATCCCTACGACCGTGTGGATGTGGTATGAATGTACAGCAACATCATTGGGGCCTTGGCGTGGCATTGCTGGTCCCAAGTCCTGCACGGTGGGCTAAACCCATGTGAGGTGGATGTGGGGTGTGTGAGATAGGGACCACAGTGGTGTGCATGCGTGCATTGTCCGTGTGTCATGATGAATGTGTGTGTTTAACGTGCAAAGATGTGTTCCACGAGGCAACTCCTGACTGCTGTTCCTTCAGCAGACGGGGTAGCCTCGGGCAGGGGGGGACTGTGTGGCTCGGGGGTTAGGTCATCACATATGTCAATCTACAGGCCCTTTCTCATGGCGTAGTTGTGCAGCACGCAACATGCATCGATGATCTGGCACACAAAGTTTGGGGAATACAACAGGGCCCTCCCGGACTTATCCAGGCATCGGAAACGGGACTTCAGGATGCCAAATGTGCGCTCCACCACTGTACGGGTGCGTATGTGTGCAGCATTGTATCTTCTCTCGTCTCTGGTTTGGGGATTCCAGTATGGAGTCAGGAGATGGAGCCCAAGTGCATATGCCGAGTCACCTGGAAGGGAAAAGACAGGAGGATGTTAGCCGTGCATGTGCCCCTAGTGATGTCTGCATCATGGGGTCGGACAGTCATGCCTGACTCCCATGTCACTCACCAAGCAGCCAGCTGTCCCTGTACACATTCTGTTTGAATTCCGTTGGGATGGTGCTTTGATGGTATATGTAGCTGTCGTGGCTGGCCCCTGGGTGTTTGGCACGGACGTGCCATATGAGGCATTGGGCATTGGCTATCACCTGAACATTGATGGAATGCTACTGCTTACGATTGCGGTATATGTGCTCTGTGGCACGGTGGGCATTAGTGCCACATGTGTGCAATCAATGGCCCCGACGGTGCGTGGCAATCCGGCAATGCTGTAGAAATCCTGCATTGTCTTCTGCCGCAGAATCTCATGGGTCAGTTTGATGATGTGGTGGGACATGCGTGTGAGGATTGCGTGGACAACCTGGTGCACGCATCTGCTCATGGTGGATTGTGATTGTGACATCACAGACACGACTCCACTTGTACGTTGGAAAGATCCACTGACGAGGAAATGGAGTGTTGCCAGTACCTTGATCAGTGGCTGCACTGCATGTGAGCGTCCCGTCTGGCTGGTGATTTCATCATGCAGGGCTGTGGCTAATTCCAGGATGGCTTTAGGGCTGAATCTGAAGATGCGATACACCTCCGATTCCCCCATGCCGAAGACGTTCATGCGCGTTCGGTATATCCTCTTCTGTGCCCTCCTCGTGCCTGTTGACGCAGTAGTGCTATGACCATGGCTTCCCCTGGCATGTTGGCATACGGATGTGTTGTCCTGCAAGTGT
Organism: Rana kukunoris; assembly: GCA_029574335.1. Lineage (NCBI taxonomy): Eukaryota > Metazoa > Chordata > Amphibia > Anura > Ranidae > Rana > Rana kukunoris. The sequence goes on from CM056050.1 coordinate 456,521,414, forward strand.
GGTTGCTCTGCTTGTCCGTAACGGTGCTGCTGCAGCTGCTCTCCAGCTGACCTGTGCTTGTCTGTTGCCAGGTTGCACCTCATTTATGGGGAATAACTTTACGCTGAACGTACAACTTACACGCACCTCGCATAGCATGCATCGGGTGCACGCACCTTTGTGAATCGCTGTATTTCCCCCATTTGCATGTTTGAATGGCTAATCAATGGGAGCAGCACCATGCATCCAGCCCATATGTGCGCCCACGCTACGCCGGCGTGTGCAAGCTACGTCAGCGGGGTGTAGCCTGTTTTTAGGCGCATGTTGGTTTGTGGGTCTGCACATTTGCACTTACGTCGGCGTTGTGAATCTGGGCCCTTATGTCTAGACCTGGAGGAAAGCCAGGGTGGTGAAAAATGTGCGTCACAGGGAGGTAATCCGAGGTCAGGGAGGACAAGGGTCTCAATTTGTCCCATAGGGCAACGGCTTGAGATAGGATGGGCGATAAAATTGGTGGTCGCTCCTTGGGGGGAATCCAGAGGAGGAAGTTGAGAGTGAAGGATGAGACTGCCTGCCTTATAAGTTGGATCCAGTCTGGTTTTTCAAATTTAGAATAAACCGTGGACAATTTAAATAATCTAGCTGATTGGGAGTACCATAGGAGGTTGGGTAGGCTGAGCTCTCCTTTAAGTTTAAGGTTGAAATAAGAACCTGCAACCCAAGTCACCCCAGACGAATTTAATTATTTTGCTTTGGAAGGATCTTAGGTGGTCCATCCTGACTAAAATGGGGAGGGCTCAGAACAAGTACAGCCATTTGGGAAGGAGCTACATCTTAATCGAGTGAATTTTGCCTAGCCAGGATAGTTCCCCCTTGGATAATTTTTTTAAGTCTGATTCAAGTTTTTTATACATAGGGGGATAGTTGGCAGAATATAGGTTTTCAGTTTTATCTGTAAGGCAGCATACACACGCTCGGTTTGGTCCGATGAAACTGGCCTTAAGGCCAGATTCATCGGTCCAAACCGAGGGTGTGTATGGCCCATGACCGTCGTCCGTTGGACCAAAGTTTTAAAACTTGCTTTAAAATCGGACCGATGGACGCCTGACCATCGGACCAAACCGATGGTTAATACGCAAAAACATCGGACCAAAAACCGGCGCATGCTCAGAATCAAGTCGACACATGCTTGGAAGCATTGAACTTCGTTTTTCCAGCAAGTCGTTGTGTTCTACGTCACCGCGTTCTGACCTGATCGGATTTTGGACTGATGGTGTGTACGCACATCAGACCATCAGGCCACTTCAGCGGTGAACCGATGAAAATGGTCCGTCGGACCATTCTCACTGGGTTGGACCGATCGTGTGTACGCGGCCTAAGGCAGCTTACACACGATCAAACATATCTGCTGAAACTGGTCCGCAGACCAGTTCCAGCGGACATATCCGATCGTGTGTACGGGCTAGCAGACAGGTTTCCAGCAGACAAAAGTTTTAGGCCTCGTACACACTATCAAATCTGTCTGTTCAAATCGGTCGGACCGACCGATTTGAACAGATCTGTCTGCTGGCATTTTGGTTTGCTCGCGTGTACACACGAGCAAACCAAAATCCCCGCCAGCAGACAGCGCGCTGACGCGTCGGTGACGTGGCGGTGACGTTGACGCCGCCACGTCACCGCACCAGGAAGTAAAACACTTCCGCGCATGCGTCGAAATCATTCGGCGCGTGTGCGAGAAGACATGTCTGCCGGTTAGCATACTAACCGGCAGACATGTCGGGCGGACGGGTTCCCAGCCGACAGATTTCAAAGCATGCTTTGAAATCTGTCGGGTGGCCAAATCCGTCTGTTTGCCCGTACACACGATCAAATCTGTCTGCTGAAACGGTCTAGCAGACCGTTTCCAGCAGACAGATTTGATCGTGTGTACGAGGCCTAAAAGCATGCTATAAAACTTGTCTGCTGGAAAGTGGTCTGTCGGATATGTCCGCTGGTTAGTACGCCTAACCAGCGGACAGAAATTCCCCGCATGCGTCGAATGGATTCGACGCATGCATGGAGGTATTTTACTTCCTGGTTTGGTGACGTGGCGGCGTCAATGTCACCGCCACGTCACCACGCTGTCTGTTTGCGGGTATTTTGATTTGATCGTGTGTACACACATCAAACCAAAACATCCCAGGCGACATGTCCGATGAAAACGGTCCGTCGGACAGTTTTCATCAGATATATCTCCTCGTGTGTACGCGGCCTTAGAGTTATTCCCAGATATTTGATGAATGACTTTACGCCAAGCAAACTCAAACTAATTTTGAAGGGGAGGGGCTTCTTCTGGGGGAAGTGATATGTTAAGGGCCTGGGATTCAGAATGGTTGACTATAAGGCCTGAGATTACTGAGAAATCTGTAAGAACATTTCACAGGTTGGGGAGAGAAGTGGGAAGTGATGAACATGAGCATGTCATCTGCAAACAAGGCACATTTGTGGGTCTGGTGACCACAGGAAACCCCTTGTGTATTTGGGTTGTGTCGGATGGCTACGCTACTGATTCAATTGCGATCGTTAAAATCAGGGGGGGGGAGAGAGTGCATCCCTGTCTAGTTCTCCTGGAATGCATAACAGAGCAGTATAGGGGCCCTGGGTGTGCATAATAGCTTTAGGAGAGGAATATAGAACATGGAGAATACCCTAGAATAGCCCTGGGTGTGCATAATAGCTTTAGGGGAGAAATATAGAGCATGGAGAATACCCAAGAATACCCAGTGTTCAAAAAGTGAAAAGATGTATGGACACTCCACAGAATCAAATGCATTGTGTAAGTCTAGGGAGAGTGTCATTCCTTTCTGTTTAGGGGCCTTATCCCAGTTAGATTGAAGAATGGAAATTACATCTATGGCCCTTCTCGTCTGGTTCGTGCCTTGTCTGCCTGGGATAAATACCACCTGGTCCCTATGAATGTAGCGACCTATGAAAGAGGCTAAACGGTTGGCTAAATTCTTTGTGAGTATCTTCATTCAGGTCATTGTAAATGAGGGATATGGATCTGTAATTACCAACTTCTTCCATATTTTTGTTTTATTTGGAGAGCACTATGATGTAGGCAGCGTTTAGTGCAGGGTCTAGGGGGTTACCTTTAGTTTTATAGTTGAAAAATTTGGCCATTAATGGTGTTAAGGTTTCTACAAAGGCCTTGTAATACGGGACCGAGAGGCCTTCTGGGCCAGGAGCAGATCCCTTTTTTAGGTCTTTGATGACCTCTAGTATCTATTCTACTGTAAATGGGACTTCTAGCAATTTTCTATGAGTAGGGGAGAGGTGGGACAAAGGGAGATCCTTTATGAATTCAGAGAACCTTGGTTCTACGTCCCTGGATTTTGAGCTGTAGAATTTGGAGTAGAACTCATGGAACGCCTCCAGAATCTTGTTTAGGTTGGTGGTGGGGGGCATCCAGTGACTCTGATTTTGGGAAAGGTGTGAGATCTCAGTTAGGGAGAAAGTTTGGAAGCCAACCTAGAGCCTATACGATCCATCTGGGCATAGAACTCAGCTCCACTCCAACGCATCTGTTTTTCTGCTTTAGTTGTAAGGGCCAAATTAAGCTCCAGTCTGGCCTTGTCTAAATTTCTTTGTTGAGTGTTTCTTATGCTCTTTTTTTTTTGTGAAAAAGCCTGCTCAAGTTTCGCGATGGTGGATTGGCGCTCCCTTTTGAGTTGGGTTGCTATCTGGATAATTTTTTCCCTAATTGTCACTTTATGGGCCGCACATAAAGATTCCGGGGAGATGCTGGCCCGGATTCATGTACCCAGGCGTATCTTTAGAGCGGCGTAGCGTATCTTCTTTACGCTACGCCGCCGCAACTTAGAGAGGCAAGTGCTGTATTCACAAAGCACTTGCTCCCTAAGTTACGGCGGCGTAGCGTAAATGTGCCGGCGTAAGTCTGCGTAATTCAAACTAGCTAGGCAGTGGGCGTGTTTTATTAACCTTGACCCCATGCAAATTATGTGTCGAACGAACGGCGAATGCGCCGCCTGTGGACATATCCCAGTGCGAATGCTCAGAAGCACGTCAGATAGAATGCATAAGTGACGTAGGCGCGCAATGCCTACGACGAGTGAACGTAACCTACGCCCAGCCCTATTCACGTACTACGTAAACAACGTAAAATTCGACGTTGTCGTTCCCTGGCCCATACGTCTGCATTAGCTGCACCTCATATAGCAGGGGTAACTTTAGGCCGGACATAAGCCTTATGCAAAGCGCATATATGAAGCGGCTGGCGCATCTACATTCGTGAATCGGCCTATCTTGCTTTTGCATATTTAACATGGGAACGCCGAATGCGTCCAGCGTAACTATGCGCCCACGATACGCCGGCGTAGGCAAGTTACGTCGGACGACTGGAGCCATGTTGTTCGCTGTATCTTGCTTTGTGAATCGGCGCAAAGATGCGACGGCGCACATTTAAAATTACGGTGGCGTATCTGGAGATACGCCGGCGTAACCACTTTGTGAATCCGGGCCGTTGTCTACATCATTTAGCACAAAGTATTTCTTCAGGGCAGTCTCAATAATTTGTTTGGATTGGTTCGCTTAGAATTGATTCGTTAAGACGCAAGTGTGAAATGGGTCTTTTGGTTGAAAGGGGTCTTAGGCCGCGTACACACCAGCAAATATATCTGTTCAAATCGGTCGGACAGACCGATTTGAACAGATCTGTCTGCTGGCCGTTTTGGTTTGATCGTTGTACACACGATGAATGAATGAATGAATGAAAAACTCTGGGCGCTCGTTGTTTCTGTCTCTCTGGTCATCAAAAGAGCAGAGTTTTAATCCGTCTTCTGAAGCTCAGGTGGTTTTCCTCCAACCGAATGCTGGTTGGTAAAGCGTTCCATAGTCTGGGACCTTGGAAAGCAAACCTTCTTTCTCCTTTGGACTTGTATCTGGCTTTGCGTATCTTGACCAGAATTTGGTCGGTGGATCGCAGAACGCGATTGGGATTGTGGGCTGCTATCTTTTCGCATAGATATTGCGGAGCCTTCTCATGGATGCACTTATGAGTCAGACAGAGTGTTTTAAAAGCAATTTTGTCTTTTACTGGCAGCCAATGAAGGGCTCTCAATGAAGGTGAGATTGATTCCCAGTTTTTTTCCCAGTCACCAGTCTGGCGGCCGTATTTTGAACGACTTGCAGAAGAGCGATTTGGTACTTGGGGAGTCCGAGGTAAAGGGCATTTGCAAAGTCCAGTCTGGAGTTCACAATTGTTCCCACCACGACTGCTACGTCTTTCTTGGGGATAAACGGAATAAGTCTGCGTAGTAGGCGCAGCAGATGGTGAGATCCGCTGACTACTGACCCTATTTGTGCGTCCATTGTCATGTAGGTGTCAAAGATGACCCCGAGACTTTTGAATTTGGAGTTAGGGGAGATGATCTAGCCCAGAATGGGCGGGGGTGTCCAAGTTGTTGCCAGCTGACTCTTGTGACTGGCGTGAAACAGAAGAAGTTCTGTTTTGGAACTGTTGAGTTTAAGATAACTCTTGTTCATCCAGTTTTCTATCAAAGAGAGACAATTCTCTAAACTGGGATGATGATCCTTTTTATTGCAGATGCGAAAATATAGTTGCGTGTCATCTGCGTATGAGTGATAAAGTAGTTGTTGGCTACTAATGATTTCAAAGAGAGGGCGAAGATAGATGTTAAAGAGCACCGGTGATAGGGGGGATCCTTGAGGGACTCCACATGACACTTTTGCGTTTTTCAGAAATGAAAGGTCCTAATTTCACTGTTTGTGATCGGTTTTCCAGAAAGGAGGAGAACCATGGTAGATCACCTTCTGTGACTCTGGCTACCTCAGCCAGCCGAGTCAGTAACAGTTTGTGGTCTACCGTGTCAAAGGCTGCGCTTAGGTCCAACAGAACCAGGAGACAAGATTCTCCTTCGTCTGCAGCCTCAAGAGCGTCGTCCCATATTTTGAGCAATGCTGTTTCTGTCCCGTGTCCGGGACGGAAACCTGATTGGAATAGATCAAGTAGATTGTGGGTATCTAGATGCTGTTGCAGCTGTTGTACCACTACTTTCTCCATTATCTTGGATAGAACATTTAGGCCTGTTATGGGACGGCGGTGATTAGGGTCCTTGGGGTCTAGGGTAGGTTTCTTCAAGATGGACTGGTTTATGAGCTGCGTGATAGGTAGTGCCAAGATGTCGGCACATTCCTTCAGTAGCTTAGTGGGGATAATATCATTAGGCGCTGTGCTTTTTCGCAAAGTACCGATGATATTTCTTGTGGCATCAACGGAGGTGGGTTTCAGAGTGAACTTGGTTGATTGTAGAAGGTTTCTATGGGTGTTCTGTGGTTGATTAAGGGGGTGGTTGCGGGGGGTATTATTTTGTCGAATGCTTTCCCGGATTCCCCCAATTTTATTGATGAAGAAATCCGACAATTCATCGCAAAACTCTTGGGTATCTGAATTCGGGACTTCAAGACAGCCCGGATTCATGGTCTGACTGACCAGCTTGAAGAGTTCACGGGGCGATTTAGGGCATTGTTGATGGCCTTAGAGAAAAAAAAATTCTTGGCTAGGACGATTTCTTTATGGTATTTTCTTGTTACTTCCTTGTAGATGATGAGGTTCTCCTCTGAAGCGTTTCTTTTCCAGGCGGCTTCCGCCCTTCTGCTCTCTTGCTTCAGTAGCGATAGCTGGTTGTTGAACCAGCCGGACTTGTTTTTCTGGATGCGGGTTTTATGTATAGGTGCTACTAAGTCAATGGACTGTAGTAGGGCTGTATTTATGGCATCCAATGTATCTGAGACTGTTCGGAGTGGTTGGAGTGTTTTTTATTTTATTTCCTAAGGTAGATTTGAAGAGTTCCGAATGGAGCTTCTTCTGAGATCTAGTCCAGTGTGTTATCACCGGCTTAGGTGTTTTTATCAATGGGGGAATTTTGGAAATTATGAATTTAATTGCATGGTGATCTGTCCATGGCAACGGTTCATTTTCCAAAATACTTATTTCCAGATTTTGTCTGAAAATTAGGTCGAGCGTGTAACCTGGAGCATGTGTGGGCACACATACTAGTTGTTGTAGTCCTTATCCTTCCAGGTGGTCAATACAGGCGTCGGCCACAGGATCCTGTGGGGAGTTGGCCTAGAGATTGAAGTCCCTGAGCAGCAAAAGGTGTTTGCTGTTTAGGGTATAAGTGGAGATAAATTCCGTCAGTGATGCTAAAAACTGCGATTTTGGCCTGGGTGGCCTGTAGCAGAGTAGAATACGGACGGTCTCCTGGGGATTTGCTTGTAGTTGTAGAGTAAGGGTTTCCATGAATGGAAGAAGATTTTGAAGGACTGGTTTAGTGATCGCAAGATGCGTCTTGTGGATCACCGCCAGGCCTCCTCCTCTTTGCCCTATTCTGTTTTCAGTTATAATACGATAGTTTTCTGGCACCAGTTCTCCTAGAATGGTGTTACAGTCGGCTGTGAGCCAGCTCTCTGTAATAAAGAGGCAGTCTAAATCGTATTGTAGTATGAAATCATGGATTTCCAGTCGGTGTTTTACTGCCGATCTTGTATTGATCAAAGCACATGATATGTGCTTAGGTTGGGATGGGTGACTGAGTTTTTTGACAGTCGATCTGTGATCAATTCTCAAGTTGCTCAGTTCTTAAGGACTTTTTGGTGACGGCTGGTAGTATTGTGGCAAATCGCCTCAAACTCCAAATGGTTTCTGCCGAGTACCGCAGATTAGCCATAGTTGCCCGTCGCCGGGGGGGGGGGGCAGGGGGGTGGTGGTCGGATGGCAATGGAGGGAAGATTCACTGAATCTTCACTCCCGACTTTGGTCCAGAGGAAGGCAAAAAAAACCTGTCCGAGCTATGCCAATGTGCTGGGGCAGGGAAAAAATTCCTTCCTGATCCCTGAAAGGCGATCGGCAAAAACCCTGGATCAAATTCTATTAGGTTGTGAGGGGCTGGGGGTAGGAGATGTCTCTTTTGCTGGGGAGGTGTACCAAGATGGCCGCTGGCCAGACACTGAACCCAAGCCTGGGGGCTATCAGTGGGGTGGACTGGCAGCAGAAAGGTGGCTGGGTTGAATAGCCTGGGGGCGGAGGGGGTTATCCAGGAGTGAGTGGGGAAAAATCAGGGCAAAAAACTGGGAGAAAAATAGTGAGCTGGGTATAGAGCGCCGCTAGGCCGTGGACGAAGCCACAGTCTTTCCTACGACGCGGCTGCCGCAGACCTAGCATAGGCTGGCGCGGATTGTTTGAGAAGAGGAAAGAAACGGGAAACAGCGGTGGAGGGTGGGGGGTGGAGGCGGCAAGGAAAAGGTGCCTCAATGGTGGACAGTGGAGGGGGTGTAGATGCCAGAAGGGGGGGATTTAATCGTCTGCCTCCTGGGATCAGATGCCGTGGCTTGTCCTGAAAAGGACAGCCGCCCACAGTACCAGGGAGACAGGTAGACTCACCTTCCAAAGGAGGGGAGGAATGCTGTAAAGAGGCTGGAGGGGAGGCCAGGTTCAGAAGCAGGCTGGAGCTGGATCTGGGGCTGGGCTGGGCTAGGATGCACCCTGCCTGCCTGTCTACCTCCTACGCCTGTCTGGAGCTATGACACACACGTTTCTGCTCCTAGGAACGAGCGCCGCTGTAGCTCCTGCTGCTAATCCGCCTACCTCACTGATAATGACGTTATGAGTGACAGCGCCGTGACGTGGCGGTGACGTTGACACCGCCACGTCACCACACCAGGAAGTAAATTACTTCCGAGCATGCATCGAATCCATTCGACGCATGTGCGAGAAGATATGTCTGCTGGTTAGCGTACAAACTAGCAGACATGTCGGGTGGACGGATTCCCAGCCGACAGATTTTAAAGCATGCTTTAAAATCTGTCGGCTGGCCAAATCCGTCTGCTCGCCCGTACACACGATCAAATCTGTCTGCTGGGACGGTCTGGCAGACCGTTTTCAGCAGATAGATTTGATCGTGTGTACGCAGCCTCAGAGAGATGACTACTATCGAGTGATCTGATGGGGGCTATCTATTATGGCTGTGCTATGTGCGAAAGTTTTAAGGTTGGGGGACATCAGAAGATGGTCAATTCTGGTGTATGCATGATGAGGGCTAGTAAAATGGGTATAATCCCATTTGCCAGGGTCCAAGCGTCAACAAGATTGGCTAACCTGAGGCTGGCCTTCGTAGGGCCAGTGAATCGGCTGAGAGGCATTTGGACTTATCCAAACCTTGGTCGAAGGCTACATTGGAATCCCTGCCGAATATTAGTGTCCCCTCCAGATCCGGGAGTATGTTTTTGAAGAGAGATTGAAAGAAATCAACCTGCCCTTTACTGGGAGCGTAATACGAAATTAGGGAGTATAGGTGGCCCTCGATTGTGCCCTTGACCAGGATTAAACTCCCCTCTGGGTCCCTGAGATCTGACTGTCAGGCAAAATGATTGTTTTGGAGAAGAGGATAGCTACTCCCCTGAGTTGTGGGAGAAAGGTCCATAAATACTTGCATTTGATGGCCCTGGCACATCACCTGGGCTTTGGCTTTGAGACTTTCGCATCACTTCATGGGGGGGGGGGGGCAAGGGCTCTGTGGGCTCTGTTCAATTTAAGGTGATGTTGGGGGATACCCGGTATCAGGTTCTGCATGAGGTCCTAGATCACTGTTGGGATGTCAGTGATTTTCTCAGGGAGACCCCTGGCCCTAAAATGATATCTTCTTGGCCTATTCTCGAGGTCATTTGTTCTGGAGAGAGCTGTATTGAGCTGGTCCTGTAATACTTGGATGTGGTTAGAATTCTGATTGGTCCTTGAGACTGTGCTGTCCAGTTTCTGCTCTATGGCATCCATTCTGGCACCCAAATTTTGAAAATCAGATTTAAAGCGGAGCTCCACCCAGGAAAACAACATTTCCCCATGTTGTTAAAAAAAAAAAAAAATGAAAAAAAAAAAAAAATACTCACCCGAAATACCTGTTGCTATGCGGAAGTCCGTAATCTGCCTCTTCCACTCCGCGGTGCCTTTTCTTCTTGTCCTTCTGCTTGTGAATGGGGCGCGCTGCTTTCTGGGAACTGTGTGTGTTCTCAGAGAGCAGCGCGCCCATTCACAAGCCAGCTTGAGACTCACGCAGGCGCAGTAGGAAATGGGCAGTGAAGCCGTACGGCTTCACTGCCTGTTTCCCATAGTGTGAATGGCGGCGCGGGACCCGGAGCGATCGTGGGACCGGCATCGGGGGGGCCCATCAGCGCGGGCAAGTAGGACAAGGTAAGTGTCCTTATTTAAAGTCAGCAGCTACACTGTTAGTAGCTGTTGACTTTAAAAAAAAAAAAAAATCGCGGCTGGAGCTCCGCTTTAATGTCTCCCGTTTTTTGCAGCTGTATTGGATAGGCCCATGTCCTGTAAATCTGAAATTTTGCGTAAAAGATCTGCAGCAAAGAGGGCAGTGTCCATGCCTACTAATCCTGTTGAAAAGGCCTCAGGTGGACAGGCTAAGGTAGGCCCTGCTGTGGAGAAGTTATAGTGCTCTATAGTGTGGCCCAGTAAAGATTCTGTGGATGCTGGGGAAGGGGCATGGAGATGCTGTCCTTTTACCTGAGAGATGGCGGTGTAGGTGAGGGTTGCAAGAGAAATTATGTGCCTCATGTCAGCAGGCCCTAAGGCCTCAGCGCTGAGCACCTATGTTAATCTGACCACGGCGGCCATCTTGATACACCCATCCGTAGCCTGGGTGTTAAATTGTGGCCTGAGATCCCTCCAAACGCCCGCTGTGGGGTGGTGATTAAGGGGGTCCTGATCCCCATTGCTAGCAGTCTCGGTAGCTGTGTTTAGGCGCAGTGATCACCGTTGGTCCGAGGTGGTGCAGAGCTCCGGCGCTGGCCGACCATGTCGGAGCTCTCGTGCATGCGCACTCATTTGTTTTAACAATTTATAAACTTTGCATATCATGGCCTGAAAGAATTATATCCCAATTAGAGAAAGTCAGAGGTTTGCTATTTTTCAACTTACCTTAACTGACCAAGCTGTCCAGACAATGTAGAGGGGTGAAAAAAAACATTTAATACTACCAGGTTTCATTTACGTAAAATCTTTATCCAAAAAGGAAAACTGTTTGTTCTAACAAAAAATGGCCTGGGCAGGAAGGGGGTGTATGTGCCCAGGGGACAAGTGGTTAAGCACATTTTAGCCAGTGGCAGAATAGTTCACATTTATTTTCAGCCTCCAGAACCTTTTGACCTTACAGGATAGATAGAATATAAATGTGTGTTAAATTGCAATAACTGTTTTTTTTCTCCCTCTTCACTAATTCTTCTGTGTTAAGTGTGAAACATGCCAATACTATTTTTAAATATGCATACATAATTGCCTACAATATATCCACTGGGAACATTTCTTTAAACTTTGTTGTGTAACCTGTGATTCTGTGTTATCAGCCAGGCCAAAGAAAGGTTAGTAGAGGCACTTATTAGTAACCTCAATCTGCTAAATCTCCTGAGTTTATGTAAATTATTGTCATTTTGGGATCTGAATTTATGAATTACTGGAGTTTTAAAGTATGATGTTAGGTACACTTTCTCTGATATATAGGAAACATTGATTCACAGAGATGAACAAACGTCTTAAAATCTGCTCCATCAGTGTTTTGCCTGGTTCAGTCCCACAATTCTCCTAAGTGGGTTGAAAGTGTTATTTTTTTCTCTTTTTAACATTAACAATATGTAAAAAAACACATGTCCCTCATCTTAAACTGCCACAGCTAGGATACAGACTTGTGTCCTTAGAAGAAAGACCATAAGCATACCAGATCCCGCTATAATTGTACTCTCTCAACTTATAAAGCCCTTTTGGAGATGTCCTAAAAAGCTGGATTCACCTTTAAAAAAATCAGTTTTGTGCTAACTGGCATTGGGTATGCCCACACTACAAGGGCCTGTGAAAATAATGCATTGTGGTAGCCTACGTACACACAGCCCCTTTCTCGTATCTCCCAAAGCCTTAGGCCGCGTACACACGGAGGGACATGTCCGCTGAAACATGTCCGACGGACCGTTTCCAGCGGACATGTCTCCTCTGGATTTTTGTCCGCTGGTGTGTACACATCATCGGATGAAAATCCCCTCGGCCAGGGAACGCGGTCACTTGGCGGTGACGTTGACGCCGCCTTGTCACCAAACCCGGAAATAAAATGCTTCCGCGCATGCGTTGAATCCATTCGACGCATGCGCGGACAGTTAATGTACTAACCAGCAGACAGATCTGACGGACAGGTTTGTAGCGGACAAATTTCAAAGCATGCTTTGAAATTTGTCCGATGGACAAACCTGTCTGCTCGCCCGTACACACGATCGGATTTGTCTGCTGAAACGGTCCGTCGGACCGGTTTCAGCAGATAAATTCGATCATGTGTATGCGGCCTTAGTGCCCCCCTATAATTAGAGTAGGGGGTGGGAACAGACAAGTCAGCACTTTTTGTGTTTTAGGTTTTGATGTATCCCTACAGTGAAGATGATATGAGCGGGTACCTGAAATGATTTTTTTTAAAGATAGGGCACTGCATTGGGAAGTAGGAACACTCAACACTCCCTATCAGTTGAACAGTAAATTTTATGCAAGAAAATGGGCCAATGCTTCCTAACATTTTTTTCTAAAGATCTATATTGAATTCTGTTAGGATAAATCTAAAAATAAAATAAAGACAACTTCATACGCTTTACAATTTAAAGTATCGCTATAAAGATGATAACAATGTGATAATTCCAATTATCAGTGTAACAATATCACCCTGTGACAAGTGAGATAATATTACATTCAATCAAAAGTCCATAAGCAAAATAAAATTCACCCAAAAAAGAGTTGATCCAGTGTAAACTTTTCTGATCTTCCACTACACCACTAAGTGCCAGTGATTCTGCTACCTCTGAATATATCGCACACTTACCAGATATTTATGCCTTACACTCTCATGCTTGGCAAAATCGCTTTAAACCACACAGACATGGTTAGCTGATCTCCGTTATGCAGCAGCAAGCATGCAAAGAAAAATTCCTCCAAATAGTGTAATATTGTAAAACCAGTTTAATAAAAACGCACCGGCGGAGACTATTCAATGGCGCATGTGCTCGCCTCGTGTCCTCTTGTCCACAATATTCCGAACACCACATCAGTACAAAGTGGAACATAGATCCTTTCACAAGGAGCTACCATAGTCACACAAAAAGTACTCTATTTTCATTTAGCTTGGATATAATTTAACATGTGGTATTGCACATAAGCACCGAGCTATGCTATAGCGCGAATATTTGAATAATGAGTGATTATTAACAGATTTTGCGAGACTCATTCTAAAAAACGTAATACATTACATATCAAAAGGACTGATGACTGGTAATATTGCCTACCATGTTATTATATATGATCAATGAAACTACATAATAAAACTATATAAAACCATATAAAAATGATTTAAAAAGTATATAGGAAGAAACTATTCTGGGAAGATAGGGCAACAATTTAATAGCTATATTCAGCCACTGGTAGGCTGTCTTAGCAATTTGTACCCTTTATTAATTGTTTACTTTCATATATTATGCATACCATATTATTTTGTATGCAAAATATGTGCTCACCATAAGGTGCGCTACTATAGTCAAAAACTCAGAACCACTCCTCATAGAATTAAGTATTTAAATTAACTTCATATGTTAAAATATCAAATTGGACATAATCTTTTCATGCTTCCATCCAAAGTAATCAGAAATGATTGATAAAAAAAATGAGGTCTACCTCAATGTTCAAACCCCTAGGGAAGAGGCATTTTAATAAAAAAATCGAGTGAGTTTCTCTTTGGGATAAGTCTCATACTGTATTTGAACCCCTCCAAGAGGGAACACATCGTCAATCCTACAAAATTGTAATAACGTGGGATCTTGATTGTGCGTTTCTTTAAAGTGTAGGGAGAAACTATGATATTTGAACCCCTTTTTTTATATTAGTTAGGTGCTCAACTACTCGTATTTTTAAAAGTCGTTTTGTCCTCCTTACATAAAATAATCCACACGGGCACCATAGTAGATGCACTACATGTGAGGAATTGCATGAAACAAACACATTTATTTCAAATGTTTCCTGATCAATATTCGTGATCCTAGACATACCTCTGTTGCTCACTTTGACAGTTCTGCACTAAATACATTTCCTACAAAAGTAAAATCCCTTAAGGTCAATTTTTCCAATCCAAGATTTTTTAACCACCTGGTCGCAAAATTTGGCGCCCTCCTATATATGAATTTTGGTTGATTAGGCAATACTGCTCCCAGCTGTCTACCTCTACATAAAATATACCAATATTTTTTTGAAAATAGCCTCTATTTCCTTGTATTGGAAATGGAAACGTAATATAAAGCCCCACTGATGTTGATCATTGGTACTTTGCGCTTCTTCTTTTTTCTTAACGCATTTATCCCTAGCGATATTTGCTATCTCCTGAATTGTTTAATTAAAAGAAAAATCTCCATACCCCCTCTGAATAAACTTCTCTTTAAGAATATTGGCTTGTATGAGATAATCCTGTTGTTCAGTGCAATTTTATCCCTATAGCCACGCCAATCTGCTGTGAGAAAAAACTGACCACTGTACCAAAAATAGTTATGCGACATACAATAATCTAATGCTTGTCCAAGAAAACATTTTTGCATATGGGGAATGTCATCCCTTCTACCTAAAGCCCAATTGAGTGCCAGAGATGCATCCTCATGCTGTATAATGGTGTACAGCGAGCATACATAAGCTGTCAAAGTAGGGTCCAATTCAACCTCATCCAGCAGCTGCAAAAAATCTGATGTGCCCTTCAGGTATGCTTTAGTGATTTTAACACTAGGTTGGAGGAATCAAAGTATTCTCCCAATCTTGCTGTTATAGACCCAAACCTGTTAACAATTGGTCGAGCTGGAGGTTTTTGGGTATCTTGTGGATTTTCAGAAATGTATAAATGACCGGAATTATACATGCACTTGGGACTAGATATCTTTTTTCTTTTACATTGAAAGCATTGGTGCTATATCCCCATTCTATCAAAGAGCTTAATTGAGCCTTATAGGGTTCTGTTGGATCAGAGTCCAATCTTCTATAAGTGGACTGATCTTCCAATCAATCCATCAGTTGGTTGTGGTAAAAAGATTTATTCATTACCACCACTCCCCCCCTTTATCTGCGGGTCGAACAATAATATTTTTCTTATCCTAGGGATTTAATGCCCTCCTTGATATAATCTAGATTGACCCTCTTTTTCGGGGCCAGTTCCTCAATGTCTTTCAACACCTTGGCCCAGATTCATAAAGCAATTACGCCTGTCTAACTGGTGTTAGACAGGAGTAATTTCAAATTTCGCGCGCCGTATCACTAGTTTGAATCCTCAAACCATGATACGGCGGCTTCGGGCTTCGATCCGAGAGGCTTACGTCTTCGTAAGCCTTCGGATCTACGCTGCGATATTTTTGCAGCCGCTGGGAGGAGTTCGCGTCGTTTTCATGCGTCGGGGTATGCAAATTCGTTTTTACGGCGATCCACGAAGGTACGAGTGTCCCTCGCAATCGCCTACGTCATTTTTTGGCTGCGTAATGTTAGAGGAGCTTTTTGCTGGTCTAACAGTGCGTAACCCATGTAAAGTATGGCCGTCGTTCCCGCGTCGATTTGAAAATATTTTTTTTTTTTTAACGTAACTGGTTCGGGAATAGGAATGTACGTAAACGACGCTACTACGACGTGACGACGTGTTTTCGCGCAATGCACGGCGGGAAATTTGCGAACGGAGCATGCGCAGTTCGATCGCCGTGGGAACGTGCCTATTTTAAATGCTTCACGCCCCCTACTCGCGCAGATGGATTGCGACGGGAGAAATACACTACGCCGCCGTCGTTTACTGGACAAAATCTACCTGAATTCCACGTAGAGCCAGGTAAAAAACGGCGGCGTAGTGTATTTCTGATACTCTACGAGAATCTAATTCTCTGTGAATCTGCCCCCTTGTTTTTAATGAATTCAATAAAATGGTTATTAGAATTCTGGGGGTTGAATATGGATGCATTTTTCAGGCTACTATCTGTTCAATTTGAAGTGACGACTATTCTATTTGCAGGGTTAACAGGATGACTTAAAAAATTTTTTTTCTTATTTAAAGTCCATACGTGGGTATCAATGTATACCTCAAATTTGTTCATAGTTTTCTTCGTTGCACATTTTAAACCTAAATTGAATATACTTAATTCCATTTTAATTGAGTTCAACCTCACTTAAATTATAAATTCTGGAATTTATGTGTCCCTCCTTGTTTTTTTGTGCTTGTTTGGATCTCCCTGCCCTACATCCCCTCCTTCTCCTTGAAAAGGTGTTAGATCTCGATTTGGGTATTGTTGTGAACTTCAGTCTGTTTTCATCGGTTTGGACCGATCGTGTGTACGCGGCCTTACAGTCTCTCCATGTTACCATTCTTTAAAATAACAATGTCATCAATGTATCGTTTCTACAAAATTACTTCCGGGATAGGTTCTTTGTTGATAACCTGTTCCTCCCAATGACTGCGAAGAAGGTTGGTGACATTGGGGGCATACTTAGCCCGCATGGCTGCATCTTTAATCTGTTTGTAATAGGAACCTTCAGGCCAAAAATAATTGTTAGTCAAGGCCAAATCAAGTAGGGACATGACAACGTTTTTTTTGTTCCGTCTTGAGATCTGTATGGGCATCTAAGGCTAAACCAGTAGTAGAAACAACATCCAAATGAATAAGGCTTGTATACAGGGATGCTACATCTATGGTGACAAGAACAATGTAATCCATGATAGGAGTCTCTTGTAATATATTAATAAGATGCTTACTGTCCCTAAGGTACGATGTACTAGCTTGGACTTTTGGCTGTATAAAAAAAAACTATATATTCTTCTCAGGGCTTTTTTTCTCAGAGAAAAGGTGGTGGAACTCACCCTCCCTCCCCTGGCCACGCCCCTACCCACCCCTAGAACCGCCCCTTTAGAGAACAGGGATGCAAGTAAATACATTCACAAATGCGTACCTTTTTTATGCTTTTGGGAATATTTATGGACTTTTTCATTTGCTTCATATTTATCTTAATGTGCACGTTATTATGTTTTTTTAGTTATAATTTTTAGGTTTTGTATACTGGTGTTATATTAATTCAGTTTTATGATATAATATTCGATTTTTTTTTGACATATTTTCACAATATAATATTCGATTTTTTTTTTACATATTTCACAATGTGTGTTCATATAACCAATTGTGTTGTCTAGATTGGTCTATTATTCATTTATATCTATTTCTGATATCACTATCATTAATTTCACGGATTTTGGTTTTGCGCTGTACCTCACTGCCTTTTTCCTAGTTCTTCCAATATATGTATCTGTATTATTGGTACTAGCAGCACTTCCACCCCCATTGGTTTAGCGCAGTGTTTTTTTCCATATTTTCTACATTCTCAAATGCGTAGCAGCAGAGACATTCCCAAATGCGTAGCAGCAGAGACATTCCCAAATGTACAGCAAAGAGACATTCCCAAATGTGCAGCAAATACATTTCCAAATACATTCCCAAATGCGTAGCAGCAGAGAAATTCCCAAATGCGTAGCAGCAGAGACATTCCCAAATGTACAGCAAATACATTCCCAAATGCGTAGCAGCAGAGACATTCCCAAATGCGTAGCAGCAGAGACATTCCCAAATGTACAGCAAGGAGACATTCCCAAATGTGCAGCAAATACATTCCCAAATACATTCCCAAATGCGTAGCAGCAGAGACATTCCCAAATGTACAGCAAATACATTCCCAAATGCGTAGCAGCAGAGACATTCCCAAATGTACAGCAAATACATTTCTAAATGCGTAGCAGTAGAGACATTCCAAAATGCGTAGCAGCAGAGACATTCCCAAATGTACAGCAAATACATTCCCAAATGCGTAGCAGCAGAGACATTCCAAAATGCGTAGCAGCAGAGACATTCCCAAATGTACAGCAAATACATTCCCAAATGCGTAGCAGCAGAGACATTACCAAATGCGTAGCAGCAGAGACATTCCCAAATGTACAGCAAATACATTCCCAAATGCGTAGCAGCAGAGACATTCCCAAATGCGTAGCAGCAGAGACATTCCCAAATGTGCAGCAAAGAGACATTCCTAAATGCGTAGCAGCAGAGACATTGCCAAATGTACAGCAAATACATTCCCAAATGTGTAGCAGCAGAGACATTCCTAAATGCGTAGCAGCAGAGACATTCCCAAAGGTGCAGCAAAGAGACATTCCTAAATGCGTAGCAGCAGAGACATTCCCAAATGTGCAGAAAAGAGACATTCCTAAATGCGTAGCAGCAGAGACATTCCCAAATGCGTAGCAGCAGAGACATTCCCAAATGTACAGCAAAGAGACATTCCCAGTGCATTAGAGCCACAGTCCAGCACAGAGACCACCCAGCTTAGTCCAACAAAGACTGGCCAGCCCAGCAAAGAGACTACCCAGCAAAGAAACCGCTCATCCTGCAAAGAGACAACCCAGGCAAAGAGACTGCCCAAACAGTGCCCAGGGAAAGAGACTGCCCAAACCGTGCCCAGGGAAAGAGACTGCCCAAACCGTGCCCAGGGAAAGAGACTGCCCAGCAAACAGTGCCCAGGAAAGAGACTGGCCAGAAAAGAGTGCCCATGAAAGAGACTGGCCAGAAAAGAGTGCCCATGAAAGAGAGTGCCCAGGAAAGAGACTGTCCAAACCGTGCCCAGGGAAAGAGCCCAAACTGCCCAGGGAAAGAAACCGTGCCCAGGGAAAATTTCCCTGGGACGGTTTGGGTACTCTCTTTCCTGGGCACTCTCTTTCCTGGGCACTGTTTGCTGGGACTGGCCAGTCTCTTTCCTGGGCACTGTTTGCTGGGCAAACAGTGCCCAGGAAAGAGACTGGCCAGAAAAGAGTGCCCATGAAAGAGTGCCCAGGAAAGAGAGTGCCCAGCAAACAGTGCCCTTGAAAGAGAGTGCCCAACCCACAGATACAATACAGACCTGGCCTGGGGCTAGTGAGGAGGAGTAGGAAGATCGCCTAAAAGTACCTCCACCATTTACATGAGGGGAATCTCCCGCACAGCACTGAGGGGCGGTGCAGAGCTGCGGTGTACAGATTACTCCGCCTACCGCCCTCACAAGCTCTCAGGTCAGACAGAGGAGCAGGAGGAGGAGCCGGCCCGGGACTACAAGCTTTTACAGGCAGGGACGTCAGGTCAGTCACCTTATTCACAACAGCGATCTCTCGCACAGTACTATGGGGCGGGGCAGAGCCTCTCTTACAAGCCCTCAGGGCAGATGGAGGAGCAGGAGGAGGAGCCGGCTCGGGACTGCAGTGCAAATCGTTACGGAAGTTTTTACGGGCGCGCCGCTGGCTGTTTACTGCATTAATGAAGAGGGACACTGACTCAAAATAGGTGGCGGAACGCCGTTCCGGTGCGTTCCGCCAGAAAAAAAGCCTGATTCTTCTACTCCGGAGAAGATAGAATCTATGCCACTAAGTATAGGTCTACCAGGTGGACATTGACTATCTTTATGAATTTTAGGTAGTTGGTAAATAACCGGAAGTCTCGGGGACTCTAAGACAAGATATTTTCTTCTTTCTTGGTTACCATACCCTTCAATTGATCTTTTTTAACAAGTTTTACTAATTGGGTTTTAATTTTGTGAACAGGGTTACTATTTAGTTTGTATATGTATTTCTATGTCCCACTAACCTTTTGAGTGCTTTAGCATAATATTTTTCTTTAACACCACAATTCCAACCCCCTTATCGGCCATGCAAATGACTATAGTTTTCTTTTTTTCAAGAGCCTCCAATCCTTTTTGGTGGTTCCCCTTATTTCTCCTTGTTTTGGTTTTAATTAGTCTAATATTCTGTTCCACCATTGTTTTAAATACCTCCAAAAACTGGTTGGAGGATTTCTTTGGGTTGAAGGTAGAAGAATTCATCAGTCCGCTGTCCTGGTATTCACCAAATTCCCTAAATAAAGTATCTGTATTGCTTTTCTCTGCATACAATTTCTTAATATTCAGCTTTCTAATGAACCTTTTGGTATCAATGAAAGCATTGAAGCTATCTAAACCTTTGTCTGGAGCATATTAAAGTACAATCTCCAAAACCCTCAGCTCATTAGTAGTAAAGGTCTCTTCACTTAAATTAAATATTCCTTTTCCTATTGGTTCCTCTTTCTTTTTATCCTCCCCGTCTGCATCCTCTGGGACGTCTCTCAAAGGGCCATTCTGTTGCCAATGGGGGGCTTCCAACGATGGCACTCTGGTTTGGGTTGGTGCCATACATCTGGTTGCCCTCCATTATTGGGGTGCTCATGACTGGTTCCACTGTTGGCCCACCTTCCCCCTCTGGGGCCATAGGGGCCTCTGTGGTGTGTCCAGCCACCTCTCCTTTAAGAGCCTGGTGGGTCACCAGCTCCTCTCTGTGGAAAACCTCTATTATGTTATTGGCATCTGGGGGGTCCACTATAATATTAGTAGGGTTGGAAATGATTCTGTGTGGGCACTCCATAGTCAATGTAGTTGATAAGAATTTTTCGGAGTGCCAACCTGGGTTTTATTGGGACCCAGAGGTAAACTTCTTCTTCCAAAATTACCTGCTCTCGCGCCTCCCCTAGGGAAACTGGTGTGTTACCTTCAGACCTACTTGGGTAAGAGGGACCAGGAGTTGGGGCTTTAATGTCTTGCCTCAGGCTATGGACTAGTGAAGAGATGGCGGAAATAATAGCTGCCTCTTTCACCTCATTCTGCAACTGTACACTGAATTTTCATCATAATCTTTGAGATCTCTCTGATATTTTTTTTATTTTTTGGGCTTTAATATCTTATATGGGATGGTTCCTCAGAGTCCTAGCATCAGAGTTTAATAACCAAAAATTATATAGGTTAAAAGTATTGGCTTTATTAAATGTGGATGTATATTATGGTCATAACAGTTAAAAAATGAGCTCTGGCAGAGAAAATTATTAAATTAGTGATGAGCGGAATACGCCATATTCGATTTCGCGATATTTCACGAATATATAGAAGAATATTCGCGAAATATTCGTTAATATCGAAAATTTGTGATATTTTATCAAAAAAAATTTTTGCGAAATTTCGCTAATGCGAATGCGAAATTTCGCTAATGCGAATGCGAAATTTTGCTAATGCGAATGCGAAATTAATTGCGAAATTCTCGTCAACACGCGAAAACGGAGATCATTTCCTGGATTACTAAACTAATATGCACTAAACACTAACTCTACTTACACAAACTTATATGACTAAACTAAAGCTAATTTTTTTTTGTTTTTTTGTTTTTTATACACAAAACACAGAAGGGCAGAGAAAGTATTCGCGAATATTCGTAATACGAATATTCGCATTGCGAATTTTCGGCAACATAAAAGGATCGCCTCAGCTACTCGGCCCAGGGTCTCTAATCATACCAGCAATGCTTTTAGACGTCGATGGAGATCACTAGGATGTGATCTGTTTTAAAAATAAATTTAAAAAAATACGAATATTCGCAATAGCGAATATTCACCGCGATATTCGATTTATTCGCGAATACTCGAATATGCAATATTCGTAACGAATATTCGCAATGCGAATATTCGTGAGCAACACTATATTAAATTAATACGTATACAAAAAATGAAATCACAAAGTATTACATATCAAAATGCATCTGTATGTATACAATTCTGGTGCGTTTCGACTCATAAACGGGGTCTTCTTCAGAGGATTGGTTTGCTGTAAAAAAAAGTTCATATAATGAATTCAAATTCTTTACCAAAATTGGATATTAGTGGCAAAAAATACATAGTATGTAGTTACAGGTATCAGAGATAGAGGGATAGAGGGTATTAGAGAAACATTCTTTGGCCAGAGTTCTTCCAAAATCCTCCAAGAGGTCCCATAGGCTCCCCGGGCCATTCGGCACCCTGGATGACAATGTAGCTGAGCTATGTGCGGCTTGCAAGGAGTGACGCTATAGGAAAGACTTCCTAGGGGCATGCACAGATGGATGGTCAGCACCTGCAGCAATTAATCAGGGCCAACAATATATAGTGCATTTCACAATACACCAGATAAATTCTAAGGGCCAGATTCAGGAACAGTTAGGCTGGCGGATCCAGTGATCCGCCAGCCTAACTGTCACTTTGAGCCGGCGTTTTTGTTTTCTGTAACCAGAAAACAAGAAACGCCGGGTTGAAGCTCCGATGCGATCAGCGTAACTGAGTTTCGCCATCGCATCGTTACTTCAACTTAAAAATGGCGCAGATTTCCGCTCAAAAAATATGTTAATGAGCGGAAATCGGCAATTCACGAGCGAATTCCGGCGCGACGCAATGACGGTACGACGTTTCCGGAAGCGATACGCGGCGCGAAGATATACCTACATGGGGTTGGAGTATCCTATGTTAGGTATAGGCGTCGTCATCGCGTCGGGAAAAAAAAAAAAAACGTTGCTTGCGTAAAAAGATCATGAATGGGAATGTGACGTCATTGACGTTCATTCACAGAATTTGGAGCATGCGCACGGGGATGCTTTGACACTCAAAGCATGCGCAGTACGTTCGCGGCGGGATCGCGCTTAGTTTAAATACTACACGCCCCGTACCCGCCCAATTTGAATTCCGCCGGCTCATTTTCGTTACGCTGCCGCAACTTTAGGAGCAAGTGCTTCGTGAATGACAGCACTTGCTGCTAAAATTTCGGCAGAGTAACGTAAATGAGAAGCGTTACTCTGGAGCAAAGATGCTCCCATCTACCTGAATCTGGCCCTATATTTATAAGTTAGCAGACAGAAGGTCTATAGCAGGGGTGTCAAACTCAATTTAATCGAGGGCCGCATCAGCATTATGATTGCCCTCAAAAGGGCCGGTTGTATCTGTAAGATAAGATGTCCAGCGCATCCCCTCCCCTTACATTAGATGTTAAGAGCCACCCCACCATCAGAAGTTGAGTCCCCCCACTCTCCCTTACATCACAGTGCACCCCCTTTCCTTGTGCTACTGCTGGAAAGAAGCTGGATGCATTGCTTAAAAGCAGAAAGTAAGGGTCTCGAGGAGGACCAGAGGAGGGAGAGGGCCACATGAAATGGCCTGGAGGGCCGGATTTGGCCCACGGGCCTTGTGTTTGACACCTGTGGTCTATAGTGTCATGGTGTCTAATAGTATTAATAAATAAGGGTGAAATCTTATTGTACGTCTGTTAGTTTAATGGATGAATAATGGCTTTAATATTTTTATCAGTTTTTTCAATAAACTTTTGGATCTGAGTAGATTTTTCTCTGTGTTTCGATAAATTCTTGAATGGGTTTAATAAGTCTTTTAATTCTACAATCTTAGCCTCCATTATTGTCAATTTAAATCATCTTAATTTAGCCATGATCAACAATTATTTTTAGTACAAAGAATTATTTTACAAACAGATTAAAGGTGTAGCCATAGGGGCTAAGTATGCTACCAGTGTCGCCAACCTTCTTATCAGTCATTGGGAGGAACGGGTTATCAACAAAGAACCTATACCGCAAGTCATTTTGTAGAAACAATACGTTGAGGACATGTTATTTTATGGAATGGTAACATGAAGAAACTGTTACACCATATCAGTTTTTTAGACCTGGTATTAATTAAGGCAGATGGATATATCACTACAAAAACATTCTTTAACGCTTCCACAAGGTAGCCTCCCACTGCGGAACCATGGGTCACAAAATTACCAAACTTCTGGGTGTTGTAGGGGACATCTGGGGGAAGACACCCACCGAGTTTGGGACCGGTACCGTTACCGGAAGGTACTGAGAATCGGAAAACCGCACTTTGAAACGACATAGCTCGGACACGATGCATCACAGAGAGCTGCCAGTGGTCTCATTCGAATCCCCCATGCCTTTCCAATCGAACGAGGCCCCACTTGTATTTGTGTACCAAAAACTCGGTCACCGGTAGCCGGATGAAAAAGGTGTACCCACTCGCTTTGCTACCGGCTCGCCCAAGGGTCTTAAAAATACACAAACAGCTGGAGGAGACAGCCACACTGGTTGCCCAACTGGGTACCAAAAGGCTAAGCAGTGGCACCGATGGCCGACCGTTACCACTCGCCCAAACACTCTCAGGGCACCAAACTCAGCTGGAAGGTAGAGCAAGGCCTACACTACACTTCCACCAAAGGAGGGGTCGCTGGGACCCATGGCCGGCCCACAATCGCTACCCAAACATGGACCGCTTCACATGGGAATCTATGCGGTTGAAGCTCGGCTTCAAAAGAGTGCCACGCCCCGGTGTTACCTTCTCATGGCACCAAACTCGGCTGGAAGGTAGAGCTAGGCCTACACTACACTTCCACCAAAGGAGGGGTCGCTGGGACCCATGGCCGGCCGACAATCGCTACCCAAACATGGACCGCTTAACATGGGAGTCTATGGCGGAACACGGTCCGCCCCAGTGGTCACTGCTCCTCGTACCTTGGTCCGATTCACCCAGGGATTGGCTCAGTTTGTACCCAAGACATGGGGCCACACCTCGGACAAGAAAGCTAGTTGCTGCCGCTCATGGTTCGGAAGATACAGGCGCGCAAACTTGGCCAGCTTGGCAAGGGTTTAACATTGGAGTCTATGGAGAAACAAGCTTCGACTGGGAGGTCACAGCTCCTCGACCACTGGCCCACAGAATTGGTCGATCAGGCTTAATTGGTCGATCAGGCTTAATAAATGCTCAGATCCTGGGGCAGGATGTCTTCAAAGAGGGGATCAACAGATGGCTATGATACGCTCATACCCTTTTGACAACGTGTAATGACACGAAACGCTTCAGTGATGACTCCATCGTTGCCACCATTCCATTAGATATGCGCTGTTTTTTCATTTAACATATAAGTGCAATTTTAATAAATTTTCATATTGATTTTACGGTGTTACACTATGGCGTCCCCTCTTCTCCTTTCCATATATATATGTCACCTTTGACACGGACGACCATCTCCTTATTTCGTGAACGAGAGATTTAAAGCTAGTCTCGTGGCCACTGGATTCCGTATCATAGCCATCTGTTGATCCCCTCTTTGAAGACATCCTGCCCCAGGATCTGAGCATTTATTAAGCCTGATCGACTCTTGAAATTTAATTTTCTTAGAGTCCACTCCTTCTGGTAAGCCTGCATCTTCATTGGTGGTGGGATTTCTCTTCACGTCTGAATATCAAATTTTATTTCTGTCACTGGAATCCAAGAACACCTCTTTTTATGAACTTTATGGTTTTCATTTATTATGAGGTTCACGTTGGACTTTTTTGTTTCAATGCACTGATCACTATTCTATGTGTATTATTTATTATTTATATGTATGCAATTTTGACTTCACTGTCATATTTTGTTTTTTCCTGAGCGCTACACTATTTTTTCCATAAGTTGTTCCATCTATGCTAGGAGAAGTCTAGATAATTGTTCATCCAATCATATATTATTATTAAATCGACACATGCTTTTATCTCTCTGAACGTTTAATAATTTGACTGTTTGTCCTTTCAAGACTGTCCCGCTCAGCACTTTCAATTGTGGTTGCTCCTGAATGTTTTTTAAGAAAAGGTGGCAACCCTATATGACACATGAAACTGCTAAGCTAAATTAGAAAATCTTGCATGGATCTGCAGTTGGGCAGAGGCATTTTAATCATAGCTATGGAGAGGGGTACAGCCAGTTGATTTGGGCTTTAAAGCAAAAAGAAAAAATAGGTATGTCAGAGGTTCCAAAACTGGAGGTAAATTCCACACTCAAACTTTATTTTTATTTTGTAAAACTCAATATAACAAATTCTTCATCTAAATATCATAGCCTACAGTTCACATGGAAATGATCTTATACCATCTGCTCTCTGAAAAAAATAAACTGTCCCCCCTTGACTAATCTACATTACACAGGCCAGGTAAGCAAAGATTAGATAGTTGAATTCTTTATTTATTTTTTACAGTATTTCTTTAGAAAGCATAATGAAAAATAATTTATAAAAGGCACGCTTTGTGACATGGCACTATAAATAATTGGAAATTTCTCTCATTCTATTCACTGGCATTATTATTATAATGTCTCTCTGTAAAAACTCCAGCCTGTTATTTAGCAGTACAGATCTGGTAGCTAAATGTATTAAGATTACACAATCATAAATGTGTATTTACTGTATTACCTCATTTATAAACAAGTAAATGTATTGTTAGTCTTTTGTTGCATGTGAATTTTTTTTGCCAATGAACCTAATATAAGTAGAAACTGCTAAAAAGGGACCAGTGTTCATCCATTTTATCTGGGTAACTGTTTTATTTTGTAATTGTCAGTCCATGAATCACCAGCTTCTTTGCAATTCTCTAAACACTCAGTGCCATCCTGAATCTAAATAGATGTGTGTCTGTCTGTATGTCTTCTTGTGACTTTCTGCTTAGGTGTCAGTCTTTCTTTTTTTGTGCCAACCTATTACTCCTGGGAGCCAGATTATCATTGTGTGCATGCCAGCCTGTCACTTTATGCCAACCTTTGTATTTATGCCAGAGTACATCATTGTGCCAGTCTATGTTTTTCTGTTTGTGTCTGTAACCCACTCTTTTCACTGTTCAAATGCAGATATTTATGATATGGGGACATTATCAGACTTAAAAATAACAACAAAATATTCACAGGCAGAAGAGGAGAAACAAGCAAAACGATCAATTTAACTGAATAAAACAAATATAGTCAAGGCCAAAAAAAAAAAAAAGAAAGCAAATCTATGGTTCTGCTGTTAACCCTTAGGCGATGAATATTAAAAAGAATGAGTGCTCAAATTGTTAAGCCCTCATGTATTAAAGTATTAATACAAATATACATTTGAAGCCATGCAAAGGAGGCAACAGGTGAAACTGGCAGATTCCCCATGTTTGTATGAAAATTAGATGCTATTTAAAGTCATGCCAGTTAATAATTGGGCAAATGTGGAAATCTATTAAAAGCGCAAAACAAGGCATGGTAAATTGTTAGTGATGAGCTTAAAGGGTTTGTAAAGGAAAAAAAAAATCTATCTTAATATCTTTTACCTTAATGCAGTGCTGTTTTCATGTCCTCATTGTTCATTTTTTCTCTCAAGTTGCTGTAATTCTTCTCTGATCTCCACAATTCCTGGTTGTCTGTTTCCTGATAACCACAGTCTTGGGAGCCTTCTCTCTGTGGTCACTAATCAAGGAGGTGTGATTACTGTGTGTCTAAAACCCCTCAGCACCAATCAGTTTTGTTTTCCAAACCATCACTGCCCTGTATTGGCTCTGTGGCTCTGTACAGCACAGGCAGGAAACAACATTCAAAAACGAAACTAGAAACTGCAGGTACTATATATGATTGATTTTTAACTATTTTTAATCGTTTTTACAAGGAATCAGTTAACTATTATGTCTCTATACCCTGTAAACAGTCATTTCAGCAAAAAAATGTATTTGACTGGGTAATGCAAGGGCCTGTTTGATTGCATACAAATTGAAAGTGTTTAGGTTTGACTTCACATTACATGGTTTGTGGTAAATCTAAAGCAAAATTGTACAAGAAAATTGTATAATGTATCTGTTTGTTGCCATAGCTACTAGTTATGAATAATGAACCTCCTGGCTTCTGAACTTGGTGGGTTAAAATGGTCAGTACTGGGGATTTTTGTGTGTGTCAAGTGGATAGGGACACATTAGTTTAGGCCTTGTAGGCACTGATCTGTTAATGTAAATGTTAGCCCTTACTGAGTGTCACTTAGGGAGGGGGGGGGGGAATGCTGTGTATATTGTTAAATTTGGACGTTGGGCAAGTAACTGAAAGTGTCTTCTGCAGCCTCTCTACAGCCACTCTACATGTGCTGTCTACAGTCACACTAGATTGCATGTGTTTTTTTAAAAGAGTGTATTTTATATATTGCTGGATGCAATACCTGTTTACAGCCTGTCCCTGAGTCCACGTGCATTTCATTGCTAAGTGGTTGCTTGTGTATTTTCACAAACATATTTCTGGATGCAATTTTGTTCCTAAAGACTTTTTTTGTAAAAAAAATGGTATTATTACTGTGCAATGTGCATCTGTACATAAGCTTATTTTTCATTTCGAGAATGAAGGACACAGAGTAATATGCAGGGAAATGATTGTTACAAGGACAGAGCATTGTTACCCCATAGGACAAAGTGTCCAAACAAAGAACTTTATTTCAATATCACCAGCTGGTAATGAAAATATAACATTCTAGTGGTTGGGTTTAAATCTACTTTAACAAGCTTTGCTTTGTAGTACATTTTCTGTCTTATAAGACTCCAGAATATAGATGTAACAAAAACTCACCTACTGGTTTTGTTAGGTTAGGTCCCCACCCGTATGTCAATCAAACTTACTGTTTAGCTATAATCAGACCAACACTTGTTGCCTGGGAATTTGGTTAATTTCCTTCATTTCATGGTATTTTCTTTGTTCCTGTTTCTCAGTTCACTGTCTTTAGCTTGTATCTGAATATACTTGTTGCTATCCACCCTGACCTTTTGCCTGATAATGTCTGTGGAGTCTGTACCATGCTCAGGTGTGTCTGAGGTTTGCATCCTGGTACATCCACCAATAAAGTACATCACTTCTTGTGGTGTGCTCTGGTTGAATATCTGTTGTGTGTGCTTAGATTTTAAGAGTAATGACCTCTACATTGTGCAGATAGCACAGAGAGTCCACTATCCAAGACAATATGTTTTTTCTCTGTGCTTCAGAAATTGCCTTTTTAGAGACATTCCTCTCTCGACTCTTGCATACAGGGTGTTATTTGTAGCCATTATTGCTAGTCTAGTGTCAATTCTCTTTTTCTTTTCCTTCAAGGCAATGTACTATGGCCAGTTTATATTCTTGTGACTCTTCTATATTGCTGCCTTGTAGCAGTGAACGCCTCCGATGTCCTTTAATTGTCTTTTTTATTGACATTATATATTCCACATTACATTTTTTCATGATCCACAGCACAACATTTTCATTGATTTTATTGTTACCTCAGCATACTCTATCCCCCCTTCAGTGCAGTCCTCATTCACTCACCTCATCCTTCGATTTTGCTTTTAAATGTCCTTATTTCTTCTGTCTGAAACTACACATCGTAATGCAAGGCTTACTCTCTGGTGTGGAGAAAGCCTCTTGAGGGGGGAGGGGGCGAGCAGAAGTGTCAGGACGCCCACTAACACACAGCTCCTTTCTCTATCTGCAAAGTAGAGAGTGTCCTGACTTGCCTGCTCGCCCCCCCCCCTCGAGAGGCTTTCTCCACACCAGGGAGAAAGCCTCTCATTACGGTGGTGAGTTACAGACAGAAGAACAGGAAGTGAGGATTTCTCAGAAGAAATAAGGACATTTAAAAGCAAAATCGAAGGATGAGGTGCATGAAGGAGGACTGGACTAAGGTAAATGAAGCTATTTAGGGAAAATTTTACCTTTACAAACCCTTTAAATCACACCCTGATACAACTGCTGAAAGGCTTATCTCATGAAAAACAAAGGAAATTGACCCATTATGTAACCAAAGTGTTCTGGAAATACAACTATATATTACATACCTTGACAGCCGCTCACCTTTCAATGTTATGTACTCTTTTGGAAAGGGGGAGGGGGGAGCTCCACAAATCTATGGGCCAAAGTATCCACAGAATTTTTGTATTTGGGTGTAGAAACAATGTTTTACTGAAGTCATAAAGTTTGTTAACCACTTCCATACCAGGCACTTACGCACCTTCCCGCCCAAGCCAATTTTCAGCTTTCAGCACTGTCGCAATTTGAATGACAATTGCGCGGTCATGCTACACTGCACCCAAACAAAATTGGCGTCCTTTTTTCCCCACAAATAGAGCTTTCTTTTGGTGGTATTTGATCACCTCTGCGATTTTTTTTTTTTGCGCAACA
Organism: Rana kukunoris; assembly: GCA_029574335.1. Classification (NCBI taxonomy): domain Eukaryota; kingdom Metazoa; phylum Chordata; class Amphibia; order Anura; family Ranidae; genus Rana; species Rana kukunoris. Next base: position 456,551,360 of record CM056050.1, read on the forward strand.
ACTAAAAATATAGCGAAGATTTTGAAAAAAAAATAAAGTTTTTATTTTTTTCTGTTAATTTTTTTGTAAATGAGTATGTTTTCTCTTTCAATTACGGGCACTGATATGGTGGCACTGATGGGCACCGATGAGGTGGCACTGATGAGGTAGTTCTGATGGGCGCCAATTAGGTAGCACTGATGGGCACTGATAGGCGGCGCTGGTATGGGGCACTGATGGGCACTCATGGGCGGCACTGATGGGCACTCATGGGCGGCACTGATGGGCACTCATGGGCGGCACAGATGGGCACTCATAGGCGGCACAGGTGGGCACTCATAGGCGGCACAGGTGGGCACTCATAGGCGGCACAGGTGGGCACTGATAGGTGGCACAGGTGGGCACTGATAGGTGGCACAGGTGGGCACTGATAGGTGGCACAGGTGGGCACTGATAGGTGGGCACTGGGCATGGATTGGCACTGACAGACACTGGTGTGGCACTGATGATCACTGAGGGGTGGCACTGATGGATCAATGTTGCTGATTGGCATCTTTTTTTTTACTGCCCCCCTTTTTTTTTTTCCTTTTTTTTTTGTTCTTTTTTTAATTTTTTTTTTTAGTACCCTGGTGGTCTAGTGTGGGCACTCCCTGGTGGTCCGTGTGGCGATCTGAGGGGGGGCTGCGCTGATAAACAATCAGCGCGAACCCCCCCTGTCAGGAGAGCCGCTGATTGGCTCTCCTGTACTCGCGTCTGTCAGACGCGAGTGAGGAAGAGCCGTCGGCGGCTCTTCCTGTTTACATCGTGATCAGCCGTGATTGGACACGGCTGATCACGTGGTAACGAGGCTCCGCCGGAGACTCGTTACCGAGATCGGAGGTGCAGGGTGTCAGACTGACACCCCGCATCACCGATCGCCGCGCTGCGCGCCCCCACGGGCGTGCGCGGCATTGAAATCGTGCTAGCCGTTTGAGAACGGCCAGTCACGATTTCATAACCACTTCCCGGCCGTAAATCTGTTATTGGCCGGGCGGGAAGTGGTTAAAGACTAGTCATGGGTGAAGAAAGAAGAGTTTGAAGCGGAAGACTTTGACCTCAAACCTGGGGACAGTGCTAGTCTGATGCTAAAGCGCACACCAGTAAGGAAAGTTTCAAGCACTGTCCTAAAACAGTTCATTACTGGTGTGCCAGTCTACAGTACCCAGAAGAAAGGAACCCAAGAAAAAATGTGAAACATATTTCAACCCAATCAAGATCCACAGAGAGTTTTTGAGGAATCTGTCCAGGTTTGGAGCAATAAACATCTTTTCCACAAGTCGTTCAATTGTGGCTGCCTTCATTTCCACCAATATCTCCAAAATTTCCAGGAGTAATCATGGACCTTGACAATATTACATGGCACAATGGTCACCCAGCTCAGGTCTATGCTTGATCAACTGATGTGCTTAAAGACATATACAGTATGGCCGGGATTCAGAAATCTTTTACGGCGGCGTATCTCTAGATACGCCGCCGTCATTTCAAATCTGCTCCGTCGCATTTTTATGGCGATTCAGAAAGGCAGTTACGCCTGAATTTTTCCAAGATACGACCAACGTAAGTCTCTTACGCCGTCGTATCTTGTGTGTATATTTACTCTGGCTGCTTGGGGCGCTTCCGTCGTTTTTCACGTTGAATATGCAAATGACCTAGATACGCCGATTCAGGAACGTACTTGCACCCGGCAAATTACTATACGCCGTTTACGTAAGGCGTACGACCAGCGTAAAGTTACCCCTGCTATATGAGACGCAGCCAATGTTAAGTATGGACGTCAGAACAGCCGTCAAATGTTACGCCGTTTACGTTGTTTGCATAAGTCGTGCGCGAATAGGGCTGTGCGTAAGTTACGTTTACGTCGTAGGCAGTGTTCGGCAGTGTTCGGCGTATCTAAGGCATTCTATCCGACGTGATTCTGAGCATGCGCACTGGGTTACGTCCACGGACGGCGCATGCGCCGTTAGCTCGGCCATGCATCTACATGGGGTCGCGCTTCATTATCTACGTATCTATCTACATTATCTGACTTCATTATCTACGCCGCCGTAACTTAGGGCGCAAGTTGTTTCTGAATACGGTACTCTCTAAGTTACGACGGCGTAGCGCATTTGAGATGCACTTCGCCCACGGAAAGATACGCAAATGTATCTGAATCCGGCCCTATGTGTCATCTCTTGCCCCAGAAGATTGGTGCTGAGACTCAACCCCTGAGGTACTTCCAGACACTAAACTTTAGGAGATATCCTGTATACTATGCTCAGATGTAGGAGGAGGACCCTTTAAATCAATTTTACACTGCCCCCTGGGCTTCTGGGCACAATCAGGGAGTACAGATTCATCAGCTTCTCTCTCTCAGGAGCTCACAGAGGCCACACCTGATAAGACAGTGGGAGCTGAGCAAGTGGTCTACAGCCAGGTGGGAGTCTAAGAGCATGCAACAGTTCCAGAAGACCCAGCTACTTGAATCTCACCAGCTGCCTGCAAGAGCTACTCTAGACTGTGACACAGTTTATGAGAATAATTGCAAATAATTGTTCTTATTTAGACTCTCTCTCCCTATAAAATATTAAGGAGACTATGTTATACAGGTACATGCTACCCTGGTTGAGTCACAGATAAATTAGTGTGAAAAGTACATGTTTTTTGCCACCCTGAAACTGTTTTTCATTATTGTGCAGGTAATGCATTTTCTTTGTCATCTTTAATCAGTTTTTATATTAGTTAATCTAACTCTGCACCTGTTTAGTAAATTCTAGTTACAATTACTCCATGTCTGATCAGCTAATTACCTATTCTGTTAGTTTTAACAAAATCCATGAGTTTTTTTACAACCTTTTATATGAATTAAAAAAAATTGAGTCAAATTCATAGAATTTGGTAATCTCAGGTAATGTCCATATATTTTTGATACTGTAAATTCCATGATAGGTAGGCGATAACTTGTGTGCATGTAAAAATATAGGGTATGTTTATAAATATTAGTGTAAATCTGAGTTCTTATATGCCTGACTTTGTACCTCTGGGATTGAACAGTGATTCAGTCTAGTGTGAATAATTTACACAAAGCATTTCGGAAATTTCCTCAATATCTGAGAGGTTTATTGGTGCTGACCTGATTGTCAAAGCTCAGAAATGTTAATTTTAAATCCAGAAATATTTCTTCTATTTCACAAAGAATAAGAAGTAGGATTTGGCTAAAACCCATAAAAAGGTTTTATCTCTCTGAGATTTTCTTTCCCACGTAGTGCTTCTTAAAGCAATTCTTGGTAGTTATCCAACACTGTGCAGAATAAAATATAGAACAAAAGAAAAAGAATAGAGCAATACTATACCTAATGCAATATATGAACACCCTTCTTGTGGTATGACCTCATTAACTGCTTCAATTGAGATAAATTAAAAAAAGTCACAAGAAAGGATAATGACAAATGAGTCAGTTGAAAAAATACATAATGACAAAAAGTCACAGCAGGAAAAATGTTCACAGTTCTTTAACATAAGTTCTTAAAAAATACTGTGTCACAAAAAGATTACATTTTAATGAAATATAGTTTGGACCAGTATTCCAAAAATATAGAAAACAATTTATACAAAAATTAAAAAGTAATATATGTATTATACACATATGCATAACAAAAATTTGAATTTTGTTTCGATTCGTTAATCTAGTTATTTTGTTAAATTTGGTTGATTTGTTCAATTCGTATTCGGGATTCCTTTTTTTTCTTCGCATTTGCAGATTTTCTTCCATTTGAAAAGTCTGAATCAATAAATTTTGAATTGGTCGAATCGAAAACTTTAGATTTTTTTTTTGATTTGAATGTGACAAAGTAAACAAACAAAAAAAAACATCTTCATCAAATTATTACAATGGTTCTTTTAATCACCTTTGGTGTAAAGCCGAATTCTGCTCACTTTTACATCTCCACATCATCTGCTTCAGAATAGACCATACTCACTGCAATGGGCATTTTTTTTCTTTCTGTGCATACCTTGTTTTCAAGGCCTTCTTTAGCTTTTCCTGTCTCTCCTCTCAGCGGCGATGTATGCAATTTCCTGCTGCGCACTGGTTCCTGGGAGATGTGTTTCCTAATTCCCAGGAGTCAGACAAAAAAAAAACCTTCTAGCCCTGTAACACCACTTGCCCTTTGTTGCTGCCCTGCATTTTAATTGTTCTAAACCTAGTATGTACATGTCCATAGCCATGTAATCTTCATTGCTTACAGAGTAAGAGAAAAAAATGTAACACAGTTACTGTAATCAAGTTGAAAAAAAAAAACGTTCCTGATGCCACCATGGCAGCATACTAGTGATAGAGCTCCGCCTCTTGACCACTCCCTCAGGACCAGTGAATAGCATAAATTAAAGGCCAAGTTAGACCCCACCCCATTCTTCTTTTTTTCTTCATGCCTCATCGCACCAGTGAAGAGTAAGCAGTACTATGTCCCCACCTCTGCCTCCGTGCAGAATCCAGCTGGGTTGAGCCTTTCCCAGTGAAGGTCCCAGTGCTTAGGCTGCTAAATGCGCTATAGACTGGGAACCCTTTCTGTGGGTCTTATTGGTGCCCCCTGCAGTGTTTCCTATTCAGGAACAAAATCTGCTTTTAAAATTGGTAACTGCAGCGCTTGCGAAATATGGGGGGCCAGCTATGCTTTATCTCTCTCTTGGCCCCTTGTGCCCTTGTGCCATATAGTGTCGCATGTACCCTTTACCTATGTCTCCCTCTTGTGTCTTTCATTACCTTTCCCATTCCTTGCTGTCCTCTGCAGGTATTGCATGTGTGTAGGTATGTGTGTATATGTGATATGGGTGTGTGTATACGTAAATACACATTAAAAAAGTGGATGTGTAGATATACATATATGTGTGTGGGTGTATGTGTATACATGTATGTACAGTATGTGTGTGTGTGTATTGTAGGGGATCAGAGGGTTGAAAAGCCGGCTCAGGCAGTTCAGTAAAATAAAAATTGATTTATTCAGCAAAACAAACAGAAGAAACGACAGGCGTGTCTTGTTACAGAGGTGCAGCAATAGGACAAGTTCAGTCTCTTTAGCCAACAGGCTGATATCTAGACAAAGTTCATGGTTCTAGTCAGAGATACAGTCTCTGATATGGTTTTGCTCACCCCAACGGGTACAAAATCCAGCAATGGATCCTCTCCAATTTGTCCTTCTCTCCAAACACACTGCTCCTCTCTGACATGTTCAGCTCAGCTGACAGTAAGCAGGTCTGAAGGGGAAGTTCCTGCCCTCTTCAATTAACTCTGTCGTATCCCATCCCAGGCTAACCCTCAGCAGTATATGTATGCATATGTGTGTGTATATATGTAGATAAATAAAAAAGGAAAGTGGAATCCTTTCTCCTATATCTACTCCGTCTCTTTCTGTCACTTTTCAGCTATCCTCAGCTATCCTCACCTCAGCCGACTGTCCCATTTCTCCACAGATCAAGAATCATTTTCTGCTCATACAAAGACCCTCAACAACTAGGGTGGGGACCAACGTTTTGGTAAGTTTTCAGGAAAAGAGTGCCCTCTCGTGCGGATTTGCTTCAGCTCCGCACGCCCACGCTCTCAAAAGGGCCGGGCCAAGGGAAGGCAGATGTTTTTCAGACGAGCATAGCCTAGATGGTGCTCCCACTCAGGAGAAAAGTTCCAAGGAAAACGTCTTTCCTCCTCTTCCCCAGAGCCAGCGCCCCAGCAAGAGTCCTGCAGGGCTTTTGGCGCAGTACCTATGTCCAGGAGGCTGGTGGGTAGACACTGCCTGGAGCAGTATGCAGCTAACAGATAATGCAAAATATCTTTATTGATAAGCGTGGCACAAGATTCTGTTTTGAAATCACCTTAATTACCTGAAGGAACTACACTTCTGTTGGAAACTGTTGGGGGCTGTTGCTATAGAAGACAGCGTTCCTGCCTGTGCAGATGTGGCATCTTTCTAGATGCTTTTGCCTGCATGGCTGTCCTCCTGTAGAAGTCTCAGAGTCTGCCAGGTTGCCGTTGTAGCTGCCTGGGGGTGTCCTGGCCCTAACCATCTCCCCCAAAGTTCTGTTTAGGAGAGATGGAATCTCTTTGCATTAGAGAGGTGTCTGGCACCCATGAATCTACTTTGCACTACATCCACTATGCCTTATGACCCACTCCATATGGAGGGATGTTGGCAGCCCATGGCTCTGGAGGTTCTCATTAGACTGAAGGAGTCCTGGGACCTTGCTTCATATATTACAGATGCAGCAGTCTGGTACTCAGGAAATGGAGGCTCACCGGGAAGTCCCTCCAAGTTGCTTGTCTAATCATTGGAAGAGCACCTTGGCAGCTAGGGAGGCCATATGGTTGAGACCCTGGGCTGTGTATTGCTTCCTAGAAACAAAACTGGGGAAGAATGTAAGGGGTTAGAGAAAAATACCCATATAAACAGGCTGTCAAAACTGTATACCCTGAAGAAGCTAAAGGTCGACCTGCTCCTACATACTGTAGCATCTCCAATATACGGGATAAGTCTAATGGGAGTGGTTTCATAATTATCAACCAGCTGCTGCACCTGCAGGACTCTGAAGAATGTGGCAGGGCCTGCATCCCTTTAGACATGATTTCCTATTGAGAGTATCTTACCAAAAATGACATTTTTGTAGCAGTGGATGCCAAAAATCTGACTTGTATATTAGTGCAGACTTCTGGGAAAATCAGTGAGCCAGTCACACAAGTTTATTCCCAGACTCTTAAAGTAAGAGTTAGAGGGCAGGCTTCAGGGGTTTCTGGACAGCATGTGGTACAGATCCTTGGATGAAGGTATCGGGCACTCATGGTCACTTCGGGAGATTCCTCACTGCTCATCCTCCAAACAATTTCTCTCCCACGGAGCTGCCAAGTCAACCACAACAGCTACAATGCATAAAGTCACTTCAGACTCAAGAGAGATTGCAGGTTTTCTACCCAATCCTGTTTGGAGTTTGCAGGCTAGTGTTCAGTTGCAGATCAGAAGAGGTCTAACCCTTTTGGGCCCTTTTTAAATTCTTTAAGATGAAGTCCATTCAAACAGTACAACCACATGGCTGGGTGTTGTTGCTGGATCGTCAGGATGCCTATCCTATTCTCACACCTTAGAGGGGAAGCAAATCCAACTTTATTCAACCCAACGGTTAGTGTACCCAGGGGTGTTCTGCTAGTTCCTCTGTTTTGCTTCCATCAGAGAAAGTGGTGACAGTCAGAATCAGAATTCTGAGTATGGATACTTCTGGTTTCTCAGTGTCTCAGTCATCTGGGCACAATGTCGTCATGCATACAGATGATTCCTAGGGTTCATGGGCACCTGCATAAATTTCAACTAGGATTCTTAGTGCAAGAGAGGAAACAGGATCGAACAGAGTTTATAACGGTGTTACTCAGTATGAGTAAGCGGTTCACGGTGATGGAAAGACCTTGAGGAAGTCATGGTCCGTTAGGACCTTCAGACTGGAGAATTTCTACGAATCATGTCTGCAAGACAGCCGGGAAGATGCACTGCGAGGGACTTTCGGTCAAGGCAAACATAGATTTCCCAGCCAAGATGGGTAATCTTGAATGCGCTTGGGTTCAAACAGCCCTTTTAGCACTTTGGCCTCACTACACAACAGAGTCAAGGAGGACCTCCTTGCAGTTAAGCAACATGGCAGCTGTTGCCTATTTTGAGCCAAAGTCTGAAACTCACAGAAATATGCTATTGGGAGAGGTGAAACCCATAATGTCTGGGGTGGAAGATCACCAGCAAAATTCCGGAAGCATTTTACCTCTGTCAGGAATGGTCCCCCCTGTTGGTACATCTGCTTGTTAGTCTGGCTGCCAGCCTGCCACCCTGGTGTTCCTGTGCCAGCCTGCCACCCTGGTGTTTCTGTGCCAGCCTGCCACCCTGATGTTCCTGTGCCAGCCTGCCACCCTGATGTTCCTGTGCCAGCCTGCCACCCTGATGTTCCTGTGCCAGCCTGCCACCCTGATGTTCCTGTGCCAGCCTGCCACCCTGATGTTCCTGTGCCAGCCTGCCAACCTGATGGTCCTGTGCCAGCCTGCCAACCTGATGTTCCTGTGCCAGCCCGCCAACCTGATGTTCCTGTGCCAGCTTGCCAGCTGCTGCCCAGTTTGATGACTTCCAGTCCGCTGCCCAGGTTGATGATTTCCAGTCTGCTGCCCAGGTTGATGACTTGCAGTCTGCTGTCCAGGTTGATGACTTCCAGTCTGCTGCCCAGCTTGATGACTTCCAGTCCGCTGCCCAGCTTGATGACTTCCAGTCCGCTGCCCAGGTTGATGACTTCCAGTCTGCTGCCCAGGTTGATGACTTCCAGTCCGCTGCCCAGCTTGATGACTTCCAGTCCGCTGCCCAGCTTGATGACTTCCAGTCCGCTGCCCAGCTTGATGACTTCCAGTCCGCTGCCCAGCTTGATGACTTCCAGTCCGCTGCCCAGCTTGATGACTTCCAGTCCGCTGCCCAGCTTGATGACTTCCAGTCCGCTGCCCAGCTTGATGACTTTCAGTCCGCTGCTCAGCTTGATGACTTCCAGTCCGCTGCCCAGCTTGATGACTTCCAGTCCGCTGCCCAGCTTGATGACTTCCAGTCCGCTGCCCAGCTTGATGACTTCCAGTCTGCTGCCCAGCTTGATGACTTCCAGTCTGCTGCCCAGCTTGATGACTTCCAGTCTGCTGCCCAGCTTGATGACTTTCAGTCTGCTGCCTGGCTTGACGACTTCCAGTCCGCTGCCCAGCCTGCTGTTCCTGTGCCAGTCCGCCAGCCTGCTGTTCCTATGCCTGCTGCCCAGCTCGATGACCCAGAGCCTGCTGCCCAGCTCGATGACCCAGAGCCTGCTGCCCAGCTCGATGACCCAGAGCCTTCGTCTGCTGCCCAGCTCGATGACCCAGAGCCTTCGTCTGCTGCCCAGCTCGATGACCCAGAGCCTTCGTCTGCTGCCCAGCTCGATGACCCAGAGCCTTCGTCTTCTGCCCAGCTCGATGACCCAGAGCCTTCATCTGCTGCCCAGCTCGATGACCCAGAGCCTTCGTCTGCTGGCCAGCTCGATGACCCGGAGCCTTCGTCTGTTGCCCGGCTCGATGACCCGGAGCCTGCTGCCCAGCTCGATGACCCGGAGCCTGCTGCCCAGCTCGATGACCCGGAGCCTTCGTCTTCTGCCCAGCTCGATGACCCGGAGCTTTCGTCTTCTGCCCAGCTTGATGACCCGGAGCCTTCGTCTTCTGCCCAGCTTGATGACCCGAAGTCTATGCCCTCTGCCCGGCTCGATGACCCGGAGCCTTTATCCACTGCCTGGCTTGACACCATGAGCCTTCCCCAGCAACAACTGGTTGGAGCGTCCGGAGGCCGCTCCTTTGAGGGGGGGTACTGTCAGGAATGGTCCCCCCTGTTGGTACATCTGCTTGTTAGTCTGGCTGCAGTACCGGCCTCCACCAGCGGGGGGTTCCTTGTCTTCTGGAGCTCACAGGTTTTCATACGTTCAGGTGTGACTTGAACGTAATTAAGACACTCCCTATTTATACCCGGCGAGCTCAAGCCTGTACCCTGACCTGTATTCTGACCCTGATTCGGTACCTTGATCCTGTTCTGATCCTGATCCCTGATCCTGCCTGGACTTGTCTGGACTTGTCTGCCCTGCATCCTGATCCCTGATCCCGCCTGGACTTGTCTGCCCTGCTTCCTGTTCCCTGTCTCCCCTTAACCTGAATCCTGCAGCTAGTCCATCCATCCGACCCCTGCTCCGTCCTGTCCCATCTGTTGGTATCCCTTGTGTATGACCTCGGCCTGGCTTGACCTATCTGTACGGTATTCCCTTCTTGATTATATATATTGTTTACTATCTTTACTGGTTGTCCTTATTTACTTTATTAAACACCTCTTACTTCACTAGCTATATTGTTTGGTCTCTCTGTGCAGTCACACAGTACTGATCTGCTATATTCCCCTGACAACCTCCCAGTAGATTTTTTTAACCTCCCTGGCGGTATGATTATGTCTGGAATTTTGTACCAAAAGCGGTACAATTTTTTGCATGGAAATTTGGCGTTTTATACTGTAGGCCTGCAATTCTTAGGAATAACTCACTTAAATCTGTCCAAAGAAGAGTCTAGTAGACATCTCGGGTATGATAAAGTTTGAAAAACAAAATCATAAAATATAATATAATAAATAACTATAAATAATTATAACAAATAATAATGTAATTATAATACAAATTATTCAATAATCTAATCAAATCAAAAACACTAAAATTTGCTCAGTTGCAGAATTGTCGCTGTCATTATTTTTATTGTTTGATGAAGAATTTCCCCACAAATCACTATCGCTCAATTCTGCAAGTGATTCTAATTTATTATCGCTGTTTTCTAGCTGGTCTAAAGCACTTTTGATGTAAAGGGACACTTTTTGGTTGCTATGGACAATCTACAGTTTGCAGGCAAAAAGAACAGTTTTTATTATATAAAAGTACATGTAGGACACTGGACAGACCATTAGTGACAAAGGGGGTGTGTATTTTTTACATACAGTACTGTAATCTATAAGAATTTGGCGCCAAACTCCGTCCCCGTGCGTCGTAACGTTGCAGGGAATGGAGCTCAGCGGCACTGTGAATCGAGCGAGGAGACACAGCGTAGGAGCCCGCACACACAGCGGGGACGCATCACAGGATCCAGGGACAAGGTAAGTAACTTCCCCCTGTAACCTGCAATGCGATCCCGAGTCAGGCTCGGGGATAACGCTTTTGGTATAAAAAATTCACTCTGAGACCGACTCAGGATTACCGATAAGGAAGTTAAACAAGTGCAAGCTTCCCAGAGCACAACAAGTGGGTAAACATCCCAGGTCTTCTCTGAGCTGGTCCACAGGTGGGGCCTACCACAGACAGACCTCCTTGCTTCCCACAGTAATCACAAACTTTGGGTATGTCTGACTTTGTTTCCGAACCCCAAGGCACAGGAGGCAAATACTCTGGGCTCTCCCTGGGACTGCAATCTAGCCTATATATTGTTTCCCCAGCATTTCCCGTGATGAGATTCCTCTTGAGGCTGTCATGGGAGAACATAGTTGTCATTGCCAATCCTCCATATTGACCAGGAACCCCTTTGGATTTCTCTGGTCACTCATTTCAGGATATAGAAGACTTTTTCCCTCCATAACATACGCAGTCTGGGGCTGAAAGCAGGGGCGCTAAAAGGCGAGAATGGGCAACTCTGATTGCTCCAGATTCACTTCAGAGTGATCTCTACTTTGTTGTGTGCAAGAAGACATTCTACTTACAACATCTAGGCCTAATTCTGGAACAAGTTTTCTTTTTCTTGGTAGGGCGAGACATTGATCCTACTGCCCTTTCAGTGTCAGCTGTTCTATACTCAGTCTAGGAGATGCCTTTTTTGTAGATTTATTGCAGGATAAAGAATGGGGGTGCAGCCTGCAAAGCCTCTACCCAGCCCACCTGCCACGCAGCCAATGAAGTCAGCACATTTTTCCGCCAGCCTATGAACAGGCAGGATGGAGGAGCCTCTTAGAGAGAGCTCAGCATGATTCGAGTACTCACACTGTCCCTCTACCTCAAACAAAGGATGCTGTTCTCCTGTCTCTGTTTTGCATTTTGTTTCCAATATTTGTATTCAATTTAAAAAAAAAAGAATACAATAAAACACAATCAGCACATATCAGTGTTAAAAAAGCCAAAACATAAATACAAGCCATTGGAGACATAAAAATACAACCGGCATACATCATATTCCTGGGACCGTATTACAGATCCAGCAGGTAATGAAATGTGAACCAATGCTAGCACCGGACTCCTCAACTGAGTGTCCAACTGATCCTAAGGACCCAGCACACAACAAAAAATTCAAACAGAAAATAAAGAAAAGAAGATGAAAAAGAATAGTCAAGAAAAGAAAAGAAGATACAGCAGAGGAAAGGGGGGAGCACTCCAAGTTTTAAAGGATACAACTTAGATCCTCACGTAGTCGTGAGATAGCCGATCCAAGGGTCCCAGATTTGATGAAACTCATCAACCTTATCCTCTAGAATAGCCGACAACCTCTCATTCACCATTATCCAAGACAATTTATTGTTCAGTAAATAGAAAGGAACAGTGGGGGACTTCCAAGATTTCGCTATAGATATTCTTGCCTCTACAAAGATAAAGGCTATCAACTTTTTCGTACTCTTCGGTGCTCCCTCCACTGAACGTCCCAGCAGCGCATTCAGAGGTGATTTAAGAAGATTAACATGGGTTAGTGAATATATGAAATTGTCTCACTCTCAGACATGACCACCAAGTGTGATACATAGTCCCATCCACATTGCATCCCCTAAAGCACCGCAGGGACGACCCCGGGACAAAAGTCGCTACTCGCGCTGGGACCATGTACCATCTCATCAACACCTTATAATTTGCCTCTATCAGAGAGGTGTTGATGTAGGACTTAGAAGCATTTCGTAACAGTTTACTCCACTCAGCAATCTCTAATGACATACCAATATCCTGTTCCCACTTTTTTATATAAGCCAGCTTTTGAGAGTTAGAGGATAACAAATCATAGATCTGAGATATATGACCCCTATATTTGTCAAAGGTCCTGCAAAGGCGCTCCATAGAAGTTAGCGTGGTAATATCAGAAGTACGGCTTAATGTTTCCAAAAAATGGGCTATTTGAGTATAACGAAAAAGTTCTGAATTAGGAAGATTATACTTCTCCTGCAGGACCGATTTTGACAAAGCTCCCCTGTGATCACAATTATCCGCTATCCTCAACACACCGTTGTTAGTCCACCAGGAAAAATCCTGTGGACGGAGACCAGGGGTGAACAAAGGGTTTTGAAACAATGACGCCAAAGGCGCATGCGAAGATTTAAATCTATACGTGGCCGCCAGGCGATACCATAGATTTCAAGAAAAGGAAAAAGACGAGCATAACATAGGCGGCCTGTCCTTTCCCTTAAGCCACATGAGGTGAGATATCTCTCTATCTGGATACAGGGAAGATTCCAACTGGCCTGGGCTGAGTTGTGTGAAAATGAATTAAGTGGGCCAATTGAACTGCATGAAAATATTTAAAGAGATCCGGCATACCCAAACCCCCTCTCAATTTAGGAGTGTACAATGTCTGCCTGTTCACCCTAGGTCTCTTATAATCCCATAAATAATCTATCAATTTAGACTGAAACCATTTAAGGTCTGTCCTTACTATTGCAATCGGGAGGGTCCTGAACAAATATAGCACCTTTGACAAAATAGTCGATTTGACAGAATACAGCCTACCGAACCATGACGGGGGACTCCTCGACCACCGTTGAAGATCATCTGACAATTTTTGGAACAATGGGGGATAGTTTTTCTTTTACAGGGCGGTCAGGGTCGAGGCTAGAAAGATGCCCAGGTAAGGCAGGGCATCTTCCTGCCAGACAAAGGAGAACAATTGGCGCAGAGCTCGGACTATGTGAGGTTGTAGAGAAACATTGAGAGCCTGAGACTTAAAATTTGGTTTACATATAGCCCCGTGAAGATCGCAAACTGTCCCAATACTGTGTTAAAATGTGGTAGAGAGGTGACCGGGGAAGAGAGGAGCATTAAAATATCATCAGCAAACATTGCGCACTTATGCTCGCGACCCCCGCAACTGAACCCCCAAAATATCCGGATGTGCTCGGATTTTGATAGCCAGAGGTTCCAAGGCCATAATGAATAACAAGGGAGATAAGGGGCAACCCTGATGGGTGCCCCTACCTATATGTATAGTCGGAGACTGGTAGCCTTTAATCAGTAGATTTGCAGTATAGGGACACTATAAATTGATCGGAGCGTCGTCAAAAAGTGTAACCCAAAACCATAGCGCTTAAGTATAAAAAAAAGTCCCAAGACAGGGAATCGAAGGCCTTATGCAAATCCAATGATAACAGCAGAGCTCCTTGTTTCCCACCCACATCCCAGCCCGAATTCAGAGCCGATATTATATTAATAACATATCTGGTCTGGTCTGAGGCCTGCTGATTAGGCACGAACCCGATATTTTCGTCAACAATTTAAGGTCAACGTTTATTAACGATATTGGACGATAATTCGCGCAGTCTCCGAGATCCTTATTGGGTTTGGGGATAACATGGATAAATGCCCTATTTTCGTGTGGCGGAAGAGAGGAACCACTCTGTAATTAGTTGAAATAAGCGCAAAGATGCGGAATCAAAAGCTCAGCATATTTGCCATAATAATGACCCGTGAATCCATCTGGGCCTGGTGATTTAGAAGGACTCAGGGATTTGATAGCCGCAGCAATTTCACCCGGTGTAAACTCTGCCTCCATTATTTCCACATGATCTTTAGACAATGTGGGAAAGGGTAAGTCTCGCAAAAATGCTTCCTCCTCAGACGCACTAAAGTCCCGGGGGGGGTACATACAATTTAGAATAAAACGCAAAAAATTCCCGAAGTATAGACTGGGGCTTTTGGGTAGTATGGCCAGACCGCCATCTCAATTTGGGGAGGGCAGGGCTAAACGGTCTAGGAGTTAACTTCCTAAGCGCTTAGACGCGAGTATCACAACTTGCATTTGGCGCTCTATAAGTATTTAATCCAATCCAATCCAATCCAGTAGCGTGTTCGGTTCATCCCACAAGGTATAGTAACGGTGACGTGCCCATCTAATCGATTTCTCTGCCTTCGTGGTGAGGCTCAAGTTCAAAGCTGTCCTGGCCTCATCTATCTAATTCCTAAGATCTATGTGTGGATTAGCTTTCTGATCGTGTATAAGCCTGTTCGGTTCTCCCTCCTGCCCCAGGATAATTTGTTCCCGTTCACGCTTCACCCTGGAGGCCAATTTTATTAACGTACCGCGAATAGTAACCTTGTGGGCTGCCCAAATCGTCCCTGGAGAAACGACTGAGGAGGAATTATCCCAGAAATAATGTTGAATAGCCCCCTCTATCTCCTTCGCAAGGACAGGGTCATTCAACAAAGATTCATTTAATCGCCACGGCGACGGGTTAGATTTAGACCAAATGTCTGTCAACACAATTTGGACCAAAGAGTGATCCGACCACGCCATAGGGTATATTTTGGTCGACAAGACAAACGGAAGTAAGGGGGAAAGCGTGAACATATGGTCTATGCGCGAGTATGTTTTGTGAACATGGGAGTAAAACGTATAGTCCCTAGCATTGGGGTGAGCGTCTCTCCAAACATCAATCAAGTCATAACTGAAGAAGACGTGCCATAGCACTACTCTGTCTAGGAATATGTTTTAACACTGCTTTTACAGGGTCAGACTTGTCAAGAGTCCAATCCAAAGAGGTATTGCTTTCTCCCACAAGAACCACATGACCTGTCACGTGAGGCATTACAACTTCTAGCATCTTATAGAAAAAGGACAATTGGCCCACATTAGGGGCATAATAAGACAAAAAGGTGACCTCTCTATCTTAAATCCTCCCCACCACCATGATATATCTGCCTTCTTTATCTCTAATCACCATAGAGGGCGTGAAAGGGACCTTTTTAGCAAAGCAAATAGCGACGCCACGTTTTTTGTCAGGTCCGTTGGACAAATAAACCGTCGTATACCTTGCATTTAAGTATCTTGGGGCCGAAGTTTTAGAAAAATGCGTCTCCTGCAGTAGTAGCACATCCGCCCCCATCTTGTGATATTGGGGAAATGCTTTGGCTCATTTAGTGGACGAATTAGGACCCTGCACATTGTGTGTCAAAATGGTGTAATTCACTGGAGGTCTAAGAGCCAGAATGGTTCGGTCTGCTGTACTCACGGTTTAGAAGCTCCAAAGATCTAGCCTCATGTCAATCACGGGTATATTGCGTAAGAACAATCAAATACACACTGATGAACTTGAACAGGGTATGGTGTTATCCGAGGCTGAATACTCTAAATGTCCCAATGCTGATACATTGGCCTCATGGCTCCATGATCGTAGAAAGTACGAACTTCGGCTGTTAGACCTGACTAAAAAACGCATGCTCTATGTTACATAGAAGATATTTGAACATGGTAACAAGGCGGAGTGTCTACTCGCGTATATTACAAGAGCGGAGAGTACCCCTATCTCTATCCCCAGGATATTAACCGCAGCAAACCACATTAGTGATGTCCCTCAGGATATAGCGGAGGCCTTTCTTTCCTTTTACCGTGACCTTTATACCTCCAGGGCTGACTACTCAGACGCGCAGCTTGATGACTACTTGACTCAGGTACCCCTTCCAAAACTGACAGCCAGGACGAGGGAGGAACTAGATAAGCCGCTGTCTGTGGAAGAGCTGTCACTTGCAATTTCATAGATGCCGGCTCATAAATCACCAGGATTGGACGGGTTCCCAGTGGAATGGTATAGGCAGTTCCAGCATCTTCTTGGCCATCTACTACTTAAGACTTATAATGCAGCATTAAAGGAGGGAAGCTCTGATTGTTCTACTCCTTAAACCCAGAAAGGACCCGTTCAAGTGTGATTCATACCGCCCTATATCCCTCGTAAATGTGGAGGCCAAAATTCTGGCTAAGGCCCTGGCGAATCGTCTGAACAAAGTGATTGCTCGCTTGGTGGGGAGTGATCAGGGGGGCTTTATCCCGGGCAGGTCAACTAGAATGAACATACGCAGACTGTTTCATAACTTGTCATATGTACATGACTGCCTTCCGACTTGGGTCGTGGTGTCCCTGGACACCTGCAAGGCCTTTGACAGTGTGGAATGGCCATACCTGTTCCGGGTCTTGCAGATGTATGGTTTTGGCCCCCGTATGGTCGCCTGGATTAGACTCCTCTATACCATGCCGCTTGCTCGTATTCGGATCAACTCACAAATTACGGAGAACTTCCAAATTACTAGGGGAACCAGGCAGGGGTGCCCGCTGTCACCCCTGCTTTTCGCTTTGGCCATGGAACCCCTCGCTATTAGAATACGCATTTCCCCACTTCTTAGGGGATTGCCCATCAATGGTATAGAGGAGCAAATCTCGCTATATGCTGATGATACGCTGGTGTATTTGGCAGATGCCCAGGACTCACTAGCTAATGTGTTGAAAATGGTGTCTGACTTCAGGGACTTCTCGGGATTCAGAGTGAATTGGGAGAAATCCATTATCTATCCCATAGATCAATCACCTACTCCTCACATTCATTCAGACTCTAAATTGATGGTGGCCACCTCGTTTAGATATCTGGGAGTTGTGGTCCAGCTACCCCTGTCCCTGTACATTGCCAATAATCTGAGCCCTGTGCTACTACAGCTGCAGTCTCAGACTAAACAGTGGAAAGACTTACCTCTAAAACTAATGGGAAGGGCCAATGTCCTAAAAATGATATACCTACCTAAATTACTGTATGTCCTAGCTAATGCCCCATGCAAAATCCCCAAAGCATTATTTCAGAGCATCGACTCAATCTGTATAACATTCCTGTGGAACGGTAAGGCCGCTAGAGTAGCATTGGAAACACTTAAACTACCCTCGCATTTGGCAGGACTGGCCTTCCCTGACTTCTACCTCTATTATCAAGCTTCCCAACTGGTAAATGTTCATGATTGGTTACATCCTGACTCTAATAATGCGTGTACTACCACTGAAGGGGCTATGGTCACATCGTTCGAGACCTTATACAACATTGTCTACCGCGGGCGTACCCCCCCAGGATCGGGACTGACTGTGCTGCAAACTTCACTGTCCCTGTTCAAAACAGTGACTCTTAAGTAGTGTTGCTCACGAATATTCGCATTGCGAATATTCGTTACGGATATTGCATATTCGAGTATTCGCAAATAAATCGAATATCGCGGTGAATATTCGCTATTGCGAATATTCATATTTTTTCAAATTTATTTTTAAAACAGATCACATCCTAGTGATCTCCATCGACGTCTAAAAGAATTGCTGGTATGATTAGAGACCCTGGGCCGAGTAGCTGAGGCGATCCTTTTATGTTGCCGAATATTCACAATGCGAATATTCGTATTACGAATATTCACGAATACTTTCTCTGCCCTTCTGTGTTTTGTGTATAGAAAAAAACAAAAAAAAATTAGCTTTAGTTTAGTCATATAAGTTTGTGTAAGTAGAGTTAGTGTTTAGTGCATATTAGTTTAGTAATCCAGGAAATGATCTCCGTTTTCGCGTGTTGACGAGAATTTCGCAATCAATTTCGCATTCGCATTAGCGCATTAGCAAATTTTTTTTTTTAAATATCACGAATATTCGATATTAACAAATATTTCGAGAATATTCTTCTATATATTCGTGAAATATCGCGAAATCGAATATGGTGTATTCCGCTCATCATTACTCTTAAGCATGCCCCGGGATCCTGGGTGACCTCTCCAAATAATCCCATATGGTTCAATATATCACTCCCAGAATTTAATTCTCTACATGACCCTCAGAGATGGATATCTAAGGGGATCAAGTACCTATGTCACCTATATACCTCAGAAGGCTTTAAGTCCTTTTCCCAGTTGAGGGATGACTTTAATCTTCCGCCAAATTATTTATTCTTTTATTACCAACTAAGACATGCCGCGCGAGCCCAGTTTGGCTCCTTGAACAACCCACTTGCGATTCCTGACCTAGAAAAGCTTTTGCGTTCCCCGGACCGAACAAAAATAATTTCTACCTATTACTTAGTGTCAAGGGACCAGCTCCATCCAGCCCCAGCTCCGGGACGGGTCAGCTCGGGTGCGCTCGCCTGGGCTGCGCGTGCGCATGCGCGGCATTGCGGCGCGCCGTGTGCGCGGGCACGCGCGCGTGACGGCGCGCGGGAGTGCACGATCTCGTTCCGCCCCTGGCCAATCAGAAGCCTGAGCGGCTTATTTAAATCAGCTTCCCACAGTCCTCTGGTTGCTGGTTTGTAAACAGCGTTTGAGTACCTGACTTGTTACCTGTTATCGGATTCTTCACCTGCTTGACCTTTGGCTTTCGTTCCCGGACCTCTGCTTTCTCCAATCCCTTGACCTTGGCTTGAACCTGGACTCCCGGCTTTCTCCTGCCCTTTTGTACCCTGGCTTGAACACTGGACTGTCTGCTTCTTTAAAAACCCCTGACCACGGCTTGTCTCATAGACTTTTCTCCTGTCTCGTCCTTGTCTACCGGAATCTCGCTTCAGTCTTCCCGTCTGCCGCAGCTCCGAACCATCCCGGTGGATCTTCCGCCTGTCCCTGCTTGACCTGCCGGATCTGCATCTTCCCACTGGTACCAGTGCCTCCCGGTGCGTCCTTCCCCCTGTCCCAATCCCAGGGGGAGGATCGCGCCAGGTCGCAAAGGTGAGCCGCCCTCAGCATCTCGGCCTTGGTAAGTGTTCCCGTGATAGTACAAACCAGCCAGATGTCTGAGGCCGACAGGGCGCGCTCACCCTTTGAGACTTTATGCCAACAAGTCTCGGCACTAACTGAGGCGGTGCAAAAATTACAAGACGGGTACCTACAGATGGATGGCCGTCTTCAACAACTAAACCCTACACCTGGACCCGCAGCCCCTTCGGTGACTCCAGGATCAGGGGCGTCCACCTCTCAGCCTGCTTCAACTCCAGCAGTAGTCGTGTCTCACCCGGAACCCCGGGTGCCTACACCAGAGCGTTTTGCAGGCGACCGCAAAAAGTTCAGGGCCTTTAAAAATGCTTGCTCTCTGTATCTGGCCTTGCAACCCAGGACTTTCTGCTCTGAGGCCGTAAAAGTGGGCTTTGTAATCTCGCTCCTTTCTGATGAACCTCAAGCTTGGGCCCACAGTCTGATGGAGCAAAGAAATCCGATATTGGACACGTTGGACTCCTTCTTTGAACATATGTCCAAATTATATGACGACCCTCTGCGTTCTGCCACGGCCGAGGCTACCCTCCACAACTTGAATCAGGGCAGGAGGCCAGTCGAAGACTATATTGCGGAGTTCAGGAAATGGTCCGCCGACACTGGATGGAATGAGGCGGCTCTGAAATACCAATTCCGCCAAGGACTATCTGAGTCCCTCAAGGACGAGTTGGCTCGAGTCGATCCCCCCGTCTCACTAGAGGGGTTGATTCAGTCGGCTACCCAGCTGGACCGACGCCTTCGGGAACGGCGGGCGGAGCGTTTCCAAACAAACCGTCCCAGTTGGATTCCATCAAGATTCTCTCCCGCTCCGCCGTCTCTCCCGGTCCCACCAGTTTCCTCCCTTCCAGATCCCGAACCCATGCAGCTCGGGGTTATCCGGCCTCCTCTCACCCCCGAAGAAAGGCAGCGAAGACGCCAGTCCAACCTGTGTCTGTACTGCGGTGGGGCTGGCCACTTCCTTCGTTCCTGCCCGGTGAGACCCAGTAAGTGTAAACCGCCACCCGCCTTCAATTGCCACGTTAATAACCTACCACAGACTTATGTTGTCCTTTTTCTTTCCTTACAGCTCCCGGAGGGGGCAACCCGGCTGCCAGCCATAATTGATTCCGGAGCATGCAGCTGCTTCTTGGACTCTGCCCTGGCCCTGAAGCTGCATGTTCCCTGCCGCCCTAAGGACTTTCATCTGCAAATCCACCTAGCGGACGGCTCTCTTCCCCGGTCTGGACTTGTCACTCAGGAAACCCAGCCAATCCTTGCCATTTCTGACACAGGTCATCAAGAATTTCTTTGCCTGGATTTGATACCTTCTCCACTGTTCCCCATCATCCTGGGACTCCCATGGTTGCAGGTCCACCAACCCTGCATAGATTGGCACAAGAAGGAGATCAAATTTTCATCCGCCTACTGTTCACAAAACTGCCTCCTACCCGCCCAGACCTCCTGTTCCACCCTAGCTACTATGTCGGACAATTCCCTTCACATCCCTTCTGCTTATGCTGAGTTTAAGGACGTATTCGACAAACAACAAGCTGATCACCTTCCTCCGCATAGGCCATATGATTGCCCTATCGACCTCTTACCCGGATCCAAGATCCCTTTTGGCCGTATCTTCCCCTTGTCCGAGACGGAACTAGTCGCCCTCAAGGCGTATATTGATGAAAACTTAAAGAAGAAGTTCATCCGCCCTTCCTCTTCTCCTGCTGGGGCGGGGATCTTCTTCGTCGAGAAGAAGGATGGGTCCCTCAGACCCTGTATTGACTACAGGGAGCTAAACAAAATTACCATCAAAAATAGATATCCGCTACCTCTCATCCCTGAACTATTCCAACGGTTTCGGGCAGCCCAGTTCTTCTCCAAACTAGATCTCCGAGGGGCCTACAATCTTGTCCGGATCAGAGACGGGGACGAGTGGAAGACGGCCTTCAGATCCCGGTTCGGGCACTTTGAATACCTGGTGATGCCGTTCGGCCTCTGCAACGCCCCTGCCACGTTCCAGCACCTAGTCAATGACATTTTTCGCCAACACCTAGATGACTTCCTAGTTGTCTATTTAGACGATATCCTCATCTTCTCGGTCTCTCTTGAGCAACACCGTTCCCACGTTAAGAAAGTCCTAGCCATTCTCAGGGAGCACAAATTATACCTCAAGGCCGAGAAATGTGAATTCGAAAAGACAACAATCCAATTCCTGGGGTTCATCATTTCTACTAGTGGGATTGCTATGGACCCGCAGAAGGTCAAGGCGGTCCAAGACTGGCCAGCTCCAGGCGACAAGAAGGCCATACAACGATTCATTGGTTTCGCCAATTTTTACCGGAGGTTCATCATTGGCTTCTCATCAATTGTAGCCCCCATCACTGAATTAACACGTCAGGGTGTCGCTTCCACTGGTCCCAGAAAGCACAAGAAGCATTTACTCAACTTAAAGTGATGTTCTCCTCTGCACCCGTCCTACGGCACCCTGACCCAGCTCTGCCCTTCGTCTTGGAAGTCGACGCCTCTGAAATAGCTACGGGCGCCATCTTATCACAGAGACAGGGACCCAAAGCTCTCCTCCACCCGGTGGCCTACGCATCCCGGAAATTGACCTCCCCAGAAAGGAACTATGATGTGGGGGACCGGGAACTGTTGGCGATTAAGTTCGCACTTGAAGAGTGGAGATATCTCTTGGAAGGGGCTCTCCATCCTATCCTAATCTTTACGGACCACAAGAATTTAGAATACCTGCGAACGGCCAAACGCTTAAGACCTAGGCAAGCCCGCTGGGCCCTCTTTTTCACGCGCTTCAATTTCCACATCACCTACAGGCCCGGCTCAAAGAACGGGAAGGCGGATGCCCTTTCTAGGATGTTCTCAGATACCTCCATCCCACCGGAACCTAGTACCGTTTTGGCCGCCCAGAACTTTTTTTTAGTCTCCCAAACAGACTTGTTAAACTCCCTAAAGGAGGCATCCAAAGAATGTACCGACCAAGCTGCAATTGCCCTAGAGAGACGGGACGACTTGCTGTGGTCACGGGGTAAAATCTTTGTACCTGCGGTACTAAGGCAACGAGTACTAAGTACGTTTCATGACCATAAATTAGCGGGCCATTTCGGGTTACGAAAGACTGCCGAATTGCTCAGCCGTTCCTTCTGGTGGCCAAAGTGGAGACTTGACTGCAAGACCTATGTTTTATCCTGCTCCCGCTGCCAACGCTGTAAAGGGCCCAAGACCAAGTCCTGGGGCCTATTGAAACCCCTCCCGGTTCCGGAGCGCCCATGGACAGAGTTGTCCATGGACTTTATAGTGGATTTACCTCCCTCGGAAGGCTTCACAACAATTCTGGTCGTGATCGACCGCCTGTCCAAACTGGCCCATTTCCTACCCATGATTGGCACACCCTCTGCGGCTGACACGGCAAAAATATTTTTCAGGGAAATTGTGAGACTGCATGGGGTGCCCAAAAGCATTGTGTCCGACAGAGGGGTGCAGTTTACGTCCAAATTCTGGAGGGAACTCTGCAGAACACTGGAAATCAAAGTCTGTCTCTCGTCTGCCTATCACCCGCAATCCAACGGTCAAACGGAAAGAACCAACCAAACGTTAGAACAGTACCTCCGCTGCTTTTGCTCCGTATCACAGAACGATTGGGTGTCTTTATTACCATCGGCAGAGTTTGCCTATAATAATTCAGTGCATGCCTCCACTAACCAAACTCCTTTTTGGGCGAATTTCGGCTATCATCCTTCCTCCCTTCCGGACTCCATCCCTGAAACACCCGTTCCAGCGGTCCAGGAACACCTAACTCACATCCAACAAAACTTCCAAAAGCTCCGGGAGGTCATGCAGCAGGCACAAGAAAACTTCAAAAAATTCTATGACAAGGGGAAGAAGGAGTGCCCTGCTTTTGAAGTAGGGGACGAGGTCTGGCTCTCCTCTACTAACCTCAAACTACCAATCCCTTCACAGAAACTGGGCCCTAGGTTCATCGGCCCATTCCGGATCAAACGGAAAATCAATCCTGTGGCTTTTGAACTAGCACTACCTGAAACTTACCGGATCCATCCGGTCTTTCATGCCTCTTTGCTCAAACCAGTCACGGTAAACCCGTTCCCTGGGAGGGAAGAACTTCCACCTCCGCCAGTGGAAATTGAGGGAGAGAGGGAGTTCGAGGTGGAGACCATTCTGGGCTGCAGAAAAAGGGGAAGGCAGCTCCAATATCTAATCAAATGGAAGGGATACCCCCCTGAAGATAACTCCTGGGAGCCTTCCAGAAATCTGCACGCTCCCCGCCTGATACGAACCTTCCACCGTGAACATCCGGAGTTGATGGACAGTTTGGGCGTCCGGAGTCCGCCCCTTGGGGGGGGGCACTGTCAAGGGACCAGCTCCATCCAGCCCCAGCTCCGGGACGGGTCAGCTCGGGGTGCGCTCGCCTGGGCTGCGCGCGCGCATGCGCGGCATTGCGGCGCGCGCCGTGTGCGCGGGCACGCGCGCGTGGCGGCGCGCGGGAGCGCGCGCGTGACGGCGCGCGGGAGTGCACGATCTCGTTCCGCCCCTGGCCAATCAGAAGCCTGAGCGGCTTATTTAAATCAGCTTCCCACAGTCCTCTGGTTGCTGGTTTGTAAACAGCGTTTGAGTACCTGACTTGTTACCTGTTATCGGATTCTTCACCTGCTTGACCTTTGGCTTTCGTTCCCGGACCTCTGCTTTCTCCAATCCCTTGACCTTGGCTTGAACCTGGACTCCCGGCTTTCTCCTGCCCTTTTGTACCCTGGCTTGAACACTGGACTGTCTGCTTCTTTAAAAACCCCTGACCACGGCTTGTCTCATAGACTTTTCTCCTGTCTCGTCCTTGTCTACCGGAATCTCGCTTCAGTCTTCCCGTCTGCCGCAGCTCCGAACCATCCCGGTGGATCTTCCGCCTGTCCCTGCTTGACCTGCCGGATCTGCATCTTCCCACTGGTACCAGTGCCTCCCGGTGCGTCCTTCCCCCTGTCCCAATCCCAGGGGGAGGATCGCGCCAGGTCGCAAAGGTGAGCCGCCCTCAGCATCTCGGCCTTGGTAAGTGTTCCCGTGATACTTAGCCTTAACGGTGAACTCTAATCCTAGATTTAAGGCAGCGCAGAGCAAGTGGGAATCCTTAGATATTACCATGACAGAAGATGACTGGACTGAGTTCTGTGATACTTTTAAAACCTCCGTTATAGCCTCCAGGGACAGGGTGATCCAACTAAAAAATGTTCACCAATCGCACTTGACCCCGGCCAGAATGCTCAGAATGGGCATACTGGCCTCGGTGGATTGTTTCCGCGGATGTGGGCAGGTGGCTGATTTTTAGGCATGTGCATTTCGTTTCGTTCCGAATCGAAATTCGGACGAATTTTCCATTATTCGGACATTCGGATGCATACGAATTTCCGAATTGCTATAATAACGAAAAATTTCGACCGTTTTCCGAATTCGTTCATTTTCGACCGAATTTCGAAAAAAAAAAAAAAGGTCGAAATCTAATTTTTTTTTCGAATTCCGAATCGAATACCCGCGGACTAAATTCGATCGGAATTCGAAAAAAAAAAAAAAAAATATTTTCGAATTTAATTCGAAAAAAATTCTATTAGAAAAGAGACTATTTGTTTTCTAATCTGGTTGAAATATTTTTTCGATTTCGACCGATTTTTTCGAAATTCGGTCGAAAACGAACGAATTCGAAAAAAAACGGTCGAAATATTTTCGATTTCGACCGTATTTTTCGAAATTCGGTCGAAAACGAACGAATTCCGAAAACGAATTCAACACATGTAACGAACCTAACTTAACGAAATTTATTAAATGACGAATTGAAACGAAACGAAACGAAACGAATTTTTCACTTTTGCACATGCCTACTGATTTTATCCATTGCTTTTGGAGTTGCCCAGCTATACGAGACTTCTGGAGAGATATAGGATCCTTCCTCTCTTCTGCCTTGGGACTCCCCAATATACTGGACCCTAAAAACTGTCTGTTGGGGGTCTTTGGTGACCTCGCGGTTCCCTCCCGGGTCAAAAAATTGCTTAGAGTCCTATATTTCTATGCTAAGAAATCCATCCTGTTGACCTGGATGGGAGCGGCGACCCCGACAAGGGGCCTATGGTTGAAACTAGTAAATGACGCCCTCCCGCTTTACAAGCTCACTTTTGAAATTAGGAAAAGAAATAAGTAATTTGATAAGATTTGGGGCAGGTGGCTGGCTAGCCCCCTGACCCTATCTCCTATACAGCCGTAAATGGGGATGTTGGTGGTGCAGTCTCCATTTGCTAGAGTAACCTTAATATGCAATCCCACAAAGGGGTAATACTACATTTATACTTTGTTGTATGTGCTGCCCCAATAGGGGCATAGAATATGAGATGCATAGCCTCAGTTAATATTAGCATTGTTATATAGATTAGAGTTTATATAGTGTGGTTTGCCTAACTATTTTCTCATAGCTAAATCTATGTGTTATCCTATGCTGCCATCTAGTGACCCTTTGTTGCAATGTACATATTTTCTGTGATTCCTCATTAGTTACCACATATTTTCCAGTTTATGTATGCCCCTCCCTACTTCCTGTGGGTAGTACTTCCTGTGTCATTTCCTCAGCTAGCAAGCCACATGTACAAGGACACACATGTATCTGCACGGTACTTGGGAAAGGCATCATCTTTTGACCGCACAATACTATTACCATTCATCTGCTGTTCCTGTTATCTGCTGTAACCCCTGAAGTTAAAGAATAAACACCTCTTTTGAATGAATCGGTATTGACGAGTTCAGCTATCTGACAAGGATTGTCCACAGTGAGTATATCTACTTATACAGGCCAGGCATAGAGGTCTCAGCAAGGGATATATCGCTATCACAACAATCGGAGTCAGAATATTGTATGTACCTTTCTACTCTGATTTTTGACTTTTATATAACTATGCTGTTGATAATAGTATGTAGTAATTGAGGAGCAATCTACTGCCGATGTATGTTCCGTGTTGTTTAAGTTTTGTTTTTGTATGTGTTGTATTGTTGGTTTTGTAAAATTTTTCAATAAAAATATCTTTAAAAAAAAAAAAAGATCTAGCCTCAGAAGTCCCCTGATGCTTTAACCAAATCACGTTTCGGTGGGGGAGTGTGCCCCAAGAAATATAAACTTAGAAGAAAGAAAAAGAGTTTAGGTTAAAAGAGAAAAAAAAACATAAAAAGAACAAAATCGCAATCTGCATATTGTAACAAAAAAAAAATAACAACCCATATCTCCAGAGAGAGATAAAAAAAATGGAACGGCACACTCTGGCACAGTGTGCCCCTGGGAGTAAAAGACTCCCAATACCCAATGTAAAGTTGCCTCCCCCTAATAAGGAAGAGGCAAGTTCACCACAAGTGGCATATGTGTCCACCTCGGCCCAACCCAATCGCTCAATAAACAGAGCAGGCAGAATTGGCCGACAGAACCCCACAATAAAAAAAAAAATGAAAAAGTAACCCAAATCTGTAATCAACACCAAGTTCAACTTCAATTCAATCAAGTTAAGTAATTACTGTAATCTGAAATTGGACAAAAGGGAACATTCCTGTAACTTAGAAAAATAGCAATAATCAAATTTCTGGAAATATATCCAGGTGCAGTCCAGAAAGGACCAAATCACATTTCCTGCAAAAAAAAAAAAAAAACACAAGGGACTTCAGGTATTAAAGGGGGACTTCCTGTTTTTTTGGGGCACCCCTGCTGGGACCATAAGGGGGACACCGGTCTGTCGCCCATCTCAGACACGTTGGAGGGGGTCTGCGGATCCATCAAAATCAAATCCAATTACTGAAGCAGAGTCTCGCCGGACTGGAAGGTGGTGAAGGAGTGGGATTTACCCTTGTACGAAAACGCAAGTTTGAATGGAGATGACCAGTGATACTTGATGCAGTGATTATTGAGATGGCCCAAAAGAGGCTTCAACGCCCTTCTCTTCTGAATCGTCGATTGAGAAATGTCCGCAAAGATCTGGACCGGGTGCTCCAAGACAGAGATATTTTCCTGCAGTCTGGCTTCCATCATTATCCTCTCCTTAATCCTAGAATAGTGTGGCTTAACAATAACATCACGTGGCAAGCCGTCAGACCTGGGAGCCGTCAAGGCACGATGTACCCTATCTAACTCCAACAAACCATCTCTGGAAGGCCCCACACACAAAAATTTAACCTCCTTGACCTGTTTTCCAAGTCCTCAATTTTTGCATTAGCTTGATCTAGTTGCTCCTGTAAAGAAGTGATCATTTTGGAATTTTGGTTTACACGTTTGACTGTACCATCCATTTTAGACTCGATACTGTCAAACCGCACCCCAATATTCTGAAAATCCGACCTCATTCCAGAAGTGATCAATGCACAGGCTTTTGTCAATTCTTGTTGTAAAAGGGTGGAGAACCGAGCAAGCAATACTGTATCACCTGAGTATTGAGCAGCAGCACAAGCAGGAGGGTGTGAAAGCACGGAGCTATTCGACAAGTTCCGCCATTTGTCTATCAGTGGAGGAGGTAGGAGAGGCAGAGAACATTAGAGCCCTGTCAGGGGAACTTGACAAAGGGGAATGCTGCAAATGAACACTCCATGGGGAGGGGATCTCCCCCTGGGACTGCGGGGAAAAGGGATCCCTGTGAACCTCAGCCAGCACAAATATTGCGGAGCCAGGACCGTATGTAGTGGCCTCAGAGTTCAGTACAACCCCCATCCCAGTACCTGTATTGATCGGCGCCATCTTGGCCAGGGGGGGTTGCATGGAGCCATCCACCGTCCCTACCAGCTGCTGCGTCGCTATCG
The DNA here is from genome assembly GCA_029574335.1 of Rana kukunoris. Taxonomy (NCBI): domain Eukaryota; kingdom Metazoa; phylum Chordata; class Amphibia; order Anura; family Ranidae; genus Rana; species Rana kukunoris. Next base: position 456,579,488 of record CM056050.1, read on the forward strand.
GGGAATATAATAGGAATTGAGGATCCCCATGTGCTTCGTCTCCCTCTCTCTGCCCCTCCGCGGTCTGGTCGGATGGTGTCTGGACTCGGGAACCGCCGCATCCTGCGTCACCTTTCCCCGGCGCCATCTTAACTGGCAGGGAAGGCTTCTGGGCCTGTAAAGCTCAGGTCCTTCGGGTGGACTGGGAGGATTTGCGCTGGTTGAACTTGTTCCCAGCTGTCCTCTGCTGCATGGTCTGCAAGGAGGTAACCGCCCGGAATCGATCCACTCACTCTGGTAGCTAATTGTAAGCTCAGTGGGAGGTGTGCCGAGGTGTGCCGGAGGTGTGCGGAGCTCCTCAGACCATGTCCATCATCGGCACCGCACGCATGCACACTGATCTGTTTTGCATTTTGGAGTATGCTGCACCCTCATTCTTTATCCTGTTTGAAGCACTGCAATAAATCTACAAAAAGGCATCCCCTAGACTGAGCCTGTTTTTGTTGGTCTACTGAAAGTAACTGGTGTCTGGGCCTGGCAGCCTCTGAACAGGTAAAGGGGGGTCTGCATGATAAGGATTGATATCCCCTGACACAACTTAAGGGCATAAACTAATCTGTCGTTGTTTCAAATTAAGAAAGCAAAGGAAAGACAAATAGTCTGCTTTCTTTCGTGTCCCAGTGTAGAGAGAGAAGGAATTTTATTGCCAGCATAGCTTTATAGACAAAATGACATCATTCACATGAGCACATTTGATTGGCTCAGTCCATATATGGTGGTTCCTGTAACTTCTTATTCTTGGCACAAAGTCTTTGTGGCATATTCAGAAGCACAGGGTCCTCCACTCAAACTCACAGGGGCTTTGGAGTGAAAACTACAAGGGAGGGGTTTTGGAGACACATCTGTTTTTACTCTTAAATCCGGGACCAAGATTTTTATTTTTTTTAAATCTTTTTATTTATATCAGGACAGGTACCCACGTGGGCAGCCACAATACAAGAGAATAAAACAGTGAACAGAGTAGGGAAAAAACATTGGTATACATACAACATCATGACACATCATAAACTCCCCTCACTTCTGAGACATTATCGTGCTCGACCCAACTAGCCATTGGAAGTCCCTAATGGTCTCCGGAAAATGAGGTCAGGTCTGTAATGTCATAATGGTGTGACATATGTCTGCCGCTCCGTGGGCGCCGCCCCTATTTTCAATTTTTCTCTATAGGAAAGGGTGTGCCAGGTAAGCCTACCTGATACCAGCAATGTGAAGCAGGGGGGGAGAGAGATAGGGGTCAGACTAAACTTAGAGAGGGGAAAGAGGGGGGGAGGAAAAAGACAGAGGGAAGGAAGGGGAAGGTGTTAACGGTAAGAGTATTTAACCGTACCCACAGGCATGGAACAAACATGCATCGGAACCGAAACGGTCGCTAGGTTGTTACGTCTAGTTTGAGAGTCAATCAAGCGGATCTATCTATCTTTCAATTGGACACCACCGATGCGTCGTCTCTCCGCATTGCCTGGCCCTCTACTGAGAAAATAAATGCATTCCACTGTTACCAGGTGTTGGAGAATGTCTCCTGTCTCTTTTGTTCAGTGAGGACAAGGTCCTCCATGTGTTTAATGGTTTCCATCTTCTGGAGCCACACGGCGACAGTCGGGGAGTTTTGTGTCTTCCAAAGGAGTGGAATGCAAGCCTTGGCCACATCCAGCAAATGACGAATCACTGCTTTTTTTTAGACCTTATCCGGGAAGGAGGACGCATGGAGATGAAAGAATGCTGGGTCGTTTGGGATAGTGCGCTCCGTGAATTTCTGTATGGTCTCCCGGACTACTTGCCAGAAGTGTGTCAGTCTAGGACAGATCCAGAACATGTGGACCAAGGTGTCCCTATCCTCCCGACAGCGCCAGCATAGATCTGACGTTGCCTGGTAGTACTTTTGCAGTAGCACCGGAGTTCTGTACCACCGGGACACAAGTTTATAATTAGTCTCTTGAATTTGGGCACATATAGAGGATTTATGTGTGTACCGGAGAATGCGTTGTCTCATAGATGAGTCGAATTTGCGCTCCAATTCCTTTTCCCAGCTCAGAGTAACCGGGGGCACAAAGTCAGGTGGTGGTGTGATCAGTAGATCATAGGTCAGTGAGAGTGTATGTCCTATCACCCCTGTGGAGGCACAGAGGTCCTCTAGCACCGTAAGTGGCAGACTACTATTGCCTGGGGGACACCTAGGGCCAGATTCAGCAAGACTTGCGCTGGAGTAATTCGATATGCGCCGCGTAACTGTAAATATGCGCCGTCGTTTCTATGTGGCCGTACCCACCAAACTAGATGCGACTGAAAACGGGCCACTTCCGATCGGCTTAACTTTCCGACGCCAGAGTCTCGTCAGCGCATAATTTCGTTTGGCGCATCAGTCGCGCCTATTGATTTCCCCTGCAAATATGCAAATGAGGGAGATTTCCCAATTCGCGAACGGATTAGCACCATACGCCGGCTACATGCGCCGCACGTAACTCATCCGTCCGGCGCAAAGTTATTTCTACAAATAGCTGCTTTATCTTTACTCCAGACGGCCTCAGGTCAGCAGGAGAGCAGCTCCAGCAGCAGCGTTACCGACAAAACTAGCAAGCTGAACAACCACACTTGCAAGGACAACACCTCTGTGTGCCAACATGCCAGGGGCAATCGTGGTCCTAGCACTAGTACTGGGTCCTCCGGAACGAAGGAGGCGGGCACGTGAGAGGATATACCGCACGCGCATGAGCCTCTTTGGCATGGGGGATGAGGAGGTGTATCGCCTCTTCAGATTCAGCCCAGATGCAATACTTGAACTAACCACAACCCTGCAGGAGGACATCACCAGCAAGACACACCGCTCACAAGCAGTGCAGCCACTGGTGAAGGTACTGGCAACACTTAATTTCCTTGCAAGTGGATCATTCCAGCGTACAAGTGGAGTGGTGGCTGGAATGTCACAGTCCTCCGTGAGCAGATGTGTGCACCAGGTTGTCCCTGCAATCCTCAGACGCATGTCCAACCAGTTCATCAGACCAACCACTGAGGAGCTGCGGCTGAAGGCAATGACAGATTTATACAGCATTGCCAGATTCCCACGCACCATTGGGGCCATTGATTACACACATGTGGCACTCCAGCCCCCCAGTGCCACAGAGCACATATACCGCAATCGGAAGCATTGGCATTCCATCAACGTACAGGTGATAGCCGATGCCCAACGCCTCATATGGCACGTCCGTGCCAAACACCCCGGGTCCAGCCATGACAGCTTCATATACAATCAGAGCCCCATCCCAGCAGAATTCGAGCAGAACATGTATGGGGACAGCTGGCTGGTTGGTGAGTGACATGGGTGGCAGGCATGACTATCCCCTCCCATGATGCACACCTCACAAGTGGCACATGCATGACTAACATCCTCCTGTCTTTTCCCTTCCAGGCGACTCTGCATATGCACTGGGACCCCATCTCATGACTCCTTTCCGGAACCCCCAAACCAGAGGAGAGAGAAAATACAATGAAGCACACATCAAAACCCGTGCAGTGGTGGAGCAAACATTCGGGCTCCTGAAGTCCCGTTTCCGCTGCCTGGATAAGTCCGGGGGGACCCTATTGTATTCCCCTACCTTTGTGTGTCAGATCATCGGTGCATGTTGCATTCTGCACAACTTTGCTATGAGAAAAGGCCTGCGGATTGACATACGTGATGACCTGACCCCCGACCCACACAGTCCCCACCTGCCAGAGGAGACCCAGTCTGCTGATGGAAGAGCAGTCAGGAGGGGCCTCGGCGTAGGCATCTTTGGACACTAAACCAAAACATTAATTACACAGACAATGCATGCATGCACACCACTGATGTCCCTAGATCACACACACCACATGCACATCGCATTGGATTAGCCCAAGTCCAGCATGTAGGACTTGGGAGCAGCAACGCCAGCGTCAAGGCCCCAATGATGTCGCTGTCCATTCATACACCTTTCACACGTCATTCATACAGCCGTGGGGTTAACTTCACCACCACGGCCGAGGGTGACACCCCTTACTGGCAGGAGTGCCACCCCCTCACATTCACACACCATTCACACTGTCCCCTGCACTCCTGACCGTGTGCAGTAAAAAATTAAATACATATCTCATAACATGAGAAAAAAAATAAACAAAAACTCATAACCTGAGTAAAAAAAAAAATATACAAAAATAAACAAAAACTCATAACCTGAGTATAAAAAAAATATACAAAAATAAACAAAAACTCCTAACCTGAGTATAAAAAAAATAAAATATATATAAACAAAAAAAAAAGAAAACCCCTCATCTGGGATGACGGGGGCTCCTCCTTGGGGGCACTCTCGGGCTCCTCAGCTGCCTGGAGGGAGTGGGTGGTGGTGGGGGTGGCGGGGCATCTGGAGGAGGCTGATCCCCGGGTGGGCCACTCCTGGGAGCTGTTGGCTGCCTGCCCTCCAAGGCCACGGCAATACGGCTGAGATACAGGTTGGTCTGGGCCTGCATCCTCAGCTGGCGGGTGATATGATGCCGCTGGTCACGCTGCCGCTGCCTCCCCTCTTCCCGGATGGCAGCTGTATTGGCGTTGACGGCTGCTGTCAGGTGCCGTACATCAGCCTGCACCTCCCCCAGGCTGGTCACAACGTCCTGCACACGACTGGGCAGCTGTGACATGGAGCCCAGGCTGTCAGCGACCCGGTCTAAGTGGCCAGCAATCTCCCCCATCTGCTGGGTCTGCCTGGCATGGTCCAACAGCACCTGGTCCTGGACCATATCAGACACCCCCCTGGTCTTACGGGTCGCCTTCCTGGGGGCAGGAGAAGGTTGTCCCCGTGGGGATGGAGTCGCCCTTGAGGGGCTACCTAGGATGGGGGAGGGGATGACAGAGGGCCCTGCAGAGGAGGAGGACTCCTCCAACAATAACATAAAGTCCTGCTCAGGGACAGGCTCCTCCACAACCACCTCTGCAGAAGTGGTGTGGGCACTCTCCTCCACCTCGGTGTCTCCAGCACCCAGGGCCTCGTCATCAGGATCCCGTTGGGAGGTTGGGGTGGACTGGCTGGTAAGAGATGATGCCCCAGCTCCGTCATCTGTGGATGACTCAAAGCAGACACATGTTGGTGGTCCCACACACTTGGCACATGTACCCTCCCCCACATGCAACACACCAAATAGGGGATAAAAACACTTACCTGTCCTGGAGCCTTCCTCCATGGAGTCATAGCCAGGGACCCCCTCCAACTGCTCCCTGTCCAGGCAGCGGGCGACCACCTCCTCCTCCGTGGTCAGGCTGACCGGACATGGTGGATCACCACCTGTGCCCCTCTCATGCCTCCTGATGGTGGCCACCTTGCCACGGACCTTGCGCCGCAGGTCGTTAATTTTTTTTGTATGTCGCTAGCAGTCCGGGTGGAGTACCCTAACACATTGAGCCTGGCAGCAATGGTCTGAAGGATGCCCTGCTTCCTCTCCCGGCTGGTTTTCCTACTTTTTTTCCCGTGGAGGAACTGATTAAACGTCTCCATAGCCGAGATGATCACAGACACCTCCTGGGAGTTGAAATTGAGGTTCCTCCTCTCTTTGGGGGTAGCGGGAGCAGCCATCACAGTGCAAAAGTATCTTCCCTGGGGTGGGGAGAAACGGAAATACTTTTGCGCCGGAATGGCGTTTCCGCTAGCGCTTTTATACGCGCAACGGAACACATTGCTCTGGCGTTTCCCGTGAAGTGGTGCCGACGGAAGTTGTGAGCATGCCCACAAGGGTGCGAGTGGAGCCTCAATCACCGCGCATGCTCCGTGGATGATGCGCTGAACGTAAGCCTCTGCGCTGGGCTCCGCCCATCATTTACATATGATCACACCCACTTCCACTTGCGTCGGGTTACGCCAGCGCATTATCGTTACTCTGGCGCAAGTTTACGCGCAACTGCTATGTGAATAACAGTACTTGCGCCGAAAGTGTCGGCGGAGTAACGTAAATGAGAAACGTTACTCCAAAGTAAAGAAGCGCCCATCTACCTGAATCTGGCCCCTAGTGTTGAGAAAATGGCTCAACTGTCGCTTCCCTCAGAAAGTCCAGGCGGAACGGACCCAGGGAGTAGGTGAGCTCTGAAACTGTTTTTAAAGGCCCCCCCCCGCACTAAAGTGGGAGGCTCGGTGCAAACCCGCCTCGCTCAAACCCCCGGAAGACCGCGTCCTGCACACCAGGCAGAAATCGAGGATTTCCCATTATGGGGTAGAGAGGTAGAGTTTGGGGCGGACAACGATGCCTGGTAAATGAGACAGGAGCAAACTCGTGAGGAGGTCCCTATCAGTGGGTGTCGTTTAAGGTCCGCCGGCAATGAGGAGTAACACCATGGGGTCCCTCTCAAGGGGACCTTGCTTTGGGCCTGTTCTATCTGGGTCCAGAGTTTGGCCGGACCAAGATTTTAACCCTATAATCTGTTACTTAATTTAACCACTTAAGCCCTGGACCAATATGCTGCTAAATGCCCAGAGGAGTTTTTACAATTTGGCACTGCGCTGCTTTAACTGGTAATTGCGCAGTCATGCAATGTTGTACCGAAACAAAATTTGCGTCCTTTTCTTCCCACAAATAGAGCTTTCGTTTGATGGTATTTGATTGCCTCTGTGATTTTTATTTTTTGCGATATAAACGGAAAAAGACTGTAAATTTTGAAAAAAAATGATTTTTCTTATAACAAAAAGTAGAAAATATCGAATAATCTAAATTTTAGTCAAACATTTAGGCCAAAATGTATTCAGCCACATGTCTTTAGTAAAAAAAATCGCAATAAGCGTATATTTATTGGTTTTCGCAAAAGTTATAGCGTCTACAAACTAGGGTACATTTTCTGGAATTTACACAGCTTTTATTTTATGACTGCCTATCTCAGTTCTTGAGGTGCTAAAATGGCAGGGCAGTACAACCCCCCCCCCCCCCAAATGACCCCATTTTGGAAAGTAGACAACCCAAGGAAACTGCTGAGAGGCATGTTGAGTCCATTGAATATTTTTTTTTGTTTGTCTCAAGTGATTGAATAATGACAAATTTTTTTTTTTTTACAAAAGGTTGTCACTAAATGATATATTGCTCACACGTGCCATAGTTATATGTGGAATTGCACCCCAAAATACACTCTGCTGCTTCTTCTGAGTACGGGGATACCAAATGTTTTGGACTTTTTGGGAGCCTAGCCGTGTACGAGACCCCAAAAACCAAGCACCACCTTCAGCATTTCTAAGGGCGCAAATTTTTGATTTCACTCCTCACTACCTATCACAGTTTCGAAGGCCATAAAATGCCAAAATAGCACAAACCCCCCCCAAATGACCCCATTTTGGAAAGTAGACACCCCAAGCTATTTGCTGAGAGGCATGTTGAGTCTATGGAATATTTTATATTTAAAAAAAGTTGCGGGAATATGACAAACTGATTTTTTTTTGCACAAAGTTGTCACTAAATTATATATTTCTCACACATACCATGGTTATATGTGGAATTGCACCCCAAAATTCATTCTGCTGCTTCTCCTGAGTACAGGGATACCACATGTGTGGGACTTTTTGGGAGCCTAGCCGCATACGGGACCCTGAAAACCAAGAACCGCCTTCAAGATTTCTAAGGGCATACATTTTTTATTTCACTCCTCACTACCTATCACAGTTTCGAAGGCCATAAAATGCCAAAATAGCACAAAAAAACCCCAAATTACCCCATTTTGGAAAGAAGACACCCCAAGCTATTTGCTGAGAGGCATGTTGAGTCCATGGAATATTTTTTTTTTTGCCCATTTCAGAATATTTGTATGCCCATATAAGTATATGTAGGGACTAACTGCAAATAGGAATTGCCGATATGCTAAATCCTCTAGGTATCATTGGCATCCCATAGGGATAACTAGCCAATGTCAGTGTTGGTGTCAGCGAGGTAGTGAGGCAGGTGGATTAGCTACAGGAGCTCCACACGGCGCACGTCTCCTAGAGTAGGAGCGTGTGTGCTATAGCTCCAGGCAGGCGTAGGAGGTAGATAGGCTGAGTCCCTCTCCAGCCCTGCTAGCTCAGTCCTCGCTCCAGTTTTCCAGCCCTGGAAATGTCCTGTGCCCCAGCCTGATCTCTCCTCTCCACTCCTTCAGCTCAGCTCCCTGGCTCTCCGCAGGTAAGAGCCCTTCACAAATGCTGCTGACGGCCGTCCTTTTCAGGATCAAGCCGCAGCAATACAGGATCTTCATAGTGCCTTTCTTTGACCCCCTGCACGCCCACACCGCCATCGCCTTCAGGGGCTTCCTCCCGCCACCTTCCCGTGGAAATTTCAGCCGTTCTGGGGCTTTCTTGAGGGCACCGCGCCAGGCCGCCCTGAATCGCGGGGCCGCGGTCTAGGAAAGTCCGCGGCTTCACTTGCGGCCTAGCGGCGCACCGCTCCCCAAGCCACTACAGTCCTCAGCCAGCTTCCAGGGAACCCCCCCATCCCAAAAGGACAGTCACTCGGCCCCGCTTTCACCCCTCACACCCCCCAATTTTTTATTTGAGAAACACCTTATCAGTCAGCTCACATCACACTGCCTGAGCAGGCAGCCATCCCACCGATCCAGCAATAGGGTCACCCTCCCAGCCCCAGCCCCCCCGTCTTTCCAAACATACAGAATTGATCCAGGGGTTACCCGATCGCCTCTTACAGGGGTCAGGAAGGAATTTTTTCCCTGCCGGAGCATATTGGCCGAGCGCCGCCAGGGTTTTTTGCCTTCCTCTGGACCAAGCCAGGAGAGAGGAGTTCAATTCCTCCCCCCACAGCCCCAAGTCCCCCCCCCCCTCCGGTGTATTGGCGATCATGGCATGTCGGCAATATTCTGCCGAAACCATTTGGAGTTTAAAGCAATGCGCCCCAATACTGCCAGCCATCACCAAAAAAGCTCTAAGAATTGAGCAACTTTTGAGAATCGATCATAGACCGACGGTCAGACATTTCTGCCATTTACCCCAGCTCAAGCACATATCATGTGCTCTGATTAACACTAGATCGGCAGTAAAACACCGACTAGAAATCCGCGACTTCATTCAACAAAATGACCTAGACTGTCTCTTCATTACAGAGAGCTGGCTCACAGCCGACTGTAACACCATTCTTGGAGAACTGGTGCCAGAAAATTACCGTATTATTACGGAAAACAGAATAGGGCAAAGAGGAGGAGGACTGGCGGTGATCCACAAGACTCATCTTACGATCACCAAACCAGTCCGCCAAAACCCTCTTCCATTCATGGAAACCCTTACTCTGCAACTGCAAGCAAGTTCAAAGGAGACCGTCCACATTCTGCTCTGCTATAGGCCGCCCGGCCCAAAATCGCAGCTGCTATCATCTTGGACGGATTTCTTCTCCACTTATACCCTCAACAGCAAGCATCTTTTGCTGCTTGGGGATTTCAATCTTTGGGCCAACTCCTCACAAGACCCCATTGCCGATGCCTGTATTGACCACCTGGAAGGATTAGGGTTACAGCAACTAGTATGTGGGCCCACACATGCCTCAGGTCATACACTCGATCTTATTTTCAGACAAGCTCTGGAAATAAAAATCTTGAAAAATGAAAAATTGCCATGGACAGATCACCATGCAATTATATTCAGTATTTCCACCATCCCCCCCGCAACAAAAACATCAAATCCAGTGACAATACACTGGACTAGATGTCAGAAGAAGCTCCACTCGGAACTCTTCAAAACTACTTTAAGGAAAAAGATAGAAACAACTCAGCCGCATCAAACGGCCGCTGAAACATTGGATGCCATAAACTCGGCCATGCTACAGTCAGCCGACTTGGTAGCGCCGAAACGAATAACCCGCATTCGGAAAAACAACCGCAGCTGGTTTAACAACCAGCTGTCGTTACTGAAGCAAGAACGCAGAAGGGCAGAATCTGCCTGGAAAAGATGTTCTTCAGAGCTAAATTTATCCATCTACAAGGCGACTACGAGAAAATACCACAAAGGAATTTTCGAAGCCAAGAAAAAGTATTTTTCGGAGGCTATCAACGGTGCCCTAAACCGCCCCACGTGAACTCTTCAAGATGGTCACCCAGACCATGAAACCAAGTTGCATTGAAGCCCCCAGTTCGGACACACAAGAATTTTGTGATGAACTATCGGATTACTTTGTTAATAAAATCGAGGCAATCCGTGAAAGCATTCAGCAAAACAATTCCCCCCTCAGCCCTCCCTGCAGCCTCTCACACAACACCCATAGTAATTCTCCGATATCAGGTAAGTTTACCCTGGAACCCATCCCCATTGAGACCACCAAGAATATCATTGGCGCTTTGCGTAATGGCACAGCGCCAAATGACATTATACCCACTAAACTGCTGAAGGAATGCGCCTACATCCTGGCTCCTCCCATCACGCAGCTTATCAACCAGTCTTTCCTGGAGGGCATAGTGCCCTCACAGTTGAAAGAGGGTACAATCCTACCCATCATGAAGAACCCCTCCCTGGACCCCAAGGACCCACTCCACCGCCGTCCCATAACAAGCCTCAACACACTTTCAAAAATAATGGAAAAAGTAGTGGTACAACAGCTGCAACAGCATCTAGATACCTACAAGCTACTTGACCCATTGCAATCTGGCTTCCGTCCCGGACACGGGACGGAAACAGCATTGCTGAAAGTATGGGACGATGTTCTCAAGGCCGCAGACGAAGGAGAATCCTGTCTTCTAGTTCTGTTGGACCTAAGTGCCGCCTTCGACACGGTAGACCACAAACTGCTGCTGACTCGGCTTGTTGAAGTAGCCAGAGTCGCAGAAGGCGATTTATCTTGGTTCTCCTCTTTTCAGGAAAACCGATCGCAAACCGTGAAGTTAGGATCGTTTACGTCTGAGAAACGCACAGTAACATGCGGAGTCCCTCAAGGATCGCCCCTGTCACCAGTGCTGTTTAACATTTATCTTCGTCCTCTTTTTGAGATTATCAGCAGCCAAAAACTGCTTTACCACTCATATGCAGATGATACGCAACTGTATTTCCGCATCTGCAATAGACAGGATCACCACCTCAATCTAGAGACATGCCTCTCTTTGATAGAGGACTGGATGACAAAGAGTTATCTTAAACTCAATGGAGCGAAAACAGAACTTCTCCTGTTTCACGCCAAGCGCAGGAATCAACTTTCAACAGCGTGGACCCCCCCGCCTATTTTGGGCAAGCTCATCTCCCCTAGCGCCAAAGTCAAAAGCCTAGGAGTCATTTTTGACTCCTTTATGACAATGGATGCACAAATAGGGTCAGTAGTCAGCGGATCTCACCATCTACTGCGCCTACTACGCAGACTCACTCCGTTCATCCCTAAAGAAGATTTACCGGTCGTGGTGGGAGCAGTTGTAAACTCCAGGCTGGATTATGCAAATGCCCTTTACCTCGGACTCCCCAAGTACCAAATCGCTCGTCTGCAAGTCGTTTAGAATACGGCCGCCAGACTTGTGACAGGGAAAAAACCTTGGGAATCCATCTCACCTTCACTGCGAGCCCTTCATTGGCTGCCAGTTAAAGACAGAATTGCTTTTAAAGCTCTCTGTCTTACGCATAGATGTGTCCATGGGAATGCCCCCCTTTATTTATGCGAAATAATAAAGGCGCATAACCCCAATCGCGTTTTGCGATCCACGAATCAGAACCTGCTCCAGGTTCCGAAAGCCAACTTCAAGTCCAAAGGAGAAAGAAGATTCGCGATCCAAGGTCCAAGACTATGGAACGCTTTACCAACCAGCATTCGGTTGGAGGAGAACCACCTAGCATTTAGGAAAAAGGTCAAGACACATCTCTTTTGATATCAAAGGAGACAGGAACAACAAGCGCCCAGAGGCGATTCAGTTCGCATGTGCCGCGCTATACAAGTTTTCATTCATTCATTCATTCATTCATTCAATGTTAAAAGTAATTAGTTAAAATAATGTAGTGGTATAGTTGTCCAAAAAGTGGTATAGGTAGGTGATCATGTGAATGAATATAGTGGTAAACAAACAGTGCAATGGTATGTCAAGAAGACTGACAGTATACAGTCAGACAAAGCACTATGTGCTCAGTGATGTTGAGGATTGAGGGAATACCTTAGGGTAAGTAAAACATTTATTCTAACGCCAGGATGTGCACCAGCTGTTTGATGGTGAGTGACCAAAAATAGTGTTAACAAAAACTAAAACAAAAGTAAGGGTGTGGTGAAAAGTAATGAAATTTACCTGTGCAATAGTATAGTAGTAATATAGGTTTGTTTGGTCTTGTAGGGTTCCTTTGTATTTGGAGACCTCATTGCAATTATGCAGGAAAAGATTCAGATGTCACTAGGGAATAAATACAGTAACGTTGATACTGGCCTGCTTGGAATCATCTTGGAGTCTCAAGCTTCCAGTCTTATATGGGCTAGTAGGTCTAATGATAGGGATGATCACATACAGGTGCCAGTAAACTCCCCCTCCCCCACAGGAAAGACGTGCAGGCTGCTGAGAGAAAATAAATACCCAAACAGCCCACGTGTGGCTCCCTTGGCGTCCCGGAAAGGCTGGGGACCCACGAATGCTGTCGTCAACTCTGCCGCAATAAGCGTGACATCATGGCTGCCGGGAAGCCGTAAGGGGTCGGAAACCAAATCCCAGCAGGGGGAAAGAGGAGCACAACCCAAACCCCATCAGGATACGAACAGCCATGGGCCAGAATAACATAATGTTGAAGTCATGCCTGTATGGTTGGTAATTGATCAGTTTACTCTTTTCACTAACACATCGCTATTATTTGAGTGGCCTTCACAGGTGCCGACTCCTCCCCTTTTCAGTGGACGTTTTCTGTGTGGCTCCTTGCAAGCCCCTTGGGGGGTCGCCTTTTTCCTTCGGTGGTGCTTCGGGGGGATGTGGGTGGCAATCCAGCCCCATGTATTCTTCAACAGCATTATTATCTCTGGTCACATTAATAGTTATTTCACCGTTGAGTGGTAAATATACCAATGTGATTTATTTAACAATATGTATGACTTTTCTAAACTTTAAATTATGTAATGTAATGTATTTATTTTTTAGAGCCAATTGTCCCCCTGAGGAGACTGAACAGAGATCGAAATGCGTCGGGGCTCGCACACCCCATAGCATATGCTATGTAACGATGTGCACAATTATGCTCTTTTATTGCATTAAATTGTATTTGTACTGTACATATACTGTATCATTGGACCAGATTAAATTATATTGTATTTTATTCATGCTACTGGATTACTCTTTCAATAAACAACTCCTTTTATTATTCGAATTTCTGATCTTGTTACATTGCTGTCCAAAGCCCCACTGGGGAAACTTTCCATTCATGGGTATGGTATGGGTACCAATTCACATGGGGAAGCTGGGATCTGGAGGTCCTCTCTGTTAAAGGGGGCTTCCAGATTCCGATAAGCAGACCCACACAACCACCAGGCAAGGGTTGTGGGGATGAGGCCCTTGTCCTCCCCATGTTGAGGGCACATGCCCTGATATGGTTCAGGAGGGGGGCTGCTCTCTTTTCCTGTGGCCTGCCAGGTTGCATGCTCGGATAAGGGTTTGGTATGGATTTTTCGGGGAACCCCATGCCATTTTTTTTAATTATGGCGCGGGGTTCCCCTTAATATCCATATCAGACCTGAAGGGCCTGGTAATGGAATTTAGGGGAACCCCCACGCATTTATTTTTTATTTTTCAATGACTTTCAATTACATTGATCTGTATGGCAGGGACCTGACAATTCATTATAGCCGCGAGTAGTTTTAAATTACTTTTTTTTCTTTTAGAAATGTCATTTTGTGCAGAGACTGTTATAAACACGGCAAACATGCGCTACTTTACAGGCACACTATAGACACCCCCCAGGTACGAGATTTAAAAGAATATTTCACTTTTATTGTTTCATTTTAAGCATTGTTAAAATCACTGCTCCTGAAAAAAATGGCATATTAACCATTAAAATTAGCACTTTTGATTTCTCACATAGACTTTTAAAGGGTGTTCCACGGCTTTTCAAGTTTGCGGCAAACACCCCAAATTGTTCGCTGTTCAGCAAACGGGCGAACAGGCAATGTTCGAGTCAAGCTCATGCTCGACTCGAACAGCAGCTTCAGGACAAAAGGAAACAGTTTCAATTGCAGCAAATAATATTCTCTGCCAGATTCTTTATTTTCTTAAAAAAACAGCTCACAAATCCCTCTATAGATTCCCCAAAATACATAACAGACCCTTTGGGGTATGTATGCTGTTTTTTTTTTTAGACAAAGAAGCTGTCAATGACAGCTGTCAATGTCATTTGTTGTAAATGTGAGTGCTAAACAATCATTGCTCTCACCTGCATGGTTTAAAAAAAAAACGTTGTATTGCATTAGAACATTTTTCTCAGGGCAGTTTATATCCCCCGTGATATTTTCGACACCTATTGACTTTTAGCCCAGAAAATGTGTCTTATTAATTTAAATGGGGTTTGGGTATGGCATTTGATCCTCTTGAAGTTCACTAATCCCCTGCCAAACCAAACTCAGATCAAAATTGGCTCATCACTAGTAATGCTTGGTTTACACTGGTGCGACAAACGCTACTATATTGGGAGTTCATGTCTCATGACGTGTGGAAATCAATGTTTCCCTATGGGAGCCATCTTAACGGGTCCGACACATGTCAGTTAAACTTTGAAAAAGCTCCCTGTACTACTTTGGTCTGACTTTTATCCTACTTTAGCCCATTGAATATCATTGAAATCGGATCAAAGTCGGAATGCCATCTTGCATGCCCCGACTTTGGAATGCAACTTGTGCTCTGCTAATTTTGAGGGGGAAATCCACGCAATTTTTAATAAAAAAAACGGCATGGGTTCCCCCTCCATGAGCATACCAGACACTTGGGCCTGGTATGGATTTCAAGGGGAACCCCTACGCTAAGAAAACAGTGTGGGGGTCCCCCCAAAATCCATACCAGACCCTTATCTGAGCATGCAGCCAGGCCGGTCAGGAAAAGGGGTGGGGACGAGTGAGCACCCCGCCCTGAACCAGGACAAGGACAAGGGCCTCTTCCATACAACCCTGGCCATTGTTGTCGGGGTCTTCGGGACAGGGGGGCTTATCGGAATCCAGGAGCCCCCTTTTTGGAAAGTAGATAGTCCAAGGTATTTAGTAAGAGGCATCTTTTGTCACAATTGTTAGGAGAATTAAGAAATAAAAAAATGTAATTAAATCATAATGGCCCAGATTCACAAACCACTTACGCCGACGTAAGTGCAAATGTGCGCCGGTAAGTGCAAATGTGCACCAGCGTATCTGTGCACCAGACACACAAACCAACATACGCCTAAAAACTGGCCACCCTATGCCGACGTAGCTTACATACGCTGGTGTAGCTTGGGCGCACTTTTCATCTGGACGCATGTTGCTGCTCCCATTGATTAGGCATTCAAACATGCAAATGAGGGAAATACGGCGATTCATGAACGTACGTGCGTCCGACGCATGCTACGCGAGGTGCGCGTAAGTTGTACGTCTGGCGTAAAGTTATTCCCCATAGATGAGGTGCAACCCGGCAACAGACATGCAAAGGTCTGCACCAGAGAACACAAGCCGGCGTATTGCGCTGGACATGTGTCTGGCTGGGCGTACGTTAAGTTTACGGCGTACGTGGTGATCCGGCGTAGCTTAGGCAGTTGTGCCGGCGTGATTGTGAGCATGCGCATAAGGGTGCTGTTTCATGCGTCCACGTCACGGCAACATCACGGGGCATGCGCAGTTCGTGATACGCCGGGTGTAAAACACTGCACCATGCTCGGACCATCATCTGCATGGGGTCACGCCCATTTCCACCTACGCCGGCCTGCGCCTTCGAAAAATACGCCACGCTGATGCAGCATTGGGAGCAATAGCTTGCTGAATGCAATGCTTGCCTCTCCTCGCTACGTTGGCGTAGCGTACGGCGTTTGCGCTACGGCGGCGTAATGTGCGCCCACTCTCTGTGAATCTGGCCCAATGTTTTTATTTCTACATACTGTCACCAGTGCAGTACAGCGTTATCATATAACTGGTGTGGCAGTGATTAAAGACACTGACTAATGACAGTATGTAATATATATATATTTATATATATACATACAGTGCTTTGAAAAAGTATTCTTACCCCTTGAAATTTTCCACATTTTATCATGTTACAACCAAAAACCTAAACATATTTTATTGGGATTTTATGTGATAGACCAACACAAAGTGGCACATAATTGTGAAGTGGAAGGAAAATGATAAATGGTTTTCAATTTTTTTTACAAATAAATATCTGAAAAGTGTGGCGTGCATTTGTATTCAGCCCCCTTTACTTTGATACCCCTAAGGGCCCTTTCACACTAGCGGACGAACGGTCCGCTCATTACAAGTCCGTTTACTCCCTATGGGAGCGGATCCGTTAGCGGATGATGCATCCGCTAACGTCCGCTCGATCCGCATCCGTTTTTGCGGACGGAAGAATGTCCTATTTTTCTTCCGACCGGCCAAACGGATCGGATGCAAACGGACAGACGGTCCGTTTCCATCCGACTCCCCATAGGGGAGAGCGGAGGAGAGACGGGGCGGTCCCTGCACAGTGTGCGGGGACCGCCCCGTCCACCCGACAGCTCAGCGGAGACCCCCCGCTGAGCTGACGGACACACGGAGCGGACCGAAAAACGGACTGCTCCGTGTGTAAGGAGCCTAACTAAAATCTAGTGGAACCAATTGCCTTCAGAAGTCAACTAATTAGTAAATAGAGTTCATCTGTGTGCAATTCAATCTCAATATAAATACAGCTATTCTGTGAAGCCCTCAGAGTTTATTTTAGCGAACCTTAGTGAACAAACAGCATCACAAAGGCCAAGGAACACACCAGACAGGTCAGGGATAAAGTTGTGAGGAAGTTTAAAGCAGGGTTAGGTTATAAAAAAAATATACCAAGCTTTCAACATCTCACAGAGTGGTGTTCAATCCATCATCTGCAAATGGAAAGAATATGGCACTCTAGCTGCAAACCTACCAAGACATGGCCATCCACCTAAACTGACAGGCCGCAGAGTATTAATCAGAGAAGAAGCCAAGAGGCTGAATAGAATATAAATAGAATAGAATATAAATGCACACCACACTTTTCACATATTTATATTTAAAATACATTTACGATTTTGGTTGTAACATGACAAAATGTGGAAAATGTCAAGGGGTATAAATACTTTTTCAAGGCACTATATATATACAGGTCATTCTCAAAAAATTAGCATATTGTGATAAAGTTCATTATTTTCTGTAATGTACTGATAAACATTAGACTTTCATATATTTTAGATTCATTACACACAACAAAAGTAGTTCAAGCCTTTTTTTTGTTTTAATATTGATGATTTTGGCATACAGCTCATGAAAACCCAAAATTCCTATCTCAAAAAATTAGCATATTTCATCCGACCAATAAAAGAAAAGTGTTTTTAATAAAAAAAAAGTCAACCTTCAAATAATTATGTTCAGTTATGCACTCCATACTTGGTCGGGAATCCTTTTGCAGAAATGACTGCTTCAATGCGGCGTGGCATGGAGGCAATCAGCCTGTGGCACGGTTGAGGTGTTATGGAGGCCCAGGATGCTTCGGTATCGGCCTTAAGCTCATCCAGAGTGTTGGGTCTTGCGTCTCTCAACTTTCTCTTCCCAATATCCCACAGATTCTCTATGGGGTTCAGGTCAGGAGAGTTGGCAGGCCAATTGAGCACAGTAATACCATGGTCAGTAAACCATTTACCAGTGGTTTTGGCACTGTGAGCAGGTGCCAGGTCGTGCTGAAAAATGAAATCTTCATCTCCATAAAGCTTTTCAGCAGATGGAAGCATGAAGTGCTCCAAAATCACCTGATAGCTAGCTGCATTCACACTGCCCTTGATAAAACACAGCGGACCAACACCAGCAGCTGACATGGCACCCCAGACCATCACTGACTGTCTGTACTTGACACTGGACTTCAGGCATTTTGGCATTTCCCTCTCCCCAGTCTTCCTCCAGACTCTGGCACCTTGATTACCGAATGACATGCAAAATTTGCTTTCATCCGAAAAAAGTACTTTGGACCACTGAGCAACAGTCCAGTGTTGCTTCTCTGTAGCCCAGGTCAGGCGCTTCTGCCGTTGTTTCTGGTTCAAAAGTGGCTTGACCTGGGGAATGCGGCACCTGTAGCCCATTTCCTGCACACGCCTGTACACGGTGGCTCTGGATGTTTCTACTCCAGACTCAGTCCACTGCTTCCGTAGGTCCCCCAAGGTCTGGAATCGGTCCTTCTCCACAATCTTCCTCGGGGTCCGGTCACCTCTTCTCGGTGTTCAGCGTTTTCTGCCACACTTTTTCCTTCCCACAGACTTCCCACTGAGGTGCCTTGATACAGCACTCTGGGAACAGCCTATTCGTTCAGAAATTTCTTTCTGTGTCTTACCCTCTTGCTTGAGGGTGTCAATGATGGCCTTCTGGACAGCAGTCAGGTCGGCAGTCTTACCCATGATTGCGGTTTGGAGTAATGAACCAGGCTGGGAGTTTTTAAAAGTCTCAGGAATCTTTTGCAGGTGTTTAGAGTTAATTAGTTGATTCAGATGATTAGGTTAAGAGCTCGTTTAGAGAATCTTTTCATGATATGCTAATTTTTTGAGATAGGAATTTTGGGTTTTTATGAGCTGTATGCCAAAATCATCAATTTTCAAACAAAAAAAAGGCTTGAACTAATTCAGTTATGTGTAATGAATCTAAAATATATGAAAGTCTAATGTTTATCAGTACATTACAGAAAATAATGAACTTTATCACAATATGCTAATTTTTTGAGAATGACCTGTATATATATATATATATATATATATATATATATATTGTGATGGTTTGGATCTGTCTTGCCTGATGGGTGGCTGGTTTTCGCCATATTTTGGAGAGGCAGACACATTGATTACACAGCTGTGTGTTCAGCTTTTTAGTGCTGGCCTGGCTGTGGCTCAGGGCCCCACCCACAGACAGGAAGTCTGGTCCCTGGGAGCCAGATGAGCATCCAACTCACTGAAAGGAGTCAGAGAGAGGCTGCATGGATTGCAGCTAGTGTGTGCAGATCTGCAGGTTGCAGATGCCGCTTTATGTTTGAGCAGCAAGTCGCTGACTAGGAGAAAAGCAAGGATTGAGCTTATCTCTGGGAAACGCTGTGTGTTCTGAGGAACAGAACTTGGGCTTAGGCTAGAGGCCTGAAGCCGTCTGATGCCAGGATTGAAAGCCAGGAGTCTAAGCTCTTTAGTTTGTACAATGCAGTAATGGTGGAAACCCCCTGCGAGGGATGCTATTGCATATGTGAACCTTTTGTGAGTTTTTAAATAAAAGTGGGCTACCAAGCCCTTAAAAACGCACCTGCCACTGGAGTCTGATTCCCCAAATCTTACATATGGTGGAGGTATTGCTATGGGCAGTTTGGAAGAGTTTCAGATCCGCATACCAACAAACAGTGAGTAGAAAGCAACCGTGCGTTTTTGGCAGCAATTCTATGATGAACAGCCAATATGAACTGATAGTCAAAGTTTTCTGCTGTGAACTACTGATAGCTGTGTGTGGCAGTCAGGAGAACTGCATTACACAAGAGTTCAATTAGTGGACTGTGTTGCATACAGGTGGCATACCTGTGGAAGTAAGCTTAGCATGGCCTGCCTGAGAAGACATATCCATTTGGAAGGCCCAGTGAATGGATGATTCAAGTGGAATCGCAGAGAGTGAAGTCTGCATGTGAAAGTGTGCTGTTGGCAAGTCTTGGAGACAGTACATCAACATTGCCTGTGTTTAAAAAGGAACTGTGTGATAAATCGTTGCCCTGTTTGCAGCGATGGGAAGGTCAAAACGCAAAAAGGAAGCAATGTTTGCTGAAATGAGAGACAGAATTTTGTGGATGGAGGGGTTGTTACCGACAGAACAAGCCCCAGACTGGTGCAAGATGCACTTGGCCGCACTGAACCAAACTAAAGGGGAAGTTAATGCTGCTGCCCCTAGCAATGCTGGTGCAGGCCGGCCAGCTATTAATGTGCAAAGTGGTAAAAAACAAGTACGCTGTTTGCGATGCAGTGAGTGGGGGCATGAAGTTTCCAAATGCCCTTTATCGCAAGCTACAGCAAAGCAAAAATATGAGAAGCCTGCTCTGAATGTAAAGAGTAAGCAGATGGGTGCAGTTGCCCATAGCAACGTCTATGATGTCAGGTCAGTGGACCGCAAGACTAAGATATGGCCTACAGAGAGTTGTGGCAAGTTTAAAGCAACGTCGCTTCAGGGAGAGAGACGTCTATATGTGTCGGAGAGCCAGCAACGTGCAGCTAGGAGAGCACCGTTTCCATTAGCAACCGGAGAAAATGTGCCAATGGGAAGGAGGAGCTACAGGGAAGAGGTGTATCGCCATCCCCATAGAGATGCAAGTGAAGTTCTGCGTGTTGGGAGAGTGTCATGTCCCTTAGCAACAGGAGAAAGTCGCCAAACGCCATGCCTGGAATGTGGTCAGCTCGGGCACGGCATATTTTCTTGCCCTAGATTTTGGGGTGCAGCTGGAGGTAATGTTGCCGAGCAGGACTCTTTATCGGTGGGCCAAGGTTCCTTTACAGATATGTTTGCAGTCACCCCTGGCAACAAGGAGATTTCTGTTGTGTCTGCAGGGGGTGCTAAACATTGGGAGTTGCCTACTGTGATTTCATCCTGTGGCCAGGGGGAGTTGGCCAGTAAAAATGCAGCTGAAAGACAACACCCTCAAATGAAGACAGAGTTACCTGCTTCAAGATATGGTAAGACTGTTGCAATTTGTGATTCAAGTGAAGTAGCAATGTATCCGGTGAGGAGATCTGCAGAAAGTGTAAAGATGGACTTGCTGCAGTGTGGAGATCAAAGATCAAAGACTGAAAGTGATATGTGGACTTTGTGTGCACCTAAGGTAGTCCAGCAGAGTGCTGAGAGAGATGTATTAGGGGTGACCAAAACAGTTGGTGTGTCATGTTCCCTAGCGATAGAGACAGGTGCTGCAGAGTTGCCAAGGGAAACCGCTAAGGAGCCTGTATTGGTAAGGCAAATGGTTTCCCAGGACAACTGTGAAGTCGCCCTAGTGGGCAAAATAATTCCTTTAGAGAGGAAGGTTAATGTGTTGAGTCACATGCAGGGTGCCATTCGTTCTGACAAAAGTCAATTTGATAGAGATTATAAAGCTGCTGTGTTTATGAATACTGATGATGTTGCTGATACAGGTATTTATGGTGATGTGATGCTTAATGAGCTAGGGCTGATCGCTAAGCAGGTTATGCGATTTCCCTTAGCAACAGTAGGTAAGGTTGCAGAGGTGTCCTTAGAAACCTCCAGGGAGCTCTGTGTGTTAGAGCCAGAGGTTGCCGGGGACAACTGTGGTGCCGCTCTGATAGATAAGAGGGTACTTGACCTTCGTGATGAGAAAAATGGTAAAACTGAAATGTCTGAAATTACTTGTAGTGATAATGTGTTACTACAGTCTGTCACTGCTGACAGAAAAAGTCCTCATGAGTTTAATGGAGTGCCACTCAGTGGTCAAGTTATGTTATTGCAGCCTGCTATGTTTAAAAATGTGTTTGCGGTGGACACAAATTCTGCTATGCAAAATGGAGAGACTGCAGGGCCGGTAGACACGGGTGCGTTGGCTTTTGCAGAAGTTAACCCTCTCCAGTTGGAAGGATCTGAAAAGTGCGCATACATGGCAGAGGTTTTGTCCTCAGCAAAAGAGATGAGGAATGTTGAGCTTCAGAAGGATATGGTAATGGATAGCGATTTGGAATCGCTCAGTGTTGCTGAAAGTGAGAGGATGAGTGTCGCACATGCGATTTGCAGTGCTCAAGGGGAGTCGCAAGTTTTGTTAGTTACCTCTGAGGTAGAGGTCTCTTTAAGTGACTCAGCCTCTCGCGCCTTAGCAAATGAGCCCTTCCACATCGTTGGTAAAGGAAAAGTTCCTAAAGTTCTGTGTTTAGATGTGGCATGTCTAGAAATAACTGGGATGTTGTTGGAATTGGTGAAAATATTCCAATGTACACCTACGTGTATCCACAGCAGAGGGGCGACATGGTACTGCGTAGTACCAATCGGTGGACACAGGTGGTGCTGGCGTCGTTAAGCAATATTGATGAAAATTGGTTGCTCTACTGTTGGTTCATTTTGTGGAAAGTTGTCTCAAAGTTCTCTTTGAGAGTGCTTCCGGCGGCGGTTGTGTGCAGAAGGCGCTCAGGGGAATTGTTGGAGAAATCAGAAATAATAGACAAAGTGGAAGTCTCTCCGTCTGCTGATGTGATGGAATGCATTCCTACTGGTGCGGTCCGGGGTACGGCTGAGCAGTGGTTGGTACATGGCGCGCACATTGTCTCGCCCTCTAGACCTCATGTAAAGGAAGGGCTCGGAATGGACGTGACAGTAGTGGGAATTCAGTCCATCACTAGCAGAGAGGTGCAGTTTGAGGTATCCGGAGACACTTTGATAGGAAATAACAGTAGTGGTAACAGTAACGAAAACGTGTATGAGAAGCACTGTAGAGCACTGTTAGACAGCTCAGAGATCCTGGTTGAGGTACCAATGGTCTCAGAAATGGTTAAAGAGATTGGTATGGAAAAATGTGCGTTGATAGGACAATTGCTATTGGAGTGTTGGACAACAGGGGGCGATGTGAAACTGTGGGACTGTCCCATAGGGAGTAGCTGCTTGCCTGTAGGTGGTCCCTCCATAGACACTGTTCTAACAAACAAGGGGACAGGAGGTCCCAATAAAAATGCTGAGTTGAATAACCCTTTGTGGAACATTGCTGGTGAGATTGAACAGAAGGATGTGGTGTTGACCTCAGATGGTTTGGTTGACACGGGTAACCATATAGGCGATAGTGAACCTGAGAAACAAATGTCGGTTGGTGTTGTGTCAGGTAGTGAGAGTGGTCAGTCCCTGACAGGTTTCATGGAAGTGGGTCCTCAACCATCCCAAGAGAGTAGGTCTGTGGGAGGAAAAAGAAGGATCCTAAGGCCAGAAGGTAGAAGGGATAGAGAGATTAGTGGGAGCCCACGGTTCAGGAAGAAGTGCTGGTGGAAGCACACCCGGAAAAAGAGGGGGGTGGAGTGCCCCTTTAGAGGAAAGGTTGGGCAGATTAGGACTCCTGCTGCTGATAATTGGCACAAAGGCGCCACGGGGAAGGGTTGGTGGAAACATACCCGGAAAAAATGGGCCTGTGCAGCCAATGGTTGGCACAGAGGTGACCCATTAGTGATGATGGGTCTGTGTGTTCCTCCCTCCGGTTCGAAACAAGGGAGGAGGGTATGTGATGGTTTGGATCTGTCTTGCCTGATGGATAGCTGGTTTTCGCCATATTTTGGAGAGGCAGACACATTGATTACACAGCTGTGTGTTCAGCTTTTTAGTGCTGGCCTGGCTGTGGCTCAGTGCCCCACCCTCAGACAGGAAGTCTGGTCCCTGGGAGCCAGATGAGCTTCCAACTCTCTGAAAGGAGTCAGAGAGAGGCTGCATGGATTGCAGCTAGTGTGTGCAGATCTGCAGGTTGCAGATGCCGCTTTATGTTTGAGCAGCAAGTCGCTGACTAGGAGAAAAGCAAGGATTGAGCTTATCTCTGGGAAACGCTGTGTGTTCTGAGGAACAGAACTTGGGCTTAGGTTAGAGGCCTGAAGCCGTCGGATGCCAGGATTGAAAGCCAGGAGGCTAAGCTCTTTAGTTTGTACAATGCAGTAATGGTGGAAACCCCCTGCGAGGGATGCTATTGCATATGTGAACCTTTTGTGAGTTTTTAAATAAAAGTGGGCTACCAAGCCCTTAAAAACGCACCTGCCACTGGAGTCTGATTCCCCAAATCTTACAATATATATATACTGTATATATATATAGATAGAGCTATATAGATATAGATATTAGGGGTGTTGAAATTAATCGTAGCATTGATGCATCGGGATTCGGCCATCCACGATGTGGCATCGATGCTCCAACTTTAAAAATGTTTTTTTTTTGATTACGTCATCCTCGTGCCGTGCCATGCCCTGCCTCTGCGTCCGAAGCCAAAAGGAGTCGAGAGGGGTCGAAAGCAGTCGAAGTAAGTCGCGCCATCTTTTCCCACCTCCCGCCTCCCACTGACATCATCCCCAGCCACCCTGTGTCACACTCTTCACTTCACTGGCAAGAGAGGAGACAGATATGTGTTCCAAGTCCCAGTCCCCAGAGCTTTCCTCCTCCTCCTTGACTCACTGTTGCACACTGTGCAGTGTGTAGTGCACACAGGCTGTTATAGGGGGAGACCGTCACCCGACTCCTCTTACAACTGGCTTGGTGGGAAGCAAGACTGCGGGAGAGAGACCCAAACGAGCCAGGCCGCGCTTGTCCTCTGTCCTTCTTACGGACAGATTGGCAGTCCAGGACTGATGGATGCAAACTCATGGTCTGCTGCTTGAATCACATTTGGAGGTCTTTATTAGAATACAATATCATTATATAAAGTAGAGGAATTCTATCAAATTTTTAATTGGACTGTCCCTTATTTATACTGAAATTATTTATTTTGGAATAAGCATAGCTATCAAAATGTCTGTGTTACCCACTCCGAGAATGCTTACAGTATGGCAGCATAATAGCTAGGTACTAAGTACTCTTACCTTGTAATATCGGAGGTCATACCAAGGATACCCCCAGGCATCTTCATTAGGTACTTGAGTCAGACAGATATCTGATGCACTATTATGTGCACATTTGCCAAATTAGGACCGTAATAAAATAATAAACTTAATGGTGCACCTAAACATTAAAGTGACCATTCCATTTCATTAATTATATTTTATGCATGTCTTATGTTCTTAGTGATTGATTCACATTACAACTTCATTTATACCTTTTAATTTATTTTTTTATATGATTTATGGTTTTGCTCATCACTGACCCCACACATGCATCTATGCATTGCATGTGTGGGGCAGTGATGAGCAAAACCATAAATCATACAACAAAAAAAAGGTATAAATTAAGTTGGGATGTGAATCAATCACTAAGACATTAAGACATACATACACCATAATTAATGAAATGGTATACATTGACGTTTGGAGTGACGTACGTTATGGGGACTTTGTTCGCAGTCCATCTCTTGTATCGTGTCAGCAGTCTCTATCCATCTCTTGTATCCAGTCTGCAGTCTCTGACCATCTCTTGTATCATGTCCGCAGTTTCTGACCCTCTCTTGTATCATGTCCACAGTCTCTGACCCTCTCTTGTATCATGTCTGCAGTCTCTAAACCATCTCCTGTATCATGTCCCAGCCTCTGACCATCTCCTATAGTAGGTCTGCAGTGTCTGACATTCTTCTGTATCATGTCTGCAGTCTCTGACCATCTCCTATAGTAATTTGGGGGCAGTCTGGAGCTCCTCTTTAAGTTGTCAGCAGTGTTTACACGTTGCTACATGCAGGGGGCATTGTCTTTTTTTTAAGAACAGATAGAATTTTAAAATGGAGTTCTTCTGACTGCTTGAATTTTTTGGATGAAAACCATGTGCAGTAATCATGATGCATCATGATGCATCACAGAATCGAATCGTGGACAGGATAATCGTAATTAAATTGAATTGTGAGGCCAGTGAAGATGCACACCCCTTATAGATATATATATTTTTTTTTTCTTCAAACTTTTTTTATCATTTTTTTTAGATTTTTTTTTATAACACACTGTGACCAAAGCAACACAGTGTTACCATAATAGCATTGTACTACACCGGGGAAGTGATCAAGATTTGTTTTTAATTTACACACTATGATTGAATCAACCAAATGTGCATAACTTCATTGGTATAACCAACTATTTCCCTGAATGAATGGTACAGATGGGCTGTGATTGGACTGTCTGTACCATGTGTTCACTGTGACCAATAACAGCTAGCAACACAATTGTATACAAAAGATGGCATTAGAGGAAGCCATCCATTGTTTACAACTGGCAGCGGGCCGGTGCAATAATCAGTCATTGACTGGGTCCAGTGGACACAGTTGGTGACAGACCACGTCGCTGCACAGGCCCATGGTCAGGCCAGAGGCACATTCTCGAGAGGATATCATGTGACGTCCTCCCAGAACAACAGGGAGGCACATTCTTTGTCCTCCCAGAATAAGGTGACCACATTTTTTAAATGAAATCCGGAGACATCTTTTTTTTTTTTACTAGTAATGGTGGCAATCGGCGACTCCCTTCTTGTCGCCGCCACCGCCCGCCTCACAGCCTGTCAAGTCTTAGCCCCGGCTACTACTGGGTGGGAGGTGGAGGAAGATCACTCCACCAGGGACGGCAAGAAGATAAGCAGGCTGGCGGCTGACCGGGACTTTAGCCAAGGCAGGAAATGCCAGCGGAGTTGAACGGGCATGCACCCGAAACTGAAGAAATATTCCCTCCGCTCCGACCAGCACATGATCATCAGAAAGGAGCACAGATAATGGGAAAACAATACACCCCCTAAGCTAGTATGAGCGGCAGAGCGGGGGGTGTGTAATTTAGACTTTTTTTATAATAATTCTGACTTGGTCCGGGGACAGTGTCCTCAATCCGGGGACTGTCCCCAGAAACCGGGGATGTCTGGTCACCCTATCCCAGAACAACTGCTTATCATTTTACTATAGGCCGGACGGGAAGGTGTTAAGCACAGAACATTGTTTACTGCAGTTCATAAATTACAAGATTCTTTGCTGACTGGGGAATCTGGCCAATCCCACCTTAACCACTTGTCCACCGCCCACCGTCAAATGACGGCGGGCGGAGGAATCCATTGTTCTGACAGCACGTCATATGACGTGCTGTCTCTTTAAAGCCGCGGGTGGGCGCACACGCTCCGCTCTGCTGGGATCCCGGTGCGAGTGCCCGGCGGCAACGATCGCCGCCGGGCACACGCGATTGCCCAGTAACTGAGCGGGGACGTGGAGCTCTGTGCGTAAACACAGAGCTCCAGGTCCTGTCAGGGAAAGAGGAGACCGATGCTGTGTCCCTTGTACATAGGGACACAATCGGTCACCTCCCCCAGTCACCCCCCCTCCCCCTACAGTTAGAACACTCATAGGACACACATTTAACCCCTTACCCGCCCCTAGTGGTTAACCCCTTCACTGCCAGTCACATTTATACAGTAATCAATGCATATTTATAGCATTGTTCACTGTATAAATGTAAATGGTCCCAAAAATGTCACAAAAGTGTCCGAAGTGTCCGCCATAACGTCGCAGTCCCAATAAAAAAATCGCAGATCAACCGCCATTAATAGTAAAAAAATAAAATAATAAAAATGCCATAAACTATCCCCTATTTTGTAAACACTATAAATTTTGCGCAAACCAATCGATAAACGCTTATTGCATTTCTTTTTTACCAAAAATATGTAGAAGAATACGTATCGGCCTAAACTGAGGAAAAAAATATTTTTTTTATATATTTTTGGGGATATTTATTATAGCAAAAAGTTAAAAATATTGCATTTTTTTTTCAAAATGTACGCTCTATTTTTGTTTATAGCGCAAAAAATTTAAAACGCAGAGGTGATCAAATACCACCAAAAGAAAGCTCTATTTGTGGGGAAAAAAAGGACCCCAATTTTGTTCGGGAGCCACGTCGTACGACCGCGCAATTGTCAGTTAAAGCGACGCAGTGCTGGAAGCTTAAATTTCGTCTGGGCAGGAAGGGGGTGTAGGTGCACAGTAGGCAAGTGGTTAAGAAGAATTATAGAATCCCTATAAATGAAGTTTTGATTCACTTTATCTGCTAATTTGCAATACAGGTCAGTTAACTCATCTATGCCTCATTTAGCATTTTCTTTTGCCATTACTGACACATTAAGAAGGGTACATTTGACACTGCATTTGTTAATCGAAAGCTATAGTTCCGCCTGCTAACACTGTTGTCTCAAAACAGTGAAATGTAGAATGAGAAAAATGCATCTAATGAAATTAACCACCTCTAAATAATACGATGTACATAAAATGCTCATAAACTTTAAAGGTTGTTAACTGACATCTCTTTTGTGCTTTGTTGCTAGATACCTTAGATTCTCTTTAATTATTTTAATGTGTGTACCATGGATGAGCAGTGTGCATTCCTGACGGCACTTTCAAATTCAAGAAAACTTAGTGTAGATAAATGAGGTATAAACAACTAATTTCTCTAAATGTACAATATTAGCTTTTTTTGTTGTTTAATGTCCACAGGCAGATGTGTTTAATTTCATTTATTAGCATCTTAAAAGCAAAGTTTTCTGCATAAGCCAGAAGTTAACTTCTAATGTTTTCTTGTCTCATAAGAAATAAGCTAACTGCATATTTTACAGTCAGCACATTCTTCTCGAGGACCCTTAGACCATTATTTTTCTGTAAGGCAAATGGTTTCTTAAAGCAGAACTCTATCCAAACAAATATATAAAACATAGACAGTCATCATCCACTTTGGCAAAAGAACGGGATCCCTACTGGCCAATTTATGAGGATTAAACGCAACTGCTCTGAAACCTCAACCTACTATGCGGAAAGCAAAGACCTATATCAAAGGTTTCGGGAAAGGGGATATTCCCACAAACAGATCAAATTGGCTAAATTAAAGGCAGCACAGAGGAGCAGAGTTAGCCTACTCTCAACCGATAAAAATGACACAAAAAATGAACCATCAGGACCAGTGAGGATGATCACTACATATGGCCCCCAATGGGGCAATGTAAGGAAGATACTAATGAAGCATTGGAATGTTCTGACCAGTAATAGATCCTTGGCCAAAATTGTTGGTGAAACCCCCATGATGGTGGCACGAAGAACCAATAACCTAGGTGACATCTTAATTCGATCTGAATTCATCAAACAACCAAACACTTCATGGCTATCAGATTACCCACGCAGCATGGGAATGTTTGCATGCTCTAAGTGTCAAATATGCCCATATGTGGACCGAACAGATACATATCAGTTCCAACACACGGGATGTAATCCATCTATCTAACCATGTAACTTGAGGACATTAAAACACTCATCCAGGAGGGGGCGTGCGTCCATGGCACATATAGGAGCAGCGCACGCCAACCCCCCTATCGTCCAGAAGAAGCTACGCGATTACGTCCAGCGAAACGCGTTGACGTCAGGTCCAGGACGTTCTGTGTGTCGGATCCCCCGGAGCAGGCTGTAGCGGTAGACGGGACATGGAGACACTCCAAAACATATAGGTGCCAACTACTCCTATTAGGACAACACACGGCACTGCAGTGGTCTCCTTAAAAACCTTTTCTTGCAACTACGACTGCTCCACGAACCTTGAGTCTCTCTCCCGCTACGATCCTCAGTTGATTGCACCATTACCGCACATGAAATAAAGAGAAAAAACGCCATCCCATCACGGACACGGCGGATACGGTAATGTGCAACAAATCTGATATATTTGAAGACTATCTTTAGATCTACATGACAGTATTATCTTGAGGAATATACTCCAACATCTCATCAAGCGGTAGATTGCAAATAACCCTATCGATGCCTGGTCTAGAAATTCATATATGAAGATATACCAGTAATTAACATTATTTCCAGTTTTGAACCATCTTTTACCATTCTGGCATCAACTACAGGACTATAAATTTATTTTTGATACATCAGCAGTCCATCGTGTCATGATGTTGTCGTTCCTGTGAGATATTATTGATATTTCATACACAACTACTGTCCATTCAGGTTCATGGTTATACAGCAATCCAGTTGCTATCTAGAGTCCCCCTTTGGTTATTTCCACCTCCACCCCGCGGGGACGCACTAAGTGGAACTTTTCCCATATATACACATAAAAAGTTTATATTATTATATTGCGGTGACATTACCGCTGGGAATTCCAACTAGTGCGTACACACATGTCTGGACATCTGTTTTTGTTTTTGTTTTTTTGTTTTCAATTTCATGTGGTATATGTTTGTATTTGTCCCTGTGTGTTGGTCACCAACACGCACACAGTGAGCTGGTTGTTCATTTATGCATTATTGTTTGTCACTCCAGAGACCTATATGATATTGGCACATTCAGCCACTCTATCAGGTATTGGAGGTTCTAAGTATTTTTTTGTAATAAATTTATACTATTTTATGTATTAGCGTTTATGACCCATCATTGCCAATAGTAGCTCCTTTTATCAACGGTGATCTCCTCCTCTCTTGGAGATTAATTGTTTGGTAGCCTTTTCTTTTGATCCATTTATGCCAGCTACGGTAATTTACCCCCATTACGGGTTGCGGTCTTCCTGCCACACATGAACCTCTTTGGGTGCTCTTATATTATAGCAACCCAACGCTCTGTATCATATTCCTTGTTTGTTTATATAAAACATAAATAGCCTGCTGTGTGGCTCCTTTAATTTGCCTGCAGAATGTTGCCACCATTGTAGTTTATTATTTCAGTGCAGACAGTACTGAACTGGAAGGTGTCACAAACACAAGAGGAGTGGTGGCAATTTTGGGGAAGAGTAAACTGGAATGGTCTCCTATTAGCTGTAGCTGGGGACCTGGCCCTATTCACAAATGGAATTTTGGAAACAGGAAGACAACCTGTGCTGTGAGGAGGAGGTAAAGAAGCATGTGGATTGATGGATGTTGCTGGGAGAACTGCAGGAGCAGAGAACTGCACAGGGACTTCTGGAGGTGACTTTTGCCTTGTGCACGCAGGCAGTTTTTCTTTCATTC
This sequence comes from Rana kukunoris, assembly GCA_029574335.1. NCBI lineage: Eukaryota > Metazoa > Chordata > Amphibia > Anura > Ranidae > Rana > Rana kukunoris. The sequence goes on from CM056050.1 coordinate 456,610,250, forward strand.
AATGAAGTGAGCTGCCGGAAAAAAAACTGAGGCGCTCGCTGTAATAACTATGCAATGTTAGTACAGCGATCTCCCCAATGAGCGATTGTGTTCTGACAAGGGGACTACCCCTCCGCTAGAACATACTGCTCAGTGTTTTCAGCCTTTGGCTGCCAGCGCTGATCAGATGCCAATAGGCTGATGGTTTTCCAGCATGCCTATTCAACAGAAGTCAGACATAAGGCCGGCTTTTGTCAGACGGACTACTGTACACACTGGCTTGTTGGCCGGTTTCTTTTAAATACCAGCCTTTTAGATAATGGTAAGTGCTACTATAATATGCTGTTTAAGAGAGTTGCTGTTCCAAAGACTGTGCTGTTGACAACTGTGAGCACAAAGGTACTGTGCTGAACACATCAGAGTCTGTTAGTGTATCCAGTGTTGTTCTGAGAGAAGTTGCAGTGGGAACCCAGTAACATGCACAAATCTGGAATATTGCTGCACTCCTTGGTATCCTTATTGAAGCATTAAAATCACATCACAGGTATGACAGGGTTATTAAAAGGTGACACGATTTGCGCTAAAGTCAGCGCTTACTCAACCTGGGTGCTGACTTTAGCACGAAACACATCACCTTTTAATGTTCCTGTCATACCTGTGATGTGATTTTAATGCTTCAATACTGATACTAAGGAGTGCAGAAATATTCTGGATTTGCGCATGTTACTGAAGCTGTGCAGCAGCACCCCAGGTTCACAACATATGAGAGGCGGTCACTCACCTAGAGCAGTATTACTTTGCAGTGGGAGCTGTTTAGTAGGGATGAACTTAAAGGGGTTGTAAAGGAATTTTTTCCCTAAATAGCTTCCTTTGCCTTAGTGCATTCCTCCTTCACTTACCTCATCCTTCATTTTGCTTCCATTTTGCTTTATGTCCTTATTTCTTCCGAGAAATCCTCACTTCCTGTTCTTCTGTCTGTAACTACACACCGTAATGCAAGGCTTTCTCCCTGGTGTGGAGAAAGCCTCTTAAGGGGGGAGGGGGGAGCAGGCAAGTCAAGATGCTCTCTACTTTGCATATAGAGAAAGGAGCTGTGTGTTAGTGGGCGTCCTGACATCTACACGAGAGAGAGAGAGAGAGAGAGAGAGATGTCTACAGCCCAGCCAGGCTGCATGCTTGGATAAGAGCCTGGTGTAGGACAATATGTATGGATTTTTTTGTGGGGGGATCCCACTCTTTTGCAGTGTGGAGTTCCCCCTTACATAGATATCATGGTTGTGGTATGTATGGTATTTTGTGTAGGTGTGCCACAATAATATCTATAGCAGACCCTCGCCTAGGATAAGGGTCTGGTATTGATAAATGGAATCCCCTGCTGTTGTTTACACTTGTGCAAAAGCTGCAATTCTTTTCTTTGTTCATTTCAGTATTGCTGTAGTAGGTTGTATTAACTGCATAGGTACGTTATTAAACTGAGTTTTGCATTTTTAATATTTCAGTTTAAAGTTTACTTTAAAGTGGAGTTCAACCCAAAAATGGAACTTCTGCTTTTCGGAACCCTTCCCCCCCTCCAGTGTCACATTTGACACCTTTTAAAGGCAAGGCTTCGCTTCCTGATTCCCTTACCGAAGATGGCGGCGGCGGCAGCACCCGAGAGCCGAGCAATAGACCGGCTTCGGGTGCCGACATTACAGGCGCCCTGGACAGTTAAGTGTCCTTATTTTAAAAGTCATCAGCTGCAGTATTTGTAGCTGCAAACTTTTAAAAATAATAATTGGCGGAACTCCACTGAAAGTCCACATAAGAAATCCATGTGCAAAGGGAAAAATATAGGGATTTAAAAAAAATATATTGTATGGATACACTTTTGTAATTCTTCATTTCACATAAGTACATAGGATTCTGTACACCTTTTCTGAAAAAAAATGGGGAGTAGTGCTAAAAAGAAGTGGCTGAGAGCTGCTGTTTGAGCAGAAAACCTACAACACAACACTTGAAAAAAGCTAATGTCATGCTTTTTAGGCATTTCCATTGAAGTCTATGGGCCAGATTCAGCAAGACTTGCGCTGGAGTAATTCGATATGCGCCGCGTAACTGTGAAGATGCGCCGTCGATTCTATGTGGCTGTACCCACCAAACTAGATGCGACAGAAAACGGGCCATTTCCGATCGGCTTAACTTTCCGACGCCAGAGTCTCGTCAGCGCATAATTTCGCTTGGCGCATCAGTCGCGCCTATTGATTTCCCTTGCAAATATGCAAATGAGGGAGATTTCCCGATTCGCAAACGGATTAGCACCATACGCTGGCTACATGCGCCGCGCGTATCTCGTCCGTCCGGCGCAAAGTTATTTCTACAAATAGCTGCTTTATCTTTACTCCAGACGGCCACAGGTCAGCAGGAGAGCAGCTACAGCAGCGTTACCGACGATAAGAGCTAGCTGAGCACCCCCACTTGCAGGACAACACCTCTGTCCATGCTTGTCTGTCAACTTTTACAGCCATGGAGGAAGACATCATAGGTCTCCATAGCCGAGATGACGGCTGACAGCTCCTGGCCTTTAGAGTTCAGCTTTCTCCTGTGTGTTTGCGGGGAACGGAGCAGCCATCTCAGAACAAAAGTAACTTCACTGCGGGGAGGGGGAACAAGATATACTTTAGTGCCGGAATGGCGCATCTACGGGCGCATTTAAACGCCCAACGGAACGCAGTGCCGACGGAAGTTGTGAGCATGCGCACAAGGGGGCCGAGTGAAGCCTCACTTACTGCGCATGCTCCGTGGATGATGCGCTGAACGTAAGCCTCTGCGCTGGGCTCCGCCCATCATTTACATATGATCACACCCACTTCCACTTGCGTCGGGTTACGCCAGCGCATTATCGTTACTCTGGCGCAAGTTTACGCGCAACTGCTATGTGAATAACAGTACTTGCGCCTAAAGTGTCGGCGGAGTAACGTAAATGAGAAACGTTACTCCAAAGTAAAGAAGCGCCCATCTACCTGAATCTGGCCCTATATGGACAGAAATACTAAATTCTGCTTGAAAAGTAGCTCAAGTAGTTTTTTGAGCGACAGGCATTTTACTACAAGCGACAGTGCGCTCAGATGTGAACAAGGGCTATTGAAAACAATAGGTTTTTGCTTATTGAGCTTGTTAAGCATTTTTGAACTTCGAGCTACAGACTACAAAAGGTTTACATGTAAACAAGGCCTAATGTCGCATACACACAACCATTTTTCGGGTTGTAAAAAATGAAGTTTTTACTGGTCTAGAAAAGTTTTTTTCAACCCAATCGTTAAAACGGCTTTGCCTACACACGATCGTGAAAAGAAAATGCTCTAGCAAAGCGCGGTGACGTACAACACGTACAACGGCACTATAAAGGGGAAGTTCCATTCGGATGGCGCCACCCTTGGGGCTGCTTTTGCTGATTTTGTGTTAGTTAAAGTTAGTTAATTTGCGCTTTTCAGTCTGTTACAGCGTGATGAATGTGCTTACTCCATTACGAACGCTAGTTTTACCAGAACGAGCACTCCCATCTCATAACTTGCTTCTGAGCATGCGCATTTTTTCACGTCGTTAAAACACACACACGACCATTTTTTACGACATTAAAAACGACAACGTTAAAAACGTTGTGAAAAATTAGAGCATGTTCTAAATTTTTAATGCCCATTTTTTACATCGTGAAAAATGCTCTGGAGGCCACACACGATCGTTTTTTAAACATCAAGAGTTTATTATAAAAGTTATTGAGCAGTACAAATCACAGCGCATTCACCGTATAGATAGCTTTTTACATTATAATCAGCATTAACATGTCATTTTCATAGCAGGACAAAGAGTTAAGACCCAAGCAACTATGGGATATCACAAGGCCCCTTTAACGATAACAATAGCATGCACATTATGGATGTCGACATTGGCTATGTGACTGTAAAGATTAGTGTTACAACATTTGTCCTTCAACCGTAACTATCCATAGGTAAGTGCTAAGCAAATGATCGATAAGTAGGAGACAAAAAGAACAGAAATTAACAAGAAAAAGAGAGAAAAATTTAGGTGGGGGGTAAGGGGGGAAAGGGAGGGAAGGGATCTAAGGGGTACAACCCCATAAGGTGTGACCAAGGGTTACCATCACGTAGGGACTACTGACCTCAGATCTCATTCCAGTAGTCTCAGGTTTAGAGTTCACTGTCCATTTTTCCCAGTCTACAGGGCCAGCAGTGTTTCATACTGGCGTGAAAATTTAAAGGCAAACCACGGGGACCACGTGTCATGATATCTTTCAGCTCCGTCAGTGGCCTGGGCAAAAGTGTCCTCCATATAGCAAGTCTCCGACACCCTCCTCAGCCATTCCGGTATTCCAGTGGAGAGGTACCAGGGACTTGGCTGCGTTCAGCAGGTGTTTGGTCAGGGAATGCTTATAACGTCTGAGTGGTGAGTCAGAAATATGGAGTAGGCAGCAGGCCGCGGAGAGGTTCAGTGTGGTCTCCGTGATCTGCCTTATCACCTCCCTAACCTTGTCCCAGAAGGGGCTCAAGACCTCACAGTCCCACTAGACATGTATGAAGGTTCCTGTTTCTTTACCACACCTCCAACACAGATCTGAGGTACAGGGGTACCATTTCCTAAGCTTGTCCGGTGTGACGTACCACTGTGTGAGGAGCTTATATGAGGTTTCTTGTGTCCTGGTGCTGATTGAGCACTTGTGTGAAAGGATGCAAGCCGTCGTCCACTGCCTGTCAGTAATGTCAATGTGAAGAGCACTGGTCCACAACCTGCGGAATCTGTCCGTAGAGTCTGTTTGGGAAGTCTGCAACCAGGTGAAAGCAAGTGAGGTCGCCCTGTCGCATCGAGTCCCCTTGGCACAAGTGTCCTCCAAAGTAGTCAGTGTCCTGGAGAAGTCAGGTGCTCTCGAGACATTGTTAGCATAGCTGCGGATTTGCAAGTAAGTCCACCAGTGAAGTTTCAGGAGGTTGTTGTCCTCTCTAAGTGCTATGTGGCTTTTGAATTGCCCTCCTCTGAAACAGTCCCCCATCTTGAGCTGCCTCCTACCGTCCCCAGATAAGAGGGTGGTGCTATCAGTGCCAGGTGGGAAGTCTGGGTTGTCTGTCAGAAGGGATAGTGGGCTTAGAGTCGAAGCCAGGTCAGTTTTGTCAGCTATTGTCCTGAACAGACTGAGAGTGGTACCTGTCAGCGGGTGGTTCTTAAGGAGCGTCCTCTGGTTTTGCCAGGGGGAGAATTTCAGGTGGTACTGAGTCAGGGCGTTCTCGAGAGGCACCCAGTCCTTTGAGTCACCGTGGCAGTGCCAATCGATGACCCTAGTCAGGTGTGAGGCTAAGTAATAATTGTGGAAGTTGGGCAACCCCATCCCTCCATATTCTTTCGGCCTGGTGAGTAGGGAGAATTTGATTCTAGGTTTTTTCTGTTTCCATAGAAAGTGTAGGAGTGCAGACTGTAGGGTGCTAAAGAATTTCTGAGGAATCTTAATCGGGAGCGCTCTTAACAGATACAGTAATCTCGGAAGGATGACCATCTTTATGATCGCAGCCCTTCCGAAAAACGAAAATAATTTAGGCTGCCAACTCTGCAAGTCTCTCCTGATTTCCGAAAGTAGTTTGGGGAAATTGCGTTCAAAAATTCATGACAGCTTTGGCGTCAACCACGTACCTAGATATTTAAGCTCGGTATCGACCCACCGAAAGGGGCAATCAGCTGCTGCCCCATGCAGTGGGTCCGCACCCAGGGAGATGTTCATCGCCTCTGATTTTTCAAAGTTTATTTTGAGGTTTGACAGAAAGCCGTACTCTGTAAAATGTCGCATCAGATTGGGGATCGTAGTCTGGGAGTCAGTCAAAAAGAATAAAAGGTCGTCGGCATAAGCCGCGACCTTGTATTCAGACCCTGCTATTTCAAATCCTGAAACTGCCCTGTCCTTATTCACCGTTCTAATGAATGGTTCCAGCGTCAGGATGAATAGTAATGGGGACAGAGGGCATCCTTGTCGGGTCCCGTTCCTAATCCTGACCTCCTCGGACAAAGCGCCGTTAATTTTCAGTCTAGCGGTTGGGTTATCATATAAGGCAGCGACCCAAGTCAGCATGCACGGTCCTAGTCCCACGTGTCGGCATACGGCCAGCATGTAGTCACAGGCGACCCTGTCGAAGGCTTTCTCCGCATCCGTAGACAGGAGAAGACCTCCAGAGCCTCGACCACACCCCTCATGAATCAAGAGTAGTGCCTTAATCACGTTGTCCCTGGCCTCCCTGCCCGGCATGAAACCCACCTGTTCTGGGCCGATCAGGATTGGAAGGAGTGGACGTAGCCTGTTGGCCATAACTTTCGCTAGTATCTTAAGGTCTAGGTTCAGCAAAGAAATGGGTCTATAGCTGGAGCATGCATTTGGGTCTTTACCCGGTTTCGGTATGACGGTGATGTGGGCAGAGAGGAAGTCAGGAGGTACAGGTCTGGGGGAGGACAGGGAATTCAATGCCGTCAGGAGGGGCGAGGACAAAATGTCACTAAACGTCTTGTAGTAGAGAGACGTAAAGCCGTCTGGGCCTGGGCTCTTTCCCGCTTTGAGGCCCTTGATTGCTAGTGATGAATATTCGCGAATATTCGTTAATATCGAATATTCGTGATATTTTATAAAAAAAAAAAAAAAAAATTGCGAATTTTCGCCAATGCGAAATTTCGCCAATGCAAAATTTCGCTAATGCACAATTTCGCGATTTTTTTTTATAAAATATCACGAATATTCGATATTTACGAATATTCGCTATATTTTATAAAAAAAAAAAATTGCGAAATTTCGCGATTGCGAAATTCGCGATTGCGTAATTCGCAATTGCGAAATTGATTGCGATTTTTGCAAAATTTTTTGCGAAATTTATTGCGAAATTTGAAAAATGCGAATATTCGAAATAGCGAATATTCGCCGCGATATTCGTGATATTCGCAAATACTCGAATATGCAATATTCGTAGCGAATATTCGCAATGCGAATATTCGTGAGCAACACTATTGATTGCCAGTCTAATCTTGGATTCCGAGATTTTGTCTTCTAGGGGGGCTAGATCCTCGGTTCCTAATTTTGGTAAGCCACTTTCCAGTAAATATTCCTGAATAGCTTGGAGTCTATCAGGGCCTACTCCGTGGGGTCTGTGTTGTTTTGGTAGGTTATAAAGTTTTGTGTAATACTGGTGAAAGTGAGTGGCAATGGAGTCTGTCGTGACGTCCAGGGTCCCCCCCTGAGATCTAATCCCTGTTATATGGTTAGTAGTGCTGACTTCCTTCAGAGCCCTGGCCAAGATCCTGCCCGTTTTGTCACCTGCCTCATAAAATAGTTTCTTCCTGAAAAACAGTCGCTTGGCTTTGTCCTCAAATATTTGTTGTAGCAGCTTGCGGGTCTCGAGCAGTTCTTTCGCAGACTGCACCGAGAGAGATTGTTTATGGAGGCCTTCCAGACTGCAGATTTTGTCCGCCAGTCTCCTAACTTCTCGCTCCTGCCTTTTCTTCCTCTGGGCCCCTAACCTGATTAACTCCCCTCTGATACAACATTTGTGTGCTTGCCACACCATCATCGGGTCCATGCCTGGTGTGCTATTTAGTGTGAAATAATCTATCAGTTTAGTAGTCACCTGGGGGAGCAAATCAGGGTCCGTCAGTAGTGAGGCGTTCAGTCTCCAGGTGTCTGGTCTAGGCGGTTGAGCTCTCAGGTCGGCTATCAGTGACACCGGAGCGTGGTCCGAAAGCGACTGTATGCCTATATGTGCGCCCTTTATGATCTGTAGATCTCTTTGGGTGACAAATAGATAGTCCAACCTGGAATAGCGGTTATGCGGGATCGAGTGGAATGTAAATTCCCTGGAGTCCGGGTGTTTAAATCTCCAGGTGTCTATCAGTTGTAAAGAGCTCAGTAGCGATTTAATCTTCCTAAGTGCTCTGTAAGTAATACAGGATTTCCCCGAAGAGGAATCAACTGTGGGGTCAAGAGTTAAATTGAAGTCGCCTCCTAGGATCAATATTCCTGTTGCAAAACCCTTCAAGTCCCTGACCATTTTCTGACAAAAAGTCACTTGTGACTTGTTGGGGAAATATACGTTAGCTAGTGTCACAGTCTTGTCGTAGTAAGAGCCCTTCAGAAAGACATAGCAACCTTCAGGGTCCGTCAGGCAGTCAGAAAGCGTAAAGGGGGCCCGTTTGCTGATCAGAGTCGAGACCCCTTTAGTCTTTGCCTGATCATTCGTGGAATGATATGCAGATGTGAAAAATGGATCAGTGAGTTTCTGTATGTGGCCTGTCTTGAAATGGGTTTCCTGTAAGAAAACAAAGTGCGGCTTACCCTTCTTAAGCTCCCTGAGTAACGTTGACCTCTTTTCAGGGACATTTAGACCTTTCAGGTTGTATGAAACCACTATGGGATGTCGGCCCAACAAGGAATAAGCCATTTGTGCGACCCTTGTGTCAGGTGGTATTGGTAAAACCTGTAATAGATCTACTGTGAGCTGTTATATATCAAAACTCAAAGGGGTGACCCCTACAGAATAGGTGCAGGAGGGGGGGATGGGGGTTATGGAGAGGGAGGGACAGTGGAGAGGTATAGATCAAACAAGGAGAGTAAAGAAAAGGGTATAGAGAAGGGAGGAAAAGAAAGCAGAGGATTTGGTTAGTCAAAACCAACTATAGTGAGAGTAAATCACGTCACACTGCTGGCAAAATCAATGTCCGCCAACAGAGGAAGTAGTGTACCGGAGAAGGAAAATTCCCAAACCGGTACACTGTGTGGTGGCGTGGGAAGCAAGCAACTAGTAAACCAAAAGAAATAACAAAGAACTATTGAGTAGTCCGTAAATATTTCAAAATACAAAATAACAAAAAGAGGGTCGTGAGACACAGCCTCTGGAAGCTGAATATTCAACTGGCCCATATTGGGCGAACAAAATGCAGATATAAATGGGCAAGGTAGTATCCCCAAGGTATATCATGGATTACCAAGCAGCACCTGGGGTAAATTAAGTAGAGCTTAGGACGGGTATGGTGGAGTTCCGCGTCTCAGCTTCAAGAGCAACGACAGCCTGACAGGGAAGGGGAGGATAGGAGGGTCAGAGGGGGAGGTTGAGGGGCCACACGATCGTTTTTAACAACATAAAAAACATCATTGTTTACAACCCGAAAAACGGTCGTGTGTACGCGGCATAGGTGTTTGGGGCTAGGTTAAATGTTAGGTGTTCAGGGGATTTAGAATGATGCTATTAACATAGGGGTAAAGTTGAGGTTTAAGGCTAGGGATGAGCCGAACACTGATAAGTAGTGTTGCTCACGAATATTCGCATTGCGAATATTCGCTACGAATATTGCATATTCGAGTATTCGCGAATAACACGAATATCGCGGCGAATATTCGCTATTTCGAATATTCGAATGTTTTCAATTTTTTTTTTTAGAACAGATCACATCCTAGAGATCCCCATCGACGTCTAAAAGCATTGCTGGTATGATTATAGACCTTGGGCCGAGTAGCTGCAGCGCTCATTTTATATTGCCGAAAAATCGCAATGCGATTATTCGGCAATAGCGATATCGCGCGATTATTTTATATTGTAATATATCACGAATATTCTGAGCCAATCAGAGTGCTCCATTCCGCATTTCTCGAATATTCGCAATTATTTTATATTGTAATATATCACGAATATTCTGAGCCAATCAGAGTGCTCCATTCCGCATTTCTCGAATATTCGCAATTATTTTATATTGTAATATATCACGAATATTCTCAGCCAATCAGAGTGCTCCATTCCGCATTTCTCGAATATTCGCAATTATTTTATATTGTAATATATCACGAATATTCTGAGCCAATCAGAGTGCTCCTTCCGCATTTCTCGAATATTCGCAATTATTGTGTATTGTAATATATCACGAATATTCTGAGCCAATCAGAGTGCTCCTTCCGCATTTGCCGAATATTCGCAATTATTGTGTATTGTAATATATCACGAATATTCTGAGCCAATCAGAGTGCTCCTTCCGCATTTCTCGAATATTCGCAATTATTTTATATTGTAATATATCACGAATATTCTGAGCCATTCAGATTGCTCCTTTCCGCATTTCTCGAAATTTCGCATTCGCAATAGCGAAAATTCGCAATAGCGAAAATTCGCAATATTTTCATTTCCAAAAAATATCACGAATATTCGTATTTAGCGAATATATCTCGAATATTCGACTATATATTCGAGATATATCGCGAAATCGAATATGGCATATTCTGCTCAACACTACTGATAAGTTGCGTGAACTACCGTACCCTGTTAAAGTCTATGGGACTTGAACATGAGAAATCAAAAGTGCAAATTTTAAAGGCAAATATGCATGTTATTGTCCTAAAAATGGTTTGGGGACCCTGGTTCTGCCCCAGGGTACATGTAGCAATGCAAAAAAACTGTTTTAAAATCAGAAGTTTTTTCAGGAGCAGTGATTTTAATGATGCTTAAAGTGAAAAAATAAAAGTGAAATATTCCTTTAAATATTGTGCCTGGGGGGGTGTCTATAGTATGCCTGTAAAGTGGCACACGTTTACCGTGTTTATAACTGTCCCTGCACAAAATGACATTTCTAAAGGAATAAAAGTCATTTGAAACTGCTTGCAGCTTTAACCACTTTAGCCCCGGACCATATTGCTGTCCAATGACCAGAGCACTTTTTGTGATTCGGCACTGCCGTCGTTTAAACTGACAATTGCGCGGTCGTGGCTCCCAAACAAAATTGGCATATTTTTTTTCCCACAAATAGAGCTTTCTTTTGGTGGTATTTGATCATCTCTGCGGTTTTTATTTTTTGCGCTTTAGACAAAAATAGAGCGCCAATTTTGAAAAAAAATTCAATATTTTTTACTTTTTGCTATAATAAATATCCCCCAAAAATATATAAAAAAACTTTTTTTTTCCTCAGTTTAGGCCGATACGTATTCTTCTACATATTTTTTTGTAAAAAAAAAATCGCAATAAGCGGTTATTGATTTTTTTCCCTCGAAAGTTCTAGCGTTTACAAAATAGGGGGTCGTTTTATGGCATTTTTATTAATATTTTTTTTTTACTAGTAATGGCGGCGATCAGCATTTTTTTCAGTACTGCGACATTATGGCGGGCACTTCGGACACTTTTGACACATTTTTGGGGCCATTGGCATTTTTATAGCGATCAATGCTATAAAAATGCATTGTATTACCATAAAAATGCCATTGGCAGTGAAGGGGTTAACACTAGGGGGCAGGGAAGGGGTTAAGTGTGTTCCTGGTGTGTTCTAACTGTATGGGGGGTGGCCTCACTAGGGGAAATCACTGATCTTCTGTTCATACATTGTTTCCCCCGCTGACAGGACCGGGAGCTTTGTGTTTACACACAAAGCTCCCGGTCCTCGCTCTGTACCGAGCGATCGCGTGTGCCCGGCGGCGATCGTAACCACCGGGCACGTACGCGGGACTCGGGGGCAAGCGGGGACGCGCGCGCCGCCTCCGGTGGCGTGCACGCGCCCCCTATCGGCCGCTTTAAAGCGGACGTATAGCTACGGGCTCTCGCCCAGGAGTGTCGCCGTCCCGCAGTAATATGACGGCGGGCGGTCGGCAAGCGGTTAATGAAATGCCTGGTCAGGGCAATATGGTTGAAAATCATTGAGAAAAACAGCATTGGTACCCCCCTCCCCCCAGCCCATAACCAGGCCCTTTGGGTCTTGTATGGATATTAAGGGGAACCCTGCACCCAAATTAAAAAAAAGGAAAGGCGTGGGGCCCCCAGGCCCTATATACTCTGAACAGCAGTATACAGGCGGTACAAACAAGACCGGGACTGTAGGTTTGTTCTTAAGTAGAATCTTTTTGTAATTTTGAACTGGTACATTTTTAAAGTGTAGCTCCAGCCATTAAAATACATTTTTAAGCTTTTTGGAAAACATAGGGAAGGGTTATCACCCCTATAACATTTGTTTTGCTGAGAACGTTGAGAACGTCCCTTTGATGACGAAACGCATCTAGGAGGACGCGCAGTGACGTCACCACGCAAGGGCTCCTGGAATCTGCCGGCCGGCTGTTATTCATTCATGCTGTTTTTATTTTTGATGTTTGTAAGTATATCTATGTTTTAAATTAAATCGTTTTTAAAACGAAATTATGCTATGGTGCATCCTCTTTCTTATTTCCATCGTCGGATGAGCTTGAGGTTGTTCCTGTCGTGTTGTGCTAGGACCTGTCACCCCATGGATCCTGGGAAATCTAAAGGCCGCTGCTTGGCTATAGCCGATCGCTTAATTATGCTTACCCTCTGGTAAGCGGCCTCATATTACTGGTGAAGGGATCACTTAAAGCATATTACCTGTCACTTTGGTAGTGTAAATCTCCAGGATTGTTTCAGGACTGTATTACATGAACTGCATTCAAGGAGATTCATGTTGACCACCATTATGATCTTTTGGACTTGATTCATATTTATCCTCCCAAGTTTTTTTGGGTTAGAAATTTCTGTGGCGCGGCTTTGTTTCCATGTTTATTTGTTTTGCTGTCTGTGCACCTGTTCAGAAGATTTCACCTCACTTTCTGTCCCAATGAAAATTGGATTTGGAATTTTTTTTTTTTTTTTGGAGACACCTTTTTTGCATATTAACTCTTTCAGCGGAGAATTTCCCTTCCTAGGGGTAGATTTCCTCTCAATTCCTGTTGTCTCCCTCTGTCTGTAAGTAGGAGTCATTTGAAAGTAGAGGCCTGCCCTATGTACTCTGCAGAAATTTGGGCCTTGAGTGTTGGTGTCGCCACAACACTGTAAGCCCTCACAGTTACTCTTGTTGGGCGCTGGAACGCCCTGCTGTGAGCAATTATATCAAGAATTGTAATTACATGCCATTGTTGAACAGGGGCAGAAAAAATGGGCCTTTGGTGGTGGTGGTGGTGGTGAGGTTGCCACAACACTGTAAGCCCTCACAGTTACTGTTAGTGGGCGCAGGAATGGGCCTTGCTGTGAAATATTAGCTCAAGAATTGTAATTACATGCCCCTGTTATACAGGGGCAGAAAAATTGGGTCTTAGGCACTGGTGCCACAACACTGCAACCTCTCACAGATACTCTAGTTGGAGCGCAGAAATGAACCCTGCTGCAAAGTATTACAGCAAAAATTGTAATTACACGCCCCTATTAAACAGGAGCAGAAAAATTGGCCCGGCAAACATTATAGGCACCTTTTGAATAGCTGTTTTCCCACTGCGCGTGTATAGACACTCCCCCTTGCTCGGATCTGTCCAATCCCGAGCAAGAGGGAGTGTCCTTAACATGCGCGGCAGGGAAAAGAGCTATTGAAAGGTTCCTATAATGTTCGCGGCGGCGGCTTTGTATATACGGCGGCATCCTCATCAAGGTAGGGGGGGGCATGGCTGCAATATGGGGGGGACATGGCTGCAATATGGGGGGGACATGGCTGCAATATGTGGGGGACATGGCTGTATGTGGGGGACATGGCTGCAATATGGGGGAACATGGCTGCAATATGTGGGGGACATGGCTGTATATGGGGGACATGGCTGCAATATGTGGGGGACATGGCTGCAATATGTGGGGGACATGGCTGCAATATGTGGGGGACATGGCTGTATATGGGGGACATGGCTGCAATATGTGGGGGACATGGCTGTATATGGGGGACATGGCTGCAATATGTGGGGGACATGGCTGTATATGGGGGACATGGCTGTATATGGGGGGACATGGCTGTATATGGGGGACATGGCTGTATATGGGGGACATGGCTGTATATGGGGGACATGGCTGCGTATATGTGGGGGACATGGCTGCGTATATGTGGGGGACATGGCTGCGTATATGTGGGGGACATGGCTGCGTATATGAGGGGGACATGGCTGCGTATATGAGGGGGACATGGCTGCGTATATGGGGGGGACATGGCTGCGTATATGGGGGACATGGCTGCAATATGTGGGGGACATGGCTGCAATATGTGGGGGACATGGCTGCAATATGTGGGGGACATGGCTGCAATATGTGGGGGACATGGCTGCATATGGGGACACATTTAAAAAAAGTATCGGTATTTGGTATCAGCGACTACTTGGAAAAAAAGTATCGGTACTTGTACTCAGTCCTAAAAAAGTGGTATCGGGACAACCCTACTTTGCAGGATCAGGGAGGCCATGCAACGTAGGTTTGCTGAGACATTCGGTCCGGAGTCCTCTGGGTCACCAAGGACGACATGATCTGCAGCCACCTCCTCCCAGCCACGTACAAGTCCATGGGTTTCTTGGGACTGTAAATGAATCCCTTAAAGATTGCTGTTGATGCTTAGTGCTAGGCTTCACCTCCATGCTGACACAATCCTCCTCCTCCTCCTTTTCCTGTGTGATCGGCAGGCCATGAGGGGGCCTTGAGAGGTAAGGAAGTCCTCCTCTTCCTCCCTCTGTTCTGCCTTAAGTGCCCTGTCCATTATTCCACGCAGCGTGTGCTCCAACAGGTGGACAAGAGGGACAGTGTCACTGATGCATGCACTGTTATTGCTCACCATCCTTGTGGCCTCCTCAAATGGTGACAGGGCAGTGCATGCAGCCCTGATCATGACCCACTGGCGTGGCATGGCCCTCTGCTGCGTGTGCAAACAAAACCAAGCTCCCCTTTTGGAGGTCAGCCAGCCGACCTGGTATTATATGATAGGCTGTCCTGGTGCCATATTGCCCAAGAACCGGCACAGATAAGCCAAACAGGGCACACTCTGTTGGAGGGTGGAGAGGATTGATGGCAAACCACCATTCCTCTGCTGCGTCAACCACCTCTGTGCAGGCGCTCCCCCAAGCACACCAGCAGCATGGTCAAGGTTGAGTTCTGTATTATCAGTAATAGAAAACCTGGTGGGCATGTCACAGATTAGCTCAATCAACTGTGGTTCTTGGGCAGGTACAGCACACTGTATTCCTTTTGGACTGTGTGTGTGTGGTCAGCCAGCCGAGCACTGCTCACCACAATCACTTGTAGTCCGGTTTCTGTGTTTACAAGTTATATGATAGGCGGAAATGACCCTTCACTGTTTGTGACACGGGGTCGTGGTTGAGTACCTTTTTTTGAGAAAAAAGCCTGTGTATATGGTATATATATACAACTCCTGATTCATATATATATATATACTAAATACACCTCAGCTACCTGACCTGCCTGCCTATCCTGTAATGCCTGACTCTCTCTCTATCTCTCTGCTACCTGCAACACACCCAAGAACAGGCGCTTATATAGTGTGGGGAATGCACTCCCCACCAAGTTGGCCAAAACCCTTCCTTTGGCATGGCTCTCGTACGGCGCTGTGAGCCATGCGGGTCTTAATGCTTGGCCAGGGCACATGGGAATTATCAGTTGTCCCTGCTCATCCCTATTTAAGACATCAGGCAAGGAGGGTAGAAAGGAGTGAGGCATTTCTCATGCTTGTGGAAATATTTTGGTAAATTTCAAAGAAGAGCCATCCTGTTGTCCAAAGTGCATTAATTTGATGATGCTGGAACCACCATTCCAGTAGATATGGCTGGCCAGCTAAGTCCTACTGGCGCGGACCACCTGCCCCATCGCGGGAGCCAGCGCCGAGCTCGCTGCCGCGATAGAGACACCTCTAGAAGCGACGGGAGCCTGACCCTGAAGAGCTGACGGATTTTTAAAGAAAAAAATCCCCCCTCAGGAGCTACGGGCCCTTAGGTCTGTTATGGGTTTAGACCCCCTACGCCGAAAAAACGGCGTGGTCCCCCCACTCCTAACAGACCCGTCCAAAGCACGCCGGCCCCCAAGTGGGGGCACAGCGCCCCCCTCCCGAGTTATATAGCTCTTGTGAAGTCGCAGTCCCATAATCCGGTAGGTACATGGATCGGAGCATGATGGGACTGCGACGTCACAAGACAGGCCTATATAACTCGCTGCGAGCCGCGCGCCCGGCATAACAGCGGAAGGAAGCGTCGCGTCAACATCTGGAGAAGAAGAAGAAGACGACGTCACAGAGGAGGGGGCTCGCCGCCGCTAGTAATTGAGCTAACACACAAAGTTAGCGGCGGCGAGTCCTGAAGAAGAAGAAGACCCCCGGAGAGCGGAGAAGACCCCCGGAGAGTGGGAGAAGACCCCCCAGCCGCCGAAGACGTCGAAAGAAGCCCGCCGGGTGGTGGGCGCTTTTATCAAAGCGCCCCCCCCGGCGGCGGAAGAGAACCAGACGGCGGCACCCACCCCCCACAGAAGCCCGCCGGAGGGGGGCGCTTTTATAAAAGCGATCATACACACCCCCCCCCGGCGGCCAACTAATAAAAGGTTTCAATACCCTGTGTGGTTTATTTGTGTTTACACTTTTTATTTGCAGGTGAATGGGTAGGGGTACAATGTACCCCATACTCATTCACTTAGAGTGGTGGGGCCGGTATCTGGGGGCCCCCTTATTAAAGGGGGCTTCCAGATTCCGATAAGCCTCCCGCCCGCATACCCCGACAACCAACGGCCAGGGTTGTCGGGAAGGGGCCCTGTCCTCATCAACATGGGGACAGGGTGCTCTGGGGTGGGGGGCCGCAGTGCGCCCCCTGCCCCAGAGCACCTAACCCCCCCATGTTGAGGGCATGCTGCCCGGTACGGCTCAGGAGGGGGGGGGGGGCGCTCGCTTGCCCCCACTCCCTTCCTGACCGGCCGGCCGGCGTGCTTTGGATACGGGTCTGTTATGGATTGTGGGGGGACCCCCACGCCGTTTTTTCGGCGTAGGGAGTCTCCTTACAACCCATAACAGACCTAAGGGCCCGTTATGCTCCTGAGGGGGGGACCCATGCCGGATTTTTCTTTAAAAATCCGGCGGGGATTTCTCCTTCAGGATTCATAACAAACTCCGCCCACGTGTAGAATTGGCGGGAATCCGCGTCGGATCCCCGTCGCTTCTATGACGCACTCGCTGGAATGTGCTTTTACTATTCCAGCGAGTGCGAGATATCGGCAGCCTGTCGCCGAGATTCAGCGCGATGCTGGCGTGTTAAAAACACATTCTCGGCGGCAGGCACTGTAGGTAGCTAATATAACTTGCATGTATATACAGCTAAACCTGCTAAGAACCTAATGTAGAGCACATATTTATATGTGAGAGAAAAAGGTATTATTCACTGTGCTTGGATGTTGTATAATAGTTGTATGTTGTGTTCACAGAAGCAAAAGAAAAAATATGCCTTTAAGAATGACTTATATGACAGAAGAAGCAAAGCAATTTACAGTAAAGTTCATGCCAGCAAGCATAGAGTTAAGCTTTTGTGACTCATCACAGGCCTTGGCCCAATCACAGCCAATCTCACATTGAGCAGAGTCTTGACCAATCACAGCCAGCTTTGCATCCACTCTGTCTGGGAGGTTCCTAGTGCTGTACATGTGCTCTGCTAGATTGTTCCACAGAGACAGAACCACATGGAGACAGAGACACACAGAGACATACAGAGAGCAGTTCTTATGGAAGCCAGAGGGCAAAATTAGGTAATTATACAGTTATATATATATATATATATATATATATATATATATATATATATATATATATATTGTAGCAGAGCGTCCCAGAGAGAGCCTGGGAAAGTCCAGTTCGGGGTTACCTCTCCCAGGCTCCTCTCTTACACGTTTAGGGATCTCTAAACCCTGATCCAGGTCAGGTGTTGGCCCTCTCCCCCAGGCCAATTTAAGCTCACCTGAGCTAACAGCCATTGCTCTGTCCTGGGAAACAGTGTGAATCTGTGAGAGCAAGGAGGCTGCTGAAAAAACTGGTGAGAAGTTTGTGTTTTGAGCTAACAAGCGGTAGGCTTGTTTATCTTAGTAGTTAGGACCTGCATATCGTGTAGTTAGAGCCGAGACACGGCTAGGTGTTTGTTTGGCTATTTTTGTTTTGTTTTCTGCACACTGTACAGCACCTGTAAATAGACCTTGTATAGCACCAATAAAACATCCCACTGTTGTTCACTGATCCTATGGACTTTGGTATCTGTGCTGGCTCATCCCAGGGAGCTTTTGTACCCGCTACCTATCCCCAACTTACATATGGTGGAGGCTGCGATCAGCAATAGTAAGTTACTATTTAAAAGGCCAGTACCTAAAGTGACAACATGGAGGAAATCCTCAAACAAATGGTGCTATTCAATACTGCACAACAGCAAGCAAACGCTGCACAACAGCAAACTAATGCTGCGCTGCAGCAAGCCAACGCTATCGCACAGGAGCAATCGCAGAGGCAGATTAGTGCTGTACAGGAGCAATCGCAGAGGCTGTTTGAACAGCTTGCCACTGCTGCAGAAGCGGATAGGAAAACCCTGACTAAGGTTGCAGAAACGCTAGCACAGTGGGCACCTGCGGGAATCAAGGATATTAGAGACAAGCCTTCAGCCATCCATGTGGCTCGCTTTCTGTCTAAAATGACTACGGATGATGATCCAGAGGCCTTCCTGCTAACATTTGAACGGACCGCTGAGAGGGAAGGTTGGCCTAAAACCAAGTGGGCAGGACTGATCGCCCCCTTACTTTCTGGTGAATCGCAGAAGGCCTACTATGATCTGGAGTCGGCAGAAGCGGGAGACTATGAAAAGGTCAAGCGGGAAATTCTGGCGCGACTCGGTGTCACCTTGGCCGTTCGAGCCCAACGGGTCCACAGCTGGTTCTTCCAAATTGAGAGGCCCCAAGATCGCAGATGTTCGACCTAATCCACCTGGTGAGAAAATGGCTACAGCCGGAGTCCCTGTCTGCGCCACAAATAGTGGAGCGTGTGGTCATGGACCAATTCCTGAGGTCACTCCCAATTCTCCTGCAGAGGTGGGTGAGTCAAGGGGACCCCAAGTCGGCAGATAACTTGGTGGAACTCGTCGAAAGGTACTTTGCTGCAGAGAACCTGGTCACCACCCCAACAGCCGCACGGACTTTCCACCCAAAGCCACGGTCTCCCCAGGCAACCGGTAAGACTGTTCCAGGGGAAGTGGGTGGTAAGCATGGCAAGGAAATAGGGGGGAGGATGTTTGGTGCCAGGACGGAAGTTTGGCGTCCCAAGCAAGGGAAACCACTGCCTGTCAGCAAACCAACTTGGGGAAACATCAGGTGTTTTCGTTGCCAAGAGCTGGGACATGTTGCAGCAAATTGTCCTTTGACTGATGAACCAATGCAGTGTGATCTGTCTATTAGAAGGCAGTCTATGTTTGCTGCTGTTTCATGTGCTGCAGTGCCAAATGTGGGGAAACACATGTATCACATGACTGTTAATGATAAGCCTATTACGGCCTTACTGGACTCTGGAAGTCTGGTTACTTTGGTTACAGCTGAGATAGTTAAAACTGTGAATTTTCATGAAAAAAAAGTTGCTGTGATCTGTGTACATGGGGATACCAGGGAGTATCCTATAGCCACAGTTCAGTTTAAAACTGGCTTAGGTACGGTGTCCCATGCGGTCGGACTTGTGCCCCACTTGGTGCATGAGGCCATCATTGGTAGGGACTTCCCTAAGTTTTGGGAGCTGTGGGATCGTCCCGACCCGGTCGCAGTACCTGACTCAGTCGCAGAGCCAGAGCTCCTGGCTACTTCCGATATTGTGGGTTCAGGGGACTCATCTCAAGGCTCTCCGAGTTTTCCTTTCTCGGTTATGGCAGGGGAGCTGGAGGAGCCTGAGGAAGTCCCCACAACCAGTAGAGCCGGACAGCCGTCTGCCGACTCGGAGCCTACGTTGGAGTTTACTGACCTCAATGTGCACAAGGAAAATGTTGGTACTGAGCAGAGAAAAGACCCTACCCTTGCCAGGGCCTGGGAAAATGTAATGGTGATTAATGATGTACCTGTCGAACCAGGGGATAGGCCCTGTTTTCCTTATTTCAGCAGCAATGATGATTTACTGTATCGTGTATGTAAAAAGAATGATGAAGTTATTGAACAGTTGGTGGTCCCTAAGCCTTATAGAAGGGTGGTGTTGGAACTTGCCCATGGGCACTTGCTAGGAGGCCATTTAGGGGTTGAGAAAACAATTGAAAGAGTGTTGCGCAGGTTTTACTGGCCTGGGATACAGAAAAATATTGAAAATTATTGTCAATCCTGTCCGGTGTGTCAGATGTCAGCCCCCCTGCCCCACTTCCGAAGTCCTTTAGTGCCCTTGCCCATTATTGAAGTTCCCTTCGAGAGGATTGCCATGGACCTTGTGGGTCGGCTCCCCAAATCCGCCCGTGGTCATCAGCATATCCTCGTGATTATGGATTACACTTCCCGTTATCCTGAGGCCGTTCCCTTACGCGCCGCGTCTGCTAAAAATATTGCCAAAGAGCTGTTTATGGTGTTCAGTCGGGTTGGCATCCCTAAAGTAAACCTTACAGACCAGGGTACCCCATTTATGTCACGGATAACTAGGGAGCTGTGCAAGTTATTTAAGGTGACGCAGTTGCGAACCTCTGTGTATCATCCGCAAACAGATGGCTTGGTGGAACGTTTTAATAAGACGTTAAAGGGCATGTTAAAAAAGGTGGTTGACAATGATGGGAAAGACTGGGACTTCCTGATAACGTACCTGATGTTTGCTATCAGGGAGGTTCCCCAGTCCTCTACAGGGTACTCTCCATTTGAGTTGCTTTACGGGAGACACCCTCGGGGACTCTTGGACATAGCCAAGGAAACTTGGGAGGGGAAACAGACACCTCACAAAAGCATAATTGAGCATATCGCTCAAATGCAGGACAGGATTGCAGCAGTAATACCAGTGGTGAAAGAACATTTACTACAGGCACAAGCAGCCCAACAGAGAATATATAACCGGGGGGCCCAACTCCGTGTTTTCTCACCGGGTGACAGGGTCCTCGTATTAGTTCCCACTGTTGAGAGCAAGTTCCTGGCTAAGTGGCAGGGCCCCTTTGAAGTAATTGAAAGAGTTGGGGAAGTCAATTACAAGGTGTATCAACCAGGTAAAAGGAAGCCGGAACAAATTTACCACGTAAAGCCCTGGAAGGATAGACTGGCGTTAACTGCAAGGTACCTCCCGGTAACGCCTAAGGGTACTGAATCCCCTCTGATCCCTGAGGTCACGATTTTCCCAAAAACAGGAAGCTAGAGAGTTCCTGATAAGGAATAGAGAGACATTTTTAGAGTTGCCTGGCACGAGTTCGGAGGTTCAGCATGATATTGTTACTGAACCTGGGGTCCGTGTCAAGCTCAAAACCGTACCGAATTCCTGAAGCGAGGAGAAAGGACATCAGTGCTGAAGTTAAAAGAATGTTGGAGCTAGATGTCATTGAGGAATCCAATAGTGATTGGTCGAGCCCCATCGTGTTAGTCCCAAAACCAGATGGCACCTGGAGGTTCTGTAATGACTTCAGGAACCTTAATGCAGTGACAAAGTTTGACACGTACCCAATGCCCAGAGTAGATGAACTTATAGACCGACTTGGCAAGGCTCGCTATCTGACTACTTTGGACTTGACAAAAGGTTATTGGCAGATACCCCTGACTGCTAGTGCCAAAGAGAAGACTGCATTTTTGACCCCGGAGGGTTCCTTTCAATATAAAAAGATGCCTTTTGGGTTGCAAAATGCCCCTGCGACATTTCAGAGGGCCATGGACAGGACCCTAAGACCTCACCGACAGTATGCTGCAGCCTATCTGGATGACATAGTGGTGCATAGCACTGACTGGGGCTCTCACTTGCCCCTTGTCCAAGCGGTCCTCGATTCCCTCTTCAAAGAAGGGTTTACGGCAAATTCCAAAAAATGTGCCATTGGTCTAGAGGAAGCCAAGTATTTGGGCTACACTATTGGCCATGGTGTCATAAAGCCCCAGGTAAATAAAATAGAAGCCATCCAGGAGTGGCCACGTCCGGCAAACAAGAAGCAGGTCAGGGCCTTTCTTGGCATTGCGGGGTATTATAGAAGATTTATCCCAAATTTTGCAACTTTAGCTGCCCCACTGACAGACCTTACGAAAGGGAAAGACTCTGTAATGGTGAAATGGTCCCCAGTAGTGGAAGAATCTTTCCAAGCCCTGAAAAAAGCTCTTTGTGCACAGTCAGTGCTATACTCCCCCGATTTCGCCAAAGACTTTTTGGTACAGACAGATGCCTCTGATGTAGGTATCGGGGCAGTATTGTCACAGGTACACAACGGGGAAGAACACCCTGTGGTCTACCTAAGCAGAAAGCTCAATGATCATGAGAAAAAGTATGCAGTCATTGAAAAGGAATGCTTAGCCATAAAGTGGGCCGTGGACGCGCTCAGGTACTACCTGTTAGGGCGCCAGTTTGAGCTAATAACTGACCATGCTCCCTTGAAATGGATGGCCCAAAAGAAGGAGACAAATAGGCGGGTGAACCGGTGGTTTTTGGCTCTACAGGATTATTCCTTTACAGTAAAACACAGGCCAGGTGTTGAGATGGGAAATGTAGATGCCCTGTCCCGTGTTCACTCCTGTTGGGCTACAGGTGTTCCAACCCTGGGGTTGAAACAAGGGGGGAGGGTGTGTAGCAGAGCGTCCCAGAGAGAGCCTGGGAAAGTCCAGTTCGGGGTTTATACCTCTCCCATGCTCCTCTCTTACACGTTCAGGGATCTCTAAACCCTGATCCAGGTCAGGTGTTGGCCCTCTCCCCCAGACCAATTTAAGCTCACCTGAGCTAACAGCCATTGCTCTGTCCTGGGAAATCTGTGAGAGCAAGGAGGCTGCTGAAAAAACTGGTGAGAAGTTTGTGTTTTGAGCTAACAAGCGGTAGGCTTGTTTAGCTTAGTAGTTAGGACCTGCATATCGTGTAGTTAGAGCCGAGACACGGCTAGGTGTTTGTTTGGCTATTTTTGTTTTGTTTTCTGCACACTGTACAGCACCTGTAAATAGACCTTGTATAGCACCAATAAAACATCCCACTGTTGTTCACTGATCCTATGGACTTTGGTATCTGTGCTGGCTCATCCCAGGGAGCTTTTGTACCCGCTACCTATCCCCAGCTTACATATATATATATATATATATATATATATATATATATATATATATATATATATGATTTAGCTGTGTGTTTACTTGTAGTTCCACCAAACCCGAACTATATCAAACCTGAATCACTCTTCACTCATCAAACCCAAACCTTCATATCGAACCACTCATCATACCATACCTTTAAACCAAACTAAGCTAACCCTGCAAACCACAGTTATACAGTTATACAGTTATACCTTTCAGAGAAATCAGAGAATGCTTTAATAACTTACAGAGAGAGAGAGTAAATACTGAAGAAAGAACTATATTCACCATCTTATGTTAAATGACAAGATTAAATATTTGAACCACCATTTTCTGTTATACTTTATTCATCACGTAAGTCCTAATCTGAGCCTGCACATGTGTTCATAATGAGATACGCTTAAATGTTGCTAAGATACGAGCAGCACTTACGCTGTCGTATCTTAGTTGCATATTTACGCTGGCCGCTAGGTGACGCTCCCATCGTAAAATATGAAAATGAGCAAATACGCCGATTCCCGAACGTGCGCCCGGCCAGCGTATCTGTTTACGCCGTTTACGTAAGACTTACGCCTGGTGTAAAGTTACCCCTGCTATAGTGAGGCGCAGCCAATGTTAAATATGGACGTCAGGACCTTGTCGTATTGGACGTTGTTTACGTCGTTTGCGTAAGCCCATTCACAATGGAGTTACGTTCACGTCGTTTTCATTGACAATTTCCGACGTGGTTTGGAGCATGCGCACCGGGATTCAGGCACGGCCGGCGCATGCGCAGTTCGTTCGGCGCGGGGACGTGCTTGATTTAAATACTGCACGCCCCCTACCCGCCAAATTTGAATTCCGCCGGGCCATTTACGCTACGCCGCCTCAACTTTACAGGCAAGTGCTTTGTGAATAAAGCACTTGCCTGAAAAAGTTGCGGTGGCTTAACGTAAATGACATACGTTACGCCCGCACATAGATAAGGCGGGCTACCTGAATCTAGCCCTATTTGCTCAAAAGCATTTGAAAATGTTCAACAACGCCTAATTCTAATTGACAGACATGGGGCCAAAAGCACCCTTCTGAGATTATCTACTATTTGTATGAATAAATCTAAACTAAGAAAAGCTGTAATCACCTGAGGAGTTAAGGCGGCCATACACGGTTCGAATTTCTAAAGAAATTTATTTCGAAAATTGTATCAAAGAATTTTCGTACGAATTTTGCACCGTTAGTGGGCTGCAGCAACAGCCGATTTTCGTGCGGCAAACAAATTTGAGGAATCGGACATTTGGAAATTTTTTGAAATACAAATGATTTTCTGATCAATGATGGGAGAATCGTGCGAGAAATGTAATAGAAAAAAAATGCGCATGTGCAAGAAAATAATATTCCCGTGGAGAAAAGAATATTCCTGGAGAGAAACAAATATTCCCGGCAAAATGAAGGTTTGGTTGGCCGAATTTTGAAAATCAATGGTGGCATCATCGGATCACAAAAAAATAAAAAAATCTGATTTTGAAAAGAAAATTTGTTCGAAATTCGACCGTGTATGGCCTGCTTAAATGAACTATGGATATTTTGTTATAAAAACTGTGGGCCAGATTCTCAAAAAATGGCGTATCTGGCGGCGTAGCGTATCGTATCACATTTACACTATGCCTACGCAAATTACTGGAGCAAGTGCCGTATTCTCAAAGCACTTGCTCCGTAATTTTCGGCGGCGTATCATAAATGCGGCGTCGTAAGGCTGTGTAATTCAAATAGTGAAAGAGGGGGCATGCTGTATTTAAATTAAGCGCGCCCCCGCGTCAAACGAAGTGCGCAAGCACCGGCCGGGAAAAAAGCCCAGAGCGCATGCTCCAGCTCACGTCAGAAAGCGTAGTTGAAACCGACGTCAAAACGACGTGATCGTCACTTACGCAATTCCCTATTCGCAAACGACTTAGTAAAACGACGTAACCGACGGAAAAAGACGACGCTGACCCGACGCCATACTTAACATGGCAACGCCGGAACTTCGGAAACATACCCCTCATATAGCAGGGGTAACCTTACGCGTACGCAACCTACGTAAACTATGTCGCCGCGTCGCAAAAACGTTTGGGAATTGGCGTATTCGGCTAATTTTCATAGGCAAATGAGAAAACAACGTAAAGGCCACCTAGCGGCCGGCGTTGTCATTACATCTAAGATCCGACGGTGTAATTGCTTTACACCTGTCAGATCTTTAGTGTATCTATGCGTAAGTGATTCTAAGAATCACTCGCATAGATACCCATTGAAAAAAACTGCGATACGATGGTGTATCTGAGATACACCGTCGTATCTCAGCTGAGAATCTGGCCCTGTGTTTGGAACTCTTCAGTTAATATACATTTTAATTTGATGAAAAAGTATTTTTTGTGGCCTATTGTGTCTCTTCTTACAGATGCGAACTTGTCAGGCCGCGTACACACGATCAAATCTATCTGCTGAAAACGGTCTGACAGACCGTCTCAGCAGACAGATTCGATCGTGTGTACGGGCGAGCTAACGGATTTGGCCAGCAGACAGATTTTAAAGCATGCTTTAAAATCTGTCTGCTGGGAACCCGTCGGACCGATATGTCTGCTGGTTAGTACATCACCGCGCTGTCTGCCGGCGGGGATTTTGGTTTGATTGTGTGTACAGCGATCAAACCAAAACAGCCAGCAGACAAATCTGACCAAATCGGTCTGTCAGACCGATTTGATCAGATTCATTTGCTCGTGTGTACGGGGCCTAAAACTGTCCTGCTTATGCAAGAGCTTGAGAATATAGCAGAAACTTAATAAACAAAATAAATCATGCCAATCTGATATATTGCATTTTACATTGAGAAAACTTGTTCTGCTTCCCTTTTTATACATACATCCTTTTGTTTTCATTTCAACAAAACTAATACTGATATCTTAAACTTTATTATGCACCACATATGATGGTTTCAGAGTCTGCATAGCCTAATGAAGCTGTTAAATCCAATTTATGTGTTTGAGATATGGTAAGGGAGCAGTTCGGAATGAAATAATTCATATTTTAAACCACAGAGGAAACTATGCACTACTCAGGGACAAATGGAAGACTATAATGATCCAATAAAAATCCAACAACAAAAGCTCACTACATTTCATGTCAGGAAAGTTCAAGTTTTTAGTTGTGAATGATATCAAATCTAAATATAGTTCCATAGTTAAGTCAGATAAAAAAAAAACTGATTCACCAAGTCATCTTCGACAATACTATTGGTCTGAAGGAAATTGATATAAAAATGTGTCCCCTCAGTGTATTTACTAACCGTTTGGGGAGATGGGATGCCTGGGACAACACACAGATCTGTCTTCCTGCATAGCATCACCTGACAAAACGCAGATCTGCTTTGTTTACGGACATGCTGATTGGCTCCCCCGTTGGCCAATGGGCATGCACGCATGCCCACAGATCGCCATGTTTGGGCCCGAAGTGTACCTATGGCAATTTGCTCAGCCGAGCCAACCTGCCTCATTTACAACTTCGGTGGCTGGTCGGCAACTGGTTAAGTACCGTGCCACACAAGCAAGAGTCTAACAGAAATGTGTAGCACAATCATTTTACAGCATATTTTAAATTCCATCCTTCCATTATATTTGCTTTTCTGCCCACCTTAAGGAAAAACTTAATAAAACATGACTTGGTACCCTGCAGTCGTTGAGACAGTAAACACTTTGATCAAGTATGTAATGTAAAATATAGCTTCAAGAGTGCAGTGGTCATAAGTAAGTCATATATAGCCCAGGATACAGAGTGCAATAATCAGGAGTATGAAATGTGAAAAAAAGTGCATATAGTGCAGGGCTCAGTAGTGCATGAATCAGGAGTAAGTACTGTATCATACAGGCCACAGGCCACACGGCTCAGAAATGCATATCACACTGGTTGCAGGGTTCAGGAGTGCATATCACACACAGTGCAGGGCTCATGAGTGCATCAAAATGGGCAGAACTTATCATACAGGACACAGGGTTTAGGGGTGAATATCACACAGGGTGCAATTTTCAAAAGTGCATATCAGCACTACACAGTGAACATGGCTCAAGAGGATGTATCTCAAAGGACACAGGGCTAGCAAATACAAACCAAACCAAATTTGGTTGGCAATCCCTGGCTGGGCACTTGCACAACTGGTCTTCTTGGATAGGTTACTAGGTTGATCCTTCTTTTACTCAGTTAAAGGTTGTATAACTGTTTTTCTCTGCTATGTCTTATTCCACTTAGGCCGCGTACACACAATCAGTCCATCCGACGAGAAGGGTCCGAAGGACCGTTTTCATCGGTTAACCGACGAAGCCGACTAACGGTCTGATGTGCCTACACACCATCGGTTAAAAAAAACGCAGTGACGTAAAACACACGACGTGCTGAAAAACCTTTTGACCGATGCCTTTGCATACTAACGATCGATTTTAAACCCATCGGTCAGGCGTCCATTGGTTCAATTTTAAAGCAAGTTGGACCGAAGGACAACTGACCGATGGGGCCTACACATGATCGGTTTGGAGTGATGAAACTGAACTTCAGTTATAATTACTTATAATTCCTGTATTGATGGTTGATGCTTTGATGCTTTATTTCTGAAGAACTTGATGGATATATTATAGGAGCACTATGTTTTTCATAACACATTAAGTTTCATTGTGTGTATTTATACTTACCTAGGTGGATGCAGAATTAATCCAAGGCTGCATCTGTCCCCAGACATCTCTTCACTGAGAAACGAGCTGGACATTTTCTCTGGTTTGTACTTTGGGTGGGGTCCATCTGTATTGAGGGATCTGTGTTGGGGAAATCGGTCTGTGTTGGTAGAAAAGTCTGTACTTAGGGGGTCTGTCTTGGGGAAGTCAGTCAATGTGGAGGGGAATGTTACCTGAAGGGTTTGAACTGGGTGAGGGGTCTGTGGGGGTAGGCTGGGAAAGGGTATTTAGGGATGTTTGGGGAGATCTATACATTGTGATATATGAGCTTGGAATGGTGATTTGTACTAAGAAAAGGGGATCAATTTGATCAAAGATGGAGAAGTCAGAATTTGGAGTAACTGTGCATGACAACCAATCAGCTTCTAGCTTTCATTTTCAAAGTGTAACTCAGGGGTGTCCAGACTTTTTTCAAAGAGGGCCAGGTTTGATGAAGTGAACATGCGTGAGGGCCGACCATTTTGCCTGACATTCTTTGAACCATTAAAATTCGGTCTAAGTGTGTTCGTCCGAGCACTAATACACAGCCCAACAAGAATTCTCTTGCCTTTGTTGTGAAGAGATGAGCTTGGGCGTGTTATTTGGATTCACTGTATATATCTCTTTTGTAGCCCCAACGAATCCCAGAGCGCTGCTGAGGAATAAGGATGAGCTTGGGTTTTATTTGGATATACTGTATTTATTGGCGTATAACACGCACAGGCTTACCATTGCAATTAATGCAGCCTCGCATTTGCCATGAATGCAGCCTTACCATTGCCATCAGTGCAGCCTGATTGATGCCCATCTGCAGCCTCAGAGGGGACAGGGAGGGGGGGGTGAGTGCCGATAGATTACAAACAGGAGAATCTCTTGTTTACTCAGTTACCTCTTTAATACAAATTCCGCCTCCTATTATAGACAGAACGGTCATTCAATGGCATCCCAGGAGACTGGATTTCCTATTACAGATGCCGCTGAGTAAACAGGAGATTCTCTTCATGTAATCTGATGGCACTTGTCACGCCCCCTCCCTGTCCCCTTTGAGGCAGCGCCAATAAATACGGTTTATATCTTTTGTGGCCCTGGGGGCCACAAACAATATATATATCCAAATCCCCAGGAGGGCCGTATTAAATCACCAGGGGGGCCGCAATTGGCCCGCGTCTGGACTTTGGACATGCCTGGCTTAACTGAACAAGTTGAAGATAGAAGCTAATTGGCTGCCATACACAGCTGCTCCAGGTTCTGTCTGCTCCACTTTTGATATATTATCGTCACTGTATTTTACATTTCAACCTCCTGACCACTGCATTTAAGCACATTATTTCTGAAGTTCTTCTTTAAGGTAGGCAGTAAGAAAAAAGCTTGTGGCTAAATCATTAAAGCATTTTTTGTTGGAAAAATGACTGTGGCATATGTGGGCTGAGTATATGGGTTTTTATTTTTTTTTTAACCACTTGACAACCAGGCCAATTCTGCCACTTTGCTCCTACATGTAAAAATCATCATTTTTTTGCAGGAAAATTATACAAAATCCCCAAAACATTATATATGTTTTTTTTAGCAGAGACCCTAGAGAATACAATGGCAGTCATTGCAACTTTTTATCTTGCACGGTATTTGCACAGCAATTTTTCAAATACTGTTTCATGCGTTGAGCACAAAACAAAACAGTAAAGTTAGCCCAATTCTTTTGCATAATGTGAAATATGAAGTTACGCTGAGTAAATAGATACCTAACATGCCCCCCCTTTAAAAACCTTGGGTGTTTTTCAGTTTTGGTGTTTGCAAGACACGTTTTTTCTGCTAGAAAATCACTTAAAACCCCCAAACATTATATATTTTTTTTCTAACACCCTAGAGAATAAAATAGTGGTCATTGCAAACTTTTTGTCACACCGTATTTGCGCAGCGGTCAAAGCGCACTTTTTTTGGAAAAAATACACTTTTTTGAATTAAAAAATAAGACAACAAATTTGGTCCATTTTTTTATATATTGTGAAAGATAATGTTACGCCGAGTAAAATTACACCCAACATGTCACGTTTAGAAATTACGCCCGCTCGTAGATGGCGTCAAACTTTTACCCTTAAAAATCTCCATAGGCGACGTTTAAAAAATTCTATAGGTTGCATTTTTTTAGATACAGAGGAGGTCTAGGGCTAGAATTATTGCTCTCGCTCTAACGATCGCGGCGATACCTCACTTGTGTGGTTTGAACACCGTTTTCATATGCGGGCGCTACTCGCGTATGCGTTCGCTTCTGCGCGAGCTCGTCGGGACGGGGCGCTTTAAAAATTTTTTTTTTTTTTTCTATTTATTTGTATTTATTTTAACATTTTTTACACTGAAAAAAAATATATAATAATTGATCACTTTTATTCCTATTACAAGAAATGTAAACATCCCTTGTAATAGAAAAAAGCATGACAGGTCCTCTTAAATATGAGATCTGGGGTCAAAAAGACCTCAGATCTCATATTTAGGCTTAAAAAAAAAAAAAAAAAAGGAAAATGTCATTTTTTAAATAGCCTTTAAAAGAAAATGTCTCTTTAGGACAGTGGGCGGAAATGACGTTTTGACGTCACTTCCGCCCAGCGCTGCTATGGGGAACGGGTGGGGGAGATTTTTCCCTCACTCGTATCCCAGCAGAGGAGCCGCACAGACCCGATCGCCTCCGCCGCTACCGACGGCAACGGTAAGCGGAGAGCACGGGAAAGCGGCGGGAGGGGGGGGCACCTCTCCGGTCACCGATAACGGCGATCTTGCGGCGAATCCGACGCGGAGACCGCCGTTATTGTACACAGGACCATGCACTGAAGAGATGGATATCTCGGTTGTGGCAGCAGCTGCTGCCGTTACCGAGATATCCATCTTTAAAAAGAGGACGTATATATACAGTGCAGGGTCCTTAAGTGGTTAAAATTGCACACACTCGTGGAATGGCGCCAAACTTCGGTACCTAAAAAATCCCCATAGGTGATGCTTATGCTTACATTTTTTTACTGGTTACATGTTTTGAGTTACAGAGGAGATCTAGAGCTAGAATTATTGCTCTTGCTCTAACGTTCGCGGTGACACCTCACATATGTGGTTTGAACACCCTTTTTTAACATGTGGGCGGGACTTAAGTATGCGTTCGCTTATGCATGCGAGCACACAGGGACAGAGGCACTTTAAAAAAATATGATTGTTATTTTTACTTATATTTATTTTTAAAACTTAAAAAAAAAATGTGATCACTTTTATTCCTATTACAAGGAATGTAAACATCCCTTGTAATAGGAATATGATATGATAGGACCTCTTTACAGTAATGCCACGTACACACAATCGGTTCGTCTGATGAAAACGGTCTGATGGACCGTTTTCATCAGACGAACCGATTGTGTGTGGGCCCCATCGTTTTTTTATCCATCGGTGAAAAAACTAGGAACTTGTTTTAAAATTATCTGATTGTTAAAAAACCAATAGAAAGAAATGATCGTCCATCGGTTAAAAATCCACGCATGCTCAGAATCAAGTCGACGCATGCTTGGAAGCATTGAACTTCATTTTTCTCAGCACGTCGTTTTGTTTTACGTCATTGCGTTCTGACATGATTGTTTTTTTAACTGATGGTGTGTAGGCAAGACTGATGAAAGTCAGCTTCATCTGATATCTGATGAAAAAATCCATCAGACCGTTTTCATCGGATGAACCGATCGTGTGTACAGGGCATGAGATATGGGGTCAATAAGACCCCACATCTCATCTCTAGGCTGGGAAGCCTAAAATAAACAATAATGGCGTGTACACACCATCGGATCAAATTCCCCGCCGCCGGACGGGGGCGCGGCGGCGCATGCGCCAAATCCATTCGGCGGCGGCGGTGGGGGACGACATGTCTGCTGGTAAGTGTACTAACCAGCAGACATGTCGGGCGGACAGATTCCCACCGGATGGATTTCAAAGCATGCTTTGAAATCTGTCGGGTGGAGAAATCTGTCCGCTAGCCCATACACACGAGCGGAGATGTCTGCTGAAACGGTCCATCGGACCGTTTTCAGCGGACATATCCCCTCGTGTGTACGCGGCCTAAAAAATAACCCCTTCCCCTGTATGGTTTAGGAGATATCCCTTGTATCTGCATGTGCCGACATCATCAGCACATGCGCACTGAAGTCATGGCACAAACATGCCATTACTTCAGTTAGTGTGCCATTACTGGTGGCTCCCGCACGCATGCACGGGAGTGTTGTCATTGCAGCTCCGGACAATCGCAGCACTGGGGCCCGCGATACCTTGCAGTAGCTCCGGGATTGCTGTTGCTAGCCGGAGCAATGTACGGGGACCACTGTGGGGGCTCCGAACTAAGGTAAGTAATTCATGATGAGCTAGTATGCTATGCATACTAGCTCATTATGCTTTTGTCTTGCAGGTTTTTTTTTTTTTGTGGGTTTACAACCACTTTAACCACTTAAGACCCGGACCTTTAGGCAGGTAAAGGACCTGGCCAGTTTTTTCGATTCGGCACTGCAACATTATGGCGGACACTTCGGACAATTTTGACACATTTTTGGGACCATTGTTATTTTCACAGCAAAAAATGCATTAAAAATTCATTGTTTACTGTGAAAATGACAATGCAATATTCGTAACGAATATTCGCAATGCGAATATCCGTGAGCAACACTAATACTGAGCCCCTAGATAAATGGTTAAAATGGACAGGATCCACAATGAGTAACAGGGTCATCACAATTACAAGGACTAATGCCTCGTACACAAGATCAGTTTTCCCGGCGGTGAAAAGTCTGCTTTGAAAACGAGAACCTGCTCGGTTGCTTTTCCCTGTGTACACACGGCCGGGTTTTCCTGACAGGAAAACTGCCATGACAGCTTTAGTCGGGAAATCTGGCGGTGTGTATGCTCCACTGCAGTGTTTACCATAGGTAAACTGCCAAGCAAAGAAACGCAGAGAATCGTGGCGGGAAAAAAAAGAGAACAAGTTCACATTTCTTTGCTCGCAGTTTTCCTGTCGGGAAAACTGCTATGGAGCATACACATGGACGGTTTTCCCGACCAAAAGCAAACATGGCAGTTTTCCCTTCTGGAAAACCGATCGTGTGTACGAGGCATTAGAATCATGCAGATTAAACAGCTAGGGAACAGCCATCTCTTTAAGCAGGATGGATCAAGGGTGACATACAAATTAACAGACAGCAACATTTTAATGTTAAATTGTGTAATAAATTCAGGGTCAGGCACAACAACTAGTAAATTCTAAAACATGAGAAAAAGCCAAAACAGAGGAATGAGAATCAAACTGTATAGGAATGACATTATTTTAGGCCCTGGCCCAAACAGAATACTTTGTGGTCAGAGAGGGAAGATGGGATAAGCATTATGGAGCTAGAGTGTGTTAGGTATGGGATTACAGTACATGGGATGCAAGGGATATCAGAGAACAAAATAAGGAAAGCTGAATTTAGGGAGGTAAAGCTAACAAGCAGGGAGATTTTTAACTACTTCAGACAAAATACGTCAACAGCGCGGACCTGAGGTGCCAATTAGACGTCTTTGAACGTCTTTTATAGTGCAATACCCGCACGCGCCACTGGGTGGCACGCCACGGGTAAACACTCTCCCGCCACATCGCTGAAGAGCCGATGCATTTACCTGGCGGCCTCGATGTCTGTCGGGTACATGCGATCGGCGGGAACACAGCAGGTGACAGCAGGTGACAGCAGGGACGTGGAACTGTGTCCCTTGTACATAGGGACCGATCTGTGTCCCTTGTACATAGGGACACAGCATCAGTTACCTCCCCCAGTCACCCCCCTCCCCCCACACAGTTAGAACACACCCAGGATACACATTTAACCCCTTCCTCACCCCCTAGTTTTTGCCAGTTTTTTTTTCACGGGAGCGCGCGGGCGTTTCGCGGGTTGCACGCGCACGTGCGCGGGAGCGCGTGCCGGCGTCCGTGGCCAAACAGCCTATTTAAAGGATGCTCTGACCCTACCAGTGCTGACGGATCTAGCGGTTCCGGTTCCTGTGTCCTGTGCCTGTTCCCGTGCTTCTGATCCCGGTTACTGTTCTTGGCTTCCTTGACCTTGTTTTGGACTCGCTTCACCCCTGACCTTGGTTCCTGATCTCCGCTTTCCACGTGACCCTGTTTCCTGCCTGATGCTTGGTACCTCGCTGCCCGCTCGGTAACCCGGCTTCCCATGTGACCACGATCCTGCTCCCTGTTTGGCTCCGCTCTACCTCCCGGGTACCTGCGACTTCGTATAAATAAATAATAGTGCAGCGCAAAACAGTGAATATAAACTACAACATCATATAACAGTGATATAACACTCAAATAAGGTCAGCTAGAAACACATATTTTAAAGCATGACAACAGAAATGGCATGAAGCAAAAAGCAAAAGGCAAAAAACACAGAAGTGAGTCCATATAGTGCTTGAGTGCAAATTAAATCCAAAACAGGTGCAGAAAGATCCAAACAAGTGATGTCCAGAGAACCTCCACCAAATAGCAGGAATGGCCTCTCACCTTAATTATTCGACCTGCAATAGGTCACACAGCATGAAATATATGAAGAACCTCCTGTTCACACAGGGACAGCAAGCAGCAGCAGCTCAAATATGGTAGACTCACTCAGAGGTAAGGTAGGCAATCAGGGCATATGAAATACAAAAGAAGGAGGAGATCTAGTGCTCTCTGAAGCGAACCAATATAACATTTATTAAAAATAACAAGGATACACTCACATGTAAAGGCACTCTTCAGTGAGTGCAACGAATCAGCATAGACAAATAAGCACACTCTGTGCTGTACAAAACGATTTAGCATAAACCAGATCACAGCGTGGAAAACGGCTGGATCTCACCTGGGTTGACGATCGCGGGTGACGTCACGCATAGCTCCTCCCCCTCGTACGTCATTACGTCCCTATGGGCGGGACTTCATCAGCATTGGGAGAAGAGAAGCTTCTCGGCGGTTCGTCCATAGAGGGCGCTGAAGTGCCCTACCCCTCTGGCTCTCGAAATACATAGATTCATGCATTGAATTTTCGCCGCTGCCGCCCACTATTCAGCTGGTTGGCTGTGTGGAAGTGCCTATCAGAGCCAGGCGGCTCATTTCTTGGATAAGACTGACAGGTGTCTCAGCCAATCAGGTTCACCGGTTCTGGTTACTGTTAACCTGATTGGCTAAAGCGCCATCGAGGGCAGGAGAAGACATCGAGGGATGGTAGAAGACCGGCTGACCCCAGAAAGGTAAGTGCCAGGCGGGGGGGGGGGGGGGGGGGGGAATTTACAGGTCACAATGGCAGAATTTTACTGGGCTCAGCGGCGACAATTGCTGGGCACAGTAATAACAATTGATGGCACATACAGGTCACAGTGGCAGCATTTTACTGGGCACAGTGGCGACAATTGCGGGGTACAGTGGCGACAATTGCGGGGCACAGTGGCTACAATTGATGGGCAGAATGGTATCAATTGATGGCACAGTGGTAAGAATTGATGGCACAGTGGTAACAATTGATGGGCACAGTGGCGACAATTAATTGGCACAGTGGTGACAATTGATGGTACGGTGGTGACAATTGATGGCACAGTGGCTGTGTTTGATGACATGGCACAGTGACTGCGTTTGACGGCATGGCACAGTAGTGACAATTGATGGCACAGTGGCAGTGGCTGCGTTTGATGGCATGGCACAGTGGTGACAATTGATGGCACAGTGGCTGCATTTGATGGCATGGCACAGTGGTTGCGTTTGATGGCATGGCACAGTGGTTGCGTTTGATGACATGTCACAGTGGCTGCGTTTTATGGCATGGCACAGTGGCTGCGTTTGATGGCATGGCGCAGTGGTGACAATTGATGGCACAGCGGCTGCATTTGATGGGCACAATGAGGCTGCAATAGTTTTTTTCGTTTGTGCCCCCCAAAAATTTTGAGCACCAGCCGCCACTGATGTAAGTGATTTTAAAGAAGTGTGAATGCTGGAACTTTTAGTTCTACATCTTGTGAGTGTCCTGTTAGCTCTGGGCAGACATGACCCAACGGCGGATCCAGGGGGGGGGCAACGGGGAAATTGCCCCCCCGAGGCAATCATGTCACATGTCACATTGTCACATTGGCTTTTTTTTTTTTTTTTAGGGGTCCGGAGGTCCCCAGGGGCCCGGAGGCCACCAGGGCCCCAGATGGCAAACCCCTCTTTTTTTTTTTTTTTTTTTTATAAAAAAATATATTTTTTTTAACATATTTTTCTTTTATTTTTTATTAAAGGGCCAATTTTTTTTCTTTTATTTTTTTTAGAAGTCCGGAGGTCCCCAGGGTCCCGGAGGCCGCCAGGGCCCCGTATGGCAACCCCCACCTTTTTTAATTTATTTTAATTAAAAAAAAATATTTTTTTATTTTTTATTTTTTTATTAAAGGGCCATTTTTTTTTTAGGGGTCTGGAGGTCCCCAGGGGCCCGGAGGCCACCAGGGCCCCAGATGGCAAACCCCTCTTTTTTTATTTATTTTTTTATAAAAAAATATATTTTTTTAACATATTTTTATTTTATTTTTTATTAAAGGGCCAATTTTTTTTCTTTTATTTTTTTTAGAAGACCGGAAGTCCCCAGGGTCCCGGAGGCCGCCAGGGCCCCGTATGTCAACCCCCACCTTTTTTAATTTATTTTAATAAAAAAAAAAAAAAAATTTTATTTTTTTTATTAAAGGGACATTTTTTTTTTAGGGGTCTGGAGGTCCCCAGGGGCCCGGAGATCCCCAGGGCCCCAGATGACCACCCCCCCTTTTTTTATTCAATTTTTATATATATATATATATATATATATATATATATATATATATATATATATATATATATATATATATATATATATAATTATTATTATTATTATTATTGTTAGTATTATTATTAAAGGGCACAGAGGTCCCCAGGGCCACCGGAGGACAACCCTCCTTTTTTTTATATTTTTTTTTTTTTCTCTTTTTTTATATATAGATATATTTTTATTAAAGAGCTCAGAGGTCCCCAGGGCCCCATGTGTCAAACCCCCTTTTTTTAATAAATGTTTTTTTTATTTTTTTTATATATTGTTTTATTTATTTTTTATAACTTTTTTTTTATCATTTTTTTTAAACTGTTTTGCGGTGCCTGCAGCTGATACTGCCGAGTCTGTCACTCTCTCTCTCTCTCTCATCACCAGGGCTGGTAGGCTGCCTGTCCTGAGGCTGCTTTGAGCTGTTGCTGACTGCAGCACTCCCCTCTCTCCTGCTGACATCGGGCATCTTTGGCTGTGTGTGAGAGCTGGATCTGTGTTCGGCTGTGCTGCCTGTGCTAGACCTGCTCGTGTGATAGTAGATGGAGATGGAACACTGATTGAATCAGTGTCAGAGGATTCTAAATAGACCAGTACTGTGTGCCTACACAGAGGAGACCAACACTGTATGCAGTGAAATAAAAGGTGTTTATTTACAAGGTGAACAAAACAGGTGAAGACAACCAGTGCACAAATAACAACAAAGCATATATATAAGTCAAGGGGAAATGCCGTAATCATAAACCAAAAGCCAAGCCGAGGTCATATACCAGGAGATCACAGAAGAAGCTGCAGACAGGGAATGGGCAGGAAGGGAATGTCAAGGAGAGGGATCAGGTCAGGTCGGATCAGGTCAAAAGTCAAGAAAGGGGACAGCAGGCTCAGGGTCAGATATCAGGCTCAGGATCAGGTTAGTAGACAGATACCAGGGCGAGGAGTGATTACACACGCCGGGTATTATAGAGGCGTGCTGATTGCATTCAGGTCACACCTGAACGCAGGAAGGGCTGTGTGCTCCATACTGCCAAGAACTCCCCGCTGGTGGAGGCCAGTACTGCAGCCCAAATAACAGGCAGAATCACCAGCGGGGGGACCTTTCCTGACAATCAGTGATTTGTCTATCACACAAGCCTGTCTAGGGGGGGACCTTGCTAGAGCACACTGGCCTACCGAACACAGACCTTCAGCTCCTGTTTGTTCCATGACACACGTCGGGAGAGGAGATGCCTGCTTTGTGTGATCGAGGCAATGCCATGGTGAGTGCCGTGCACAGTGTGGCTGCATTCATAGACAAAAGCGGGGCTGCATTGATAGACAAAAGTGGGACTGCATTGATAGACAAAAGTGGCATTGAATGCAAAATGGGGATGATATATGCAAAAGTGGGGTTGCATTGATATACAAAAGTGGGACTGCATTGATATACAAAGGTGGGGCTGCGTTCAAATGCACAGTGAGGCTGCAATGATCTCTTGTACCATGTCTTCAGTCTCTGACCATCCCTTGTACCACATCTGCAGTCTCTGGCCATCTCTTATACCACGTCTGCAGTCTCTGACCATCCCTTGTACCACGTCTGCAGTCTCTGACCATCCCTTGTACCACGTCTGCAGTCTCTGACCATCCCTTGTACCACGTCTGCAGTCTCTGACCATCCCCTGTACCACGTCTGCAGTCTCTGACCATCCCTTGTACCACGTCTGCAGTCTCTGACCATCTCCTGTACCACGTCTGCAGTCTCTGACCATCTCTTGTACCACGTCTGCAGTCTCTGACCATCTCCTTGTACCACGTCTGCAGTCTCTGACCATCCCTTGTACCACGTCTGCAGTCTCTGATCATCTCTTGTAGCATGCCTGCAGTCTCTCACCATCTCCTGTACCACGTCTGCAGTCTCTGACCATCCCTTGTACCACATCTTCAGTTTTCCTGACCATCTCTTGTACCACGTCTGCAGTCTCTGACCATCTCCTTGTACCACGTCTTTAGTCTCTGACCATCTCCTTGTACCACGTCTGTAGTCTCTGACCATCTCCTTGTACCACGTCTGCAGTCTCTGACCATCCCTTGTACCACGTCTGCAGTCTCTCACCATGTCTTGTACCACGTCTGCAGTTTCTGACCATGTCTTGTACCACGTCTGCAGTTTCTGACCATCTCTTGTACCACGTCTGCAGTCTCTGACCATCTCTTGTACCATGTCTGCAGTTTCTGACCATCTCTAGTACCATGTCTGCAGTCTCTGACCATCTCTTGTACCATGTCTGCAGTCTCTGACCATTTCCTTGTACCACGTCTGCAGTCTCTGACCATCTCCTGTACCACGTCTGCAGTCTCTGACCATCTCCTTGTACCACGTCTGCAGTCTCTGACCATCTCCTCTACCACGTCTGCAGTCTCTGACCATCTCCTCTACCACGTCTGCAGTCCCTGACCATCCCTTGTACCATGCCTGCAGTCTCTGACAATCCCTTGTACCACGTCTGCAGTCTCTCACCATCTCCTGTACCATGTCTGCAGTCTCTCACCATCTCTTGTACCACGTCTGCAGTCTCTGACCATCTATTGACCATCTCCTCTACCACGTCTGCAGTCTCTGACCATCTCCTCTACCACCATCTCTTGTACCACGTCTGCAGTCTCTGACCATCTCTTGTACCATGTCTGCAGTCTCTGACCATCTCTTGTACCATATCTGCATTCTCTGACCATCTCTTGTACCATGTCTGCAGTCTCTGACCATCTCTTGTACCATGTCTGCAGTCTCTGACCATTTCCTTGTACCACGTCTGCAGTCTCTGACCATCTCCTGTACCATGTCTGCAGTCTCTGACAATCGTCTACAAACCATGGGATAGATTTATGGCATTCATATTTAAATATTTTTTACTAGTAATGGCGGGGATCATTGATTTTTTAGCAGTACTGCAACATTGCAGCGGACACATCGGACACCTAATTGAGTTCTGTAAGCAACACCTTATTATCTGGCAGTGCCCCTCCCGAGACTAGACTCTGGATCCGCCCTTGACATGACCCCCTTCCCTTTCTCTTTCTCATGAAAGAATGTGCTGGGTGAGACATCAGTGATAACTAGAAAGGTCACCTATGATATTATTACCATTACTCGT
Organism: Rana kukunoris; assembly: GCA_029574335.1. Taxonomy (NCBI): domain Eukaryota; kingdom Metazoa; phylum Chordata; class Amphibia; order Anura; family Ranidae; genus Rana; species Rana kukunoris. The sequence goes on from CM056050.1 coordinate 456,649,897, forward strand.
AGTCATAACAAAATGTTCCGGGTTATTTAATCTAATAAACAATGTGATCACAATTATTTTGATTCTGTTTTCCCAAACATGGTAAAATGAAGGTTACATTTAAAAATGCACATAGTATAAAATAACACAAATTAATTATTCTTTTATAGTGGAAACGGTGCAACAAAAAAAAAAAAGAAGGAAAAAACTTTCCTTTAACGTGGTATATCTGTGTGATTGGAATTAGGGGGTGATATTGAGGTTATCACTCGAGTATTAATTTCTGACATAATGTTAACAGTTTTATTATTGATATAGATATATTTGAATTGGTTTGGACAACCTTTGATTGGAAATGAAATGCGGGCTATTGGGAAAATTTGTAATATGGGGTTAGTTTAGATTAAGATGAGGTTGTTAATTGGAATACAGCTGCCATAATATTTAACAAAGCCTAGAAGGATGGGATACATGGAAATTTTCTACAAAAAATTAAATCATGCCATGTCCACACACCCTGTTAGGATAGATGCCACCTGCAGCCAGCTGTTTTAGAGTTTTTGATTTGGCTGATGATTTTTCTGTTCTTTCATATACAGATTGTTGGTCTTTTTGTTTTTATTTACAGTAAAACCTCGGTTTGAGAGTAACTTGGTTTGAGAGTGTTTTGCAAGACAAGCAAAATGTTTTAATACATTTTTCCTTGATATTATGCCCCATACACACGATCATTTTTTGTGATGAAAAAAAAACGAAATTTTCTGTGAAGTAAAAAACGACGTTTTTGAAACGTCACTTTTCAAAGACGATGTTGCATACACACCATCGTTTTTTTCACAAAAAGCGAGGTTACGTTCACCACTCTTTTCCATTGAAGCTCGCTTCATAACTAGCTTCTGGGCATGCGCGGGTTGAAAAACGTCGTTTTAAACGACGTTTTTGCTACACACAGTGACTTTTTGTGAAACGACGTTTTGTGACGTTTTGTGAAACAACGTTTTGCCCACACACGATCAATTTAAATGACGTTTTAAAAAACAAAGTTTTTTTTCATCGCAAAAAACGACCGTGTGTACGCGGCATAAGAGTAGCGTCATGTCACAAGTGAGTGTAAAAAAGAGCCCAGAGGTGTATACACGGCCCAAAACAACGTTTTTTCCTGACGAGATTCCTGGCAAGAATCTCTTGTCCGGCAGACACACCATTCAAAAGAACCGCCGTTCTTTTGAATGGCACAAACGCGGTGACGTCATAAACTACGACGATCATGTTACATTTGATGTCATCGCTGCCATCTTGCTTCATCCTACCTATGCCTAGGAAGCTACCGTGCATGCGTCGAAGTCATTACGAGCATGCGCGGGTTTCTATGGAGAGGTAAGTATACACACTCTCGGGTTTCTCGTCAGGAAAACACTGCTGAGAATCTCACAACGAGAAAATAGAGAACAGGTTCTCTATTTTTCTCGTCTAGATTCTGGGCAGTTTTCTTGACACACGATCGGTCCAGCCCGATGAGAATGGTCCGACGGACCATTTTCATCGGTTCACCTTTGAAGTGGCCTGATGGTCTGATGTGCGTACACACCATCAGTCCAAAGTCCGATCGGGTCAGAACACGGTGACGTAAAACACAACGACGTGCTGAAAAAATGAAGTTCAATGCTTCCAAGCATGCGTCGACTTGATTCTGAGCATGCGCGGGTTTTTGGTCCGATGCTTTTGCATACTAACCATCGTTTTGGTCTGATGGTCAGGTGTCCATCGGACCAATTTTAAAGCAAGTTTTAAAACTTTGGTCCGACGGACAACGGTCCGATGGGCCGTACACACGATCGGTTTGGTCCGATGAAACTGGCCTTAAGGCCAGTTTCGTCGGACCAAACCGATCGCGTGTACGTGGCCTGACAGCAGTTTTCTTGCTGGTTCTTGTCGAGAAAACCGTGCGTGTGTACGAGGCTTAAGTGAAGCAATATGTTTACATTAAATGAAGGTACAACATTTAACAACTTATTGCTACCCTTAGAGGTGCCTCTCTTCTCTTTTATACCCTGTAAAAAAAAATCCTTGATATACAAGTGCTTTGGATTACAAGCATGTTTCTGGAACGAATTATGCTCACAAACCACGGTTTTACTGTATTTTCATTTTTGAAACACAAAGGAAAATGCGTGGGTTGTAAAATAATGTGTCCCTTTTCCTTGTAAGTGCAGTGGTGAGCTGAAGAAAATCATCAATTTATGGACATCTCTGCATGACCACATGGTACTTTTATCCTATATTATGTTGAGATATCAGGAAAATAATGTAAGATGGAAATTAAGGACGTGTGTTATCATGCTTAAACTAACACCAGAGTAAGCAATGAGAAATTATAATATTGCCAGGAAAAGGTTGCTTTTTTGAAACATGTAACTGGAGTTCCTACACAAAGAGCATGATAGAAAAAGAAAAGAAATTGTAATATATTTCATGCAAGCTACATTTAGTAATGTAGGGTTCATCCAGCTATATAAGAGCAGTAGCTGTATGCAAGGCGCTACTAGAAGGAGTTACGAACATTATTTTGGTAAATTATTAGTTAAATGGTCCCACATTCTGTACAGCAAATATTGCAAAGACCTAACTAAATATTTGTTTAATGAAGGATTTACAAAATATGAATTTGTTTTGTTGTTTATGTACAAATCTAACAATGAAAAATTCATACATTTAAATCAAGCCACCTTATTGCCTGTATTGGAGGAGGCTGGAGACAAAAAAAAGCACATGTTAAACAGATGATGTAGGAATCGGCTACTATGAGCCCAGTGCAGGACACACTCCCTGAAGATATTTGATTTTTTGTAGATTTGATCCCAGTTTTATACCCAGGATGGCAATACCCATACTGAGCATGCAGCTATCACTAAGGCTGCTTTCACATTGCAGTGGGAGGCGTGGTGGCGGTATAGCAGCGTGATTTTTAGTGCCAAAATACCATCGTATTTACCGCAATATTCGGTCGCTAGCGGTGCGGTATTAACCCCCGCTAGCGGCCGTAAAAGGGGTTAATACCGCCCGCAATGCTCCTCTGCAGAGGCGCATTGCGGCCGGTATTACAACGGTTTCCCATTGATTTCAATGGGAAGGAGCGGTATAGGAGCGGTAAACACCCCGCATCTATACCGCTCCAAAGATGCGGCTAGCAGGACTTTTGGAGCGGTCCTGCTGGCGCATCGCTTCAGTGTGAAAGCCTTCGGGCTTTCACATTGAAGACTACAGGGCACGATTTTTTCAGGCGGTATAGCAGCGCTATTTTTAGCGCTGTACCGCCTGAAAAACGCCCCAGTGTGAACGGGACCTTAGAATGGCGCTCTGTATTCAAAGTCATTGGATCCTTCTTTCCCAGCTCAATAAGCAAAGCTCCATGCTTTAACAAAGCCTGTGAGCTATATGAAGAGACTATATTTATAAATATAGTAGAGATTAAAAGAGCTCTTCCATTTCGAATAGCCAGTTTTTTTTTTTTACTTTTTTTCAGCTTCTTGAGGAGTTTTTCAAGCGGTACAGCGCTAAAAATAGCGCTGCTATACCGCCTGAAAAACTCCTTCACTGCATCCTCAATGTGAAAGCCTGAGGGCTTTCACACTGAGGTGATGCGCTGGCGGGAGATAAAAAAATCTCCTGTCAGCAGCATCTTTGGAGCGGTGAGAGGAGCGGCATGTATACCGCTCCTTCACCGCTCCGTCTCATTGAAAACAATGAGAAACCGCAGCAATACCGCCTGCAATGCGCCTCCATAGAGGCACATTGCGGGCGGTATTAACCCTTTCAACGGCTGCTAGCGGGGGTTAATACCGCACCGCTAGCGGCCACAACTCGTGGCAAATCCGATGGTATAGCGCCGCTATTTTTAGCGGCGCTATACCGCCAATACGGCTCCAGCCGCAATGTGAAAGGGGCCTAAAACTCACACATGGAAGCAGACCAGGCAACTAAAGATGCTGCATTACAGCCCTGACCACTTGCTGCATCTGTGCAACTCAAAGATTCCACCCTAGTTCTGGCCCAGTAGACCTGGGAATAATATTTAAACTTTGAGGACCCCAGAACAAGAAGAACAAGTGGTCCACTGGAGAGACACTTCTTATGAAACAAGACTTTGGAAAAGGGTGATCTTTTATGTCTGACAGCTGCTCTTTTCCCTCCTGCTTGACACATGGACCGTGTCATCAGTCAAAAGCAGTTATGGCTATCTTACAACAAATATATGGGGGGCTGATGGCCGTGATGGAAACACAAAAATGCAGGGGGGGAATGACTCTAATAGGGACACAAATATGTGGGGGGAGGCTGATGGCTCTCATAGGGCCACAAATATCTATGGGGGCTGATGGCTCTGATGGGGAAAAAATATGTGGGGGGAGGCTGATGGCTCTGATAGGGACACAAACATGTGAGGGGGAGGCCGATGGCTCTGATGGGGTCACAAATATGTGTAGGGGGGGCTGATGTCTATGTTGGGGATACGAAAAAGCAGGGGGGGCTGATGGCTCTGATGGGAACACAAACGTGGGGGGCGGTTGGCTCTAATGGGGACACCTAAATGCAGGGAGGGGTGATGGCGATGCAAACATGCGGAGGGAGGCTGATGGCTCTGATAGGGACACAAACATGTGGGGAGGGGGCTGATGGCTCTAATGGGGACACAAATATGTGGGGGGGTGATGGCTCTGAAGGGGATACAAAAATGTGGGGAGGGGGTGCTGGCTCTGACGGGGACACAAATATACAGAGAGGAAGGTGATGGCTCTGATTTGGACACAAATATGCAAGCGGGTTGGGCTGTAATGGGGACACAAATGTTGCCGCGAGACTCTGATGAAACTATTTTTATGGGAGAGTCCATACAAGAAGTTTTAAGGTTTTATTTTACACCCCCCCCCCCCCAATGTCTACAATGTAGTGAAAAAGGTAGCGTTAGAAACTATGACCTGAATGTCTTCATATACATTTTATTAAGCACATAAGGGCATATTGGACCCTCTCCCTATGAGATTTGGTTTGGGAGTGTGTTGCTCACTTGCTTATATTTGTCTCAGCAGCTGAAGGCCTCCACTCGGATCTCACAGAGAATGTTGCTGATCTTTTAAGGTTTTTGACAAACTCATTTATGTGTTTTTTGCCCCAATTCCAGATCCTTACAGTTTGGAAGCCAGGTGACTCGTGGATTATTAAGAGACATTTATATATAAGGAAATGTTTGACAACACAATAAAGCTACTATTTCATGTACAGTTTGCAAAACTTGAAGGAAAAATCACCTGGATCCCCCCAGACACTGCAAAAATGACTTGTCCAGTGTAGCCCAGGTATCCCCCACCTTCCTAAACTGCCCAACAACTGATACTCCACCATCCCCCCTTACTATTCGAAATTAAGGAGACCCCACCTGAATTTATAGTATAACTGGCCATAGAAGCCTTTTATTAACGAAATATTAATAACTCAAAAACTTTTAAATATAACATCTGTAACGACAACTTTTCACCCCTAGACTGTTGGTCTTTGATGGCATCCCGAACTTCACACTTCTTCCCCCACTACACTGTGGGACCGTTTCTCCATGATAGGCCTCCAGCTGTACCACCAGCTCGGAGGCAACCCTCTTCCCGTAGTGCAACCATTACCATATTCCAGCTAACCGTTCTACTGTAATACACCAGAGGGGCACATACTACCAATGAGCCACCCAACACTTCCACTTGTTTGTTTTCTGACACCATCAAAGGCCAAAAACACCGCCACAGTCCACAAGGATAACACCTTACCCTTAAGGGCCCCTCCACACCCGTCTTGCAGACCCAATGCCCACAGGTCAATACCCAGTGCTGAGAGTTGAACCCCATTCCTTCTTAAATACAGGCCAACATTGGATTCCAACTCGATGTGTCGGATGACCATGCCCCCATTCCTAGAAACAAATCTCCCCACCACTTTGTTCACTTTTATGCGAGCCCCGTTGAGACTTGCTACCGATCATGCCATGCACCAAGTCTTCTGAGCAACGATGTCGGACCACAGCAGCATGTCAGGAAAAGCCGTTCGAAATCCGATTTCACATCCAAAATCAGCTCTCTGACCACCAAATCTTGCCCGCAACATGAAGCACCAAAATGTCTGGCGGCTGGTCCAGCTTGGCATAACGGTGCACTTCCAGCACCACCCTACCCAACATCATCCCCGGTATCCCCAGCCAGCGAATACAAGCCTTCCTCCTAGAGATACCTAGCTGTCTGCCATCTCGTCTAACATCCACTCTCCTGGCCCCCCAAAAGACATAGGAATGCCCCATAATCCAGATTTTATCAGCACCACGGATGATTAACACAGAACAAACTAAAAGTACACATTTTCTCCCCCCTGTGCCTTCCCCCTTACTCAGCCAACAGATGCGGCCAAATGTACGTCCAAAATCTCCTTGATTCCCACCTTTCAATTCTCTTTACTGCCACCTCATCCAGCCTTTGTGGCCACCCCGATGCAGAAGGAGTGCAAGGCATATTGTGTGTAATCCAAACCCGCTGCCCGAAGGCTTTTCTGTCATTGATCTCTGCAGCCATAACAATACCCTGTCATCCCCATAATTCATGTCCTGGGCCATAACTCCACCTGCCACTCCCTTAGACAGGCTCACTAATGCCCCAATACGAAATGCCCCAAAGAATGCCAACTAAAACTGCACCCTAAATAGAGAGACCTTGTAATCCAACGTACAAAAGGATCCTAAATGACCACAAATGACATGAAGATTTGTGAACTCCGCCATGCCTTGTAACTTGAAGAAAAAGTCTAGCCCAGCCAACCTCCATTCAATGGCAGACACTGACCCTGAGAGAAGGCGTGGAAGAAGCTTTCCCCTCTGCGTGCGTGGCAGCGTGGAGTACATACCTGGGGTCTACCCAGGCATGAGGCAAGGCAGAGTGGCAGAATTTTCATCCTGGCGGGAGAACGCACACACAGTGACTCAGTCAGAGTGACCCACAGAACGGAATACCCGGGGGGGGCGGGCGATTGACGGTAAGTCAATCAAGTGACAGAGCTCACAGAGCTCCACAACCTGTGCCTCGTCTTACTGATCCCATCCCCCTATTACTTCTACAATAGAGGTGATGGGGGAATAGGGATGAGATCAGTGGTGGGGGGATGGGATCAGTAAGAGGCACAGGTGGTGGTGGGAGAGGATGGCACCACCACTGCCACCGCAGCCACCCCCTCAAGTACCACCGCAGCCACCCCCCTTAAGTACCACCGCAGCCACCTCCCAAGTACCACTGCAGCCACCCCCCCCAAGTACCACCACTGGTAATTGAGGGGGTGGTAGCGGTGGTACTTGAGGGGGGGTGGTAGCAGTGATACTTGAGGGGGTGGCTGCAGTGGTACTTGAGGGGGGTGGTAGCAGTGATACTTGAGGGGGGGTGGCTGCAGTGGTACTTGAGGGGGGTGGCTGTGGTGTTACTTGAGGGAGGTGGCAGTGGTGGTGCCATCCTCTCCCACCACCACCACCTGTGCCTCCTTACTGATCCCATCCCCCCACCACTCATCTCATCCCTTTCCACCCATTACTTCTACAAAAGAGGTGATGGGGGGGGATAGGGATGAGATCATTGGTGGGGGGGTGGGATCAGTAAGAGGCACACCACTGCCACCGCAGCCACCCCCTTAAGTACAACCGCTGCCACCCCCCTCAACACCAGCACTTCACTGATCCCATCCCTCCTCCCCATCAGCACTGTTACTGATCCCATTCCCCAGATCAGATTTAATTGATCCTATGATTGCTTCATAGGATCAGCAACTGATGTATTGCTTCATTTATGTAAAATCCCTGGTGATATGGCCAGTCCCTCTTTGCAAAACAAAGTCCCCCTTTGTTGTACAGTGTAAAAAAATTAAGTGTCAAAATCAGCCTTTTTTGGGGGGGGACCTTCATGATTTTGGGGGGGGGGGGCTGAAGTCTCTAGTTACACCACTGCTTCCTGCCATACCTTGGAGTATGCCACCCAGGTGGACTCACTCACTGACCTTCTGATCCATCCCGTGGCGACTTCAAGGCAATCTCCCATAGCCAACCCGGGCAAGGAATCCCTACCTTCTCTGCAGGAACCGAGATAAGGCATCAGGCAGAGTGTTTTCAACACCCGACAGATGAACGGCATATAGAAAGATGTTTAGTTGCAAGCATCACAGCACCAAGGGGTGCAGCAGACTTATTACTGGCTGTGACGACGCTGGGATACGATTGACTCCCATGTTGTCACAGTTCAGCCTAATCTTCAAGTTCCTACAAGACTCCCCCATATCTCTATAGCCAGCACCACTGGAAAAAGTTCTAAGAGCACCATGTTACGAATAAAACCTGCTTCCACCCAGGACCCTAGGCCAATATTCTGCGCTACATTGCCCCTGATAAAAGGCCCCATACCGGTAGACCCTGCCGCATCTGTAACTAACTCTAAGTCTAAATTACATACATCCAGATGGATCAACCGTTGTATGATTCCAAAAACGTGTGCCACACTTTCAAATCCTCTGGATGCTCCCTATTCAGCCTAATAAAATGGGTCTAGCTGTCACCGCAGCTAGCCGATGGCAAAAAACCCTCCCCGTCGGGATAATGCGACAGGTAACATGAAACCTCCACAATACCGATTGCAATGTCCGAAAAAGCACCTTGCACTGTCCCATGATCCTGCAAATCTCCACCTAGAGCGCCACTAATTTGTCCTCAGCTAAGCGACATTCCATAGTGCCAGAATCCAGTACTATACTTGAGAAACTGATCTCTGTAGTCAGGCCCTCAGTCTTGTCCGCTACCAACGGAATATCCAACCTACCCCCAACGTGCTGCAACGTGGGCAGAATCGCCCATACATTGGATGAAGGTGGCCCTACACAAAGGAAATCATCCAAATAATGGATGACCGAATACAGGTCCGACATGACCCTCACCACCCATTCTAAGTGAGCTGAAAATAAAAAAAACAGGGCACATGAAATGGAGCAGCCCATGGACAGGCAGTGATTCACATAATATTCCTCTAGCTAGCAGCACCCCAGCAGCCAAAAACTGTCCAGATATACAAATAGCGGATTCAATGTCAGATTTTGCCATCAGCTCCCCCTGCCCATACCTCCTCGCTCACCTAACAGCTGTGTCAAAATTGGTGTATGACACTGTGCAAGCTTCAGGGTCTATCTATTTTGGGAAAAATAGGTGGTGAATAAGGCAAAACTTGTTAGGTTCCTTCTTAGACCCCACCCCCAGAGGTGAAACAACCAAAGTCTGCAAAGGCTTCTCAGAGAACGGACCACCCAGACTCCCCAATGCTACTTCCTTAGCCAATTTCTCAGAAACCATCCCCGGGTGTTGCAATGCTGACCTCAAATTCCTCACCATAGGCAGAACATATGACAGAGAACATGGGATCCTAAAACCTTCTGAGAAATCTACGACCGGGATTTTTTTTCCGCCGCTGCACGATTAGGATAGCTATTTAGAAAAGGTTGCATCCATTCCCACTTCACTGGTGTCATCCCTCTTGTGAGCAAACTCAGCTGTACGCTTACTGTTTTTGAAGCATCGGGACAGGGGATGTGTGCCCCTGCATCCAGAGCATTCATGCTTGAAATGACAGGACCCCCCAAACTTACAGGAGCCCTCATTATACTGCCAGCAAATCCCTCTGGATTCGAGCCAAGGACATAAGCCTCATTTAAAGGCTGATGTCTTTGTGGTCCCATCTGAGTGACAGACGATCAGCCCTACGCTACCTGAACTGTTCGTCATACCTTAGCCATGCTGACCCCCTGTATTTTCGATGAGCCTCACTGACGGCGTCCATGTAACAGAACAGAGCCAAACAATGTTCTGGGTTCCTCTCACCTATAACGCTCGCCATAACGGCAAACGCCTGTAACCAGTTAACGAATGTCCGAGGAATCTATCTGTACCTCCACTTCTCCTCATCCTCCTTGGAGTCGTCTGGCTTGACCCTATCCAAATAAAATGTTTCTAGATGCAGTAAGGAGAAGATCTCTACATACTCACCCTTGCAAATTTTGTCCCGGACCTCTTGCTTCAAATGTGCCCCTAATGGCCCTTCAAAATGGCCGTGTCAGGGAGCCTAACCAGATCCTTCCTTTCCGTGCCCTCCTGTGACGTTCCCGCCTCCTCCCCAGCTTTTGAACTCACTGCCACAGCTTCCAAGGGAGGTGCGGGATTCTCCGCCGGGGCCAGTGGGACACCCCGTGACCTGGACTAATGTAGTTTGGGCCCCATTCCGGACTACCCCATCCGCATTACCCCCCGCCACTGGTTGTACCCATGGTGACACCTGGAGGGGCTGACCCTGTCCCCCGCAAAACGCTGAACTAGATCCCACAACCTCCCAATCAAATCCAGCAGCTGAGCAGCTGACCCAGAACTTTTGAGCAAAGCGCCCACCACCCGAGGGCCAGTTGCCGTGGCCGCAGTTGGCTGCGTGTCAGCCCTGTCAGTCCCTGCCACCCCCTTTGTTGATCCCAACAAACCACACAGTGCAGCATTTAAAGAAGCATTAGGTAAAACAGGTGACTTACTGGGCTGACCAGGAATGCCCCTCTGCAGCTGCTGCTCCCACCTTCATTGGTGCTGTGAGCCTCCGCGACTCTTTCCCTTTAAATAATAATAAAACAATTTTTTCTCTTAGAATCAAAGTTTGGGATACTATTTATTCAAATGCTTTAATTGTAAGGTACACAAATATATACAGTATATTTAATGTGATTTGAAAAGAATTTCAGCCATGTTGAAGTCATATTGTTATTTATGTACAATTGTATTTGTTTAACTATGCTGATAGGTCAGCATGTCCACAATTAAAGTGATATTTAAGGTTCGTGTTTTATTTTTTTTAAATAACAAATATGTCATACTTACCTCCACTGTGCAGTTCATTTTGCACAGAGTGGCCCCGATCGCCCTGTTCTGGGGTCCAACGGTGGCTCTCGCGACCACAGAAATTTTGGGGTTAAGGTAATTAAAACGGGGGGCTGAAGGGCCGGACACTGCAAGGTGTTTTTTCACCTTAATGCATCCCCTTTAAGTTACAAGGTCATTCTAGTCACAAGAGTGTACAGCTAATTTACTCTGTAAATATTTATTATCAATCATTTGTTTTTCACAATTAAAAGTAATTTTTGTAATAATATAGGTGCTCTCAGTTATTATGTTCTCCACAATAGCGGTTTCCTCCTTGACTGGAACTACCTCCACTTAGGCGTGGAGCAGGTATGGTTATGGGAGGGGATATTGTAAAGGAAGCTTCTGTATAAAATTGTATTCTATTTTGCATGTTTGCCTATGTATTGCACACTGCGCTCCCTGTGCACATGGTACTAATAATGTTTTCATTACATGTTTGCAACCTTTAGAATCCTGATTAGAATTAGACTGCCTATGTTACGCCCCTTGTTACCAATAAAAGTACAATTGTAAGAATAATGTGATACCTACATAATCATATATATAACAGCCTTCAATTGCATCAAATAAAACAGAACAACTATTTTGGAAGGGTGCTGAGTGTATCTTTTTGTGTCTGTTCCCTATTGCAGTAGTTAAAAATAGTTTGGAACCACTAATCAATATGAGAATTAGGGATGAGCCAAAAACCCTGGTTCGGTTTGCGGCAGAACATGCGAAAGGACCGAATGTTTGCGCAAACTTTTAAACACTGTCAAAGTCTATGGGACTCCAACGTCAAAAATCAAAAGTGCGAATTTTAAATGCTAATATGCAAGTTATTGTTTTAAACAACACTGTAAAGCCTCACAGACAGACCTGTATCCTGGCCTAGGCCAACAAGGCCCAGGTCTAGGGCAGCACTTTGCAGGGGGCAGCACGAAAAGAGTCCCCGCCGGCTTGCTCTACACTGTTAGGAAAATTAGTCTAGCACCCCATAAAGCGGCCGCGCTGCTTCTAGTATGCGGGCGGCCGGCATTCCGCAACTGTGGGGGGGGGCGCTTCCAATTTTGACTGTTTTGTCATCCTGGACCACAAACCTTCCTCAGAACTAACAAACAAACAACAAACCTTCCAACACTTTTACCATCCCTGTCCCATTGCGAAGATTTCCCTTCACTTCCTGCTCTATGGGCAACCAGGAAGTAAGAGGAAATCTAAGTAAACAAAGGGAATCCATTGCCCCCCAGGCCCTCAGAACTAGTGTCCTCACTGGAAAATGTCAGAGCGGGTCTTAAACAACACAGGGTGTGGCCATGACAGGAAGGGGTGGGTCATATTTAAATTAGGGGTGCACGAGTTTAGTCAGGCCTAGGGCAGCACCAAACCTAAATAAACCACTGCTCACAGATACTCTTGTTGAGCGCAGGAACGGGCCCTGCTGAGAAACATTAGATCAACATTTGTAATTAGGCGCCCCTATTAAACAGTGGCAGGAAAATTGGGCCTTAGGCACTGGTGGTGGTGCCATAACACTGCAACCCCTCACAGATACTCTAGTTGGGTGCAGGAAAGAGCCCTGCTGCAAAATATTACAGCAAAAATTGTAATTACATGTTAAACAGGGGCAGAAAAATTGGGCCTTAGGCAGTGGTGGTGGTGCCCAGAAACAAAAATGTTCTTAGAAGATATCAACATGAATATTGAGGAGGAATAGGATAGTCACTCAGCATAACAGGATAGTCACTCAGCAACAGCATAAGCAGTCTTCAAGGGATATCACATTCATAGTAAAATTATTCGGTTACCTCGGCATGAGTCACTAAGTCGCCTGCCTGCAAGTGTCTTGCCGAGGGTGTGGCCATGACAGGAAGGGGTGGGTCATATTTAAATTAGGGGTGCACGAGTTTAGTCAGGCCTAGGGCAGCACCAAACCTAAATAAACCACTGCTCACAGATACTCTTGTTGAGCGCAGGAACGGGCCCTGCTGAGAAACATTAGATCAACATTTGTAATTAGGCGCCCCTATTAAACAGTGGCAGGAAAATTGGGCCTTAGGCACTGGTGGTGGTGCCATAACACTGCAACCCCTCACAGATACTCTAGTTGGGTGCAGGAAAGAGCCCTGCTGCAAAATATTACAGCAAAAATTGTAATTACATGTTAAACAGGGGCAGAAAAATTGGGCCTTAGGCAGTGGTGGTGGTGCCCAGAAACAAAAATGTTCTTAGAAGATATCAACATGAATATTGAGGAGGAATAGGATAGTCACTCAGCATAACAGGATAGTCACTCAGCAACAGCATAAGCAGTCTTCAAGGGATATCACATTCATAGTAAAATTATTCGGTTACCTCGGCATTAGGTGCTTGGTAGCTGGTGATCCAAGACTGATTCATTTTTATGAAGGTAAACCGATCAACTGAGTCTGTGGACAGGCGAGCTGCATCCATCCCAGCTGCTACCCAGTGCACTGTGAAAGAAAGATAATGTCCCTGTCCATGCCTGCTGGACCATGAGTCAGCAATAATATGAACCTTACCGCTGACCGCCCCAGCAAGGCCAAGACATTGCCTTCCACATGCTGGTAGAGAGCCGAAATGGCCTTTTGAAAAAGAAAATGGCATTTGGGAACCTGCCACAGAGATACCTCACATTCCACAAATTTTCAAAAGGGGGCAGAGTCTACCAGCTGAAAAGGCAGCAGTTGGAGTGCTAGCAATTTAGTCAAATTAGTATTCAGCCACAGAGCATGTGGATGGCTGGGACCAAATTTATTTTGACGGTTTAGCAACTGGGGTAGGGAAATTTGCCTGCTACAATCAGATTTAGGTATACCGCTAGCAGATTGACCGCAAGTGCTTGGGACATCTAATTCTACACCTTCATTCCTCTCAGTGCAGGTCTCTGTGAGGACTGAAGGTATAGTGGGGTTGGAGATCCCAGCTGATGAGGAGCAAGGAGAGGTCCACCTTGTTCTTTCGTGTGGGTCTTTTAAGTATCACTGAGTCGCTTGCCTGCCTGAAAGTGTCTTTGAACACGTACACCAGGAATGGCCTACAGTCAGGTATAGGCTTGGCTATATATATTAAATGAACTGCAGCTCACTGAGTCACCTGCCTGAAAGTATATTTGAACACATACAACAGGAATGGCCTACAGTCAGGTATAGGCTTGGCTGCATTAGAATACAGTGGAGATATATATATATGTATATATATATATATATATATATATATACAAGCATATATATATATATAAATATTAAATGCACTGCAGCTCACTAAGTCTCCTGCCTGAAAGTGTATTTAAATACGTACAACAGTAATGGCCTACAGTCAGGTATAGGCTTGGCTGGATTAGAATGCCGTGGATATATATGTAGGTGACTGTATATATATTTTATGCACTGCAGCTCACTAAGTCGCCTGCCTGCAAGTGTCTTTGAACACTTACAACAGGAATGGCCTACAGTCAGGTATAGGCTCGGCTAGACTAGAATGCAGTGTATATACTGTGTATATATATATATATATATATATATATATATATATATATATATATATATATATATATATATATATATATAGCACTACCCCTGAAGGAGCTGCTGGTTTAGATTGGGGCTTGCACGTTACCTCACCATTAGTGTTGCTCACGAATATTCGCATTGCGAATATTCGCTACGAATATTGCATATTCTAGTATTCGCGAATATCTCGAATATCGCGGCGAATATTCGCTATTTCGAATATTCGCATTTTTCAAATTTCGCAATAAATTTCGCCAAAAAATCGCAATCGCGAAAATTCGCATTGGCGAAAGTTCGCATTGGCGAAAATTCGCATTGGCGAAAATTCGCAATTTTTTTTTTTTTTTTTTATAAAATATCACGAATATTCGATATTAATGAATATTCGCGACCGCATATGTGAAATCTCGCTTTTTTTTTTAATAAAATATACCGAATATTCGTAAATATCGAATATTCGTGATATTTTATAAAAAAAAAAAAAAAAAATCGCGAAATTTCGCATTAGCGAAAATTCGCATTAGCGAAAATTCGCATTAGCGAAAATTCGCAATTTTTTTTTTTATAAAATATCACGAATATTCGATATTAACGAATATTCGCGAAATATCGCGAAATCGAATATGGCGTATTCCGCTCATCACTACTCACCATTCGTTTATATAAGGAAAAAATTGCACATACCATATAGAAAACTAAAAATTAAAGCTGCGTGTCAAAAGTGTTATACAACACTAAGAAATGTACAAAATAGAAAGGAGGTCGCGCTATATTACACAAAAAACTTTGACAAAATGACCACTATATTATGACCATGCAGTAAAATGTATACATAAATAGTATCAAATAACTATTGAAAAGTGAGTATAAATACAAATACGTGGTACATATGGTGAACAAAGTCCAGATGATGAATAGGAATCAAAAAGGAAGTCCCAGTTGTGAGGTAAATCATACACAGTGTGACTGGTGACGAACAGAAGCCACAGATCTCACAGCATGTAACAGGAGACATCCACCATCCGCAATGGGAAATTAGTAGTATCCGTTCAGTGCAATATTCAGTATGTCAGACTTCCAAATGAGTATCGATCCAGGATATGTAAAGCAATCAGGAAAAACACACATAGTGTAAAAACGTATGGGTTTAATAAGATAAAAAGAGATTGTGCGCACTTACAGTGCCTGCCGCCGAGAATGTGTTTTTAGCACGACAGCATCGCGCTGAATCTCGGCGACAGGCTGCCGATATCTCGCACTCGCTGGAATAGTAAAAGCACATTCCAGCGAGTGCGTCATAGAAGCGACGGGGATCCGACGCGGATTCCCGCCAATTCTACACGTGGGCGGAGTTTGTTATGAATCCTGAAGGAGAAATCCCCGCCGGATTTGTAAAAAAAATCCGGCATGGGTTCCCCCCTCAGGAGCATAACGGGCCCTTAGGTCTGTTATGGGTTGTAAGGAGACCCCCTACGCCGAAAAAACGGCGTGGGGGTCCCCCCACAATCCATAACAGACCCGTATCCAAAGCACGCCGGCCGGCCGGTCAGGAAGGGAGTGGGGGCGAGCGAGCGCCCCCCCCCTCCTGAGCCGTACCGGGCAGCATGCCCTCAACATGGGGGGGTTAGGTGCTCTGGGGCAGGGGGCGCACTGCGGCCCCCCACCCCAGAGCACCCTGTCCCCATGTTGATGAGGACAGGGCCCCTTCCCGACAACCCTGGCCGTTGGTTGTCGGGGTATGCGGGCGGGAGGCTTATCGGAATCTGGAAGCCCCCTTTAATAAGGGGGCCCCCAGATACCGGCCCCCCACCCTAAGTGAATGAGTATGGGGTACATTGTACCCCTACCCATTCACCTGCAAATAAAAAGTGTAAACACAAATAAACCACACAGGGTATTGAAATATTTTATTAGTTGGCCGCCGGGGGGGGGGTGTGTATGATCGCTTTTATAAAAGCGCCCCCCTCCGGCGGGCTTCTGTGGGGGGTGGGTGCCGCCGTCTGGTTCTCTTCCGCCGCCGGGGGGGCGCTTTGATAAAAGCGCCCACCACCCGGCGGGCTTCTTTCGACGTCTTCGGCGGCTGGGGGGTCTTCTCCCACTCTCCGGGGTCTTCTCCTGCTCTCCGGGGGTCTTCTCCGCTCTCCGGGGGTCTTCTCCGCTCTCCGGGGGTCTTCTTCTTCTTCAGGACTCGCCGCCTCTAACTTTGTGTGTTAGCTCAATTACTAGCGGCGGCGAGCCCCCTCTTCTGTGATGTCGTCTTCTTCTTCTTCCTCTTCTGTTCTCCAGATGTTGACGTGACGCTTCCTTCCGCTGTTATGCCGGGCGCGCGGCTCGCAGCGAATTATATAGGCCTGTCTTGTGACGTCGCAGTCCCATCATGCTCCGG
The DNA here is from genome assembly GCA_029574335.1 of Rana kukunoris. Classification (NCBI taxonomy): domain Eukaryota; kingdom Metazoa; phylum Chordata; class Amphibia; order Anura; family Ranidae; genus Rana; species Rana kukunoris. The sequence continues at coordinate 456,666,782 of CM056050.1, forward strand.
TAGGTACCACGTGGTAGGTAGCACGTGGTACCTACCGGAGCATGATGGGACTGCGACGTCACAAGACAGGCCTATATAATTCGCTGCGAGCCGCGCGCCCGGCATAACAGCGGAAGGAAGCGTCGCGTCAACATCTGGAGAACAGAAGAGGAAGAAGAAGAAGAAGAAGAAGAAGAAGACGACGTCACAGAAGAGGGGGCTCGCCGCCGCTAGTAATTGAGCTAACACACAAAGTTAGCGGCGGCGAGTCCTGAAGAAGAAGAACCCCGGAGAGCGGAGAAGACCCCCGGAGAGCGGAGAAGACTCCCGGAGAGCAGGAGAAGACCCCGGAGAGTGGGAGAAGACCCCCCAGGCGCCGAAGACGTCGAAAGAAGCCCGCCGGGTGGTGGGCGCTTTTATCAAAGCGCCCCCCCGGCGGCGGAAGAGAACCAGACGGCGGCACCCACCCCCCACAGAAGCCCGCCGGAGGGGGGCGCTTTTATAAAAGCGATCATACACACCCCCCCCCCCCCCGGCGGCCAACTAATAAAATATTTCAATACCCTGTGTGGTTTATTTGTGTTTACACTTTTTATTTGCAGGTGAATGGGTAGGGGTACAATGTACCCCATACTCATTCACTTAGGGTGGGGGGCCGGTATCTGGGGGCCCCCTTATTAAAGGGGGCTTCCAGATTCCGATAAGCCTCCCTCCCGCATACCCCGACAACCAACGGCCAGGGTTGTCAGGAAGGGGCCCTGTCCTCATCAACATGGGGACAGGGTGCTCTGGGGTGGGGGGCCGCAGTGCGCCCCCTGCCCCAGAGCACCTAACCCCCCCATGTTGAGGGCATGCTGCCCGGTACGGCTCAGGAGGGGGGGCGCTCGCTCGCCCCCACTCCCTTCCTGACCGGCCGGCCGGCGTGCTTTGGATACGGGTCTGTTATGGATTGTGGGGGGACCCCCACGCCGTTTTTTCGGCGTAGGGGGTCTCCTTACAACCCATAACAGACCTAAGGGCCCGTTATGCTCCTGAGGGGGGAACCCATGCCGGATTTTTTTTACAAATCCGGAGGGGATTTCTCCTTCAGGATTCATAACAAACTCCGCCCACGTGTAGAATTGGCGGGAATCCGCGTCGGATCCCCGTCGCTTCTATGACGGCTTTGTCTCCATCGCGGCAAGCCAGCTCGGCGCTGGCTCTCGCGATGGGGCTCGCAAGTGCTCAATCTCGCCGAGAAAGGGAGCGAGATTGACACAATATCCCAGTCACCTACTGTACAGCAATCACGATAACAAACAGCATAAAGGAATCAGCCGGCCGGCTTAGAGAAGCGTGTTCCCGTCTCTTCCGGGTCCTCACACGTGAACCCGAACTTTACAGTTCGGGTTCGCTCAACCCTAATTGTATTACATAATACATTTTTCTATTTTTTATACTAAATAGTTTGGATGTGGTTCTCAAAGCAGGGTTGTCAACTTTCAGTACATTTACAAATAGTTTGTAAAATTGGTACTTTTTGCAACTGTCCTTGAATGTCCATTACGGACATGTAGGCTGCATGTCCCTAACGGACATTCATGGACAGATGCAACAATTATGGATTTTACATACTGAAAGTTAGCAACCCTGTCTCAAAGGCATATACAACGTCCCTCCCCTTTTCTCCCCCTTTTGGTTAGTTGTGAAAATACATTTCACCTGGCAAACATGTAGCATACTGTACAGTATGTGCTCTATAAGGAGGGTGAATAGTTACCAGCAAAAGTATTGTGGATGTGCAACCGAATATTTTACAAATATGCTCACACTCATTAGCACTCTAGTAAAATTATAGATGTGTTGTAAGTCAAATGTATAAGCACTTTCTGGATTTGGATTGGATGTTCACTTGCACATTATTTTTCAATTAATATGCCACTAAATATGAAACTCCAAGAAATCCATTAGTAATTAGTGTTGCTCACGAATATTCGCATTGCGAATATTCGCTACGAATATTGCATATTCGAGTAATCGTGCAATATCTCGAATATCGCGGTGAATATTCGCAATTCCGAATATTTGGATTTTTCAAAATGTATTTTTAAAACAGATCACATCCTAGTGATCTCCATCGACGTCTAAAAGCATTGCTGGTATGATTAGAGAGAGACCCTGGGCCGAGTAGCTGATGCGATTATTTTATGTAAAAGAATCGCATCAGCTATTCGGCCCTTCTTTTGCATCAGAGCCAATCAGAATAACTTGAATATTCGGCAAAAGGAATATTGCGCGATATTCCTTTTGCCGAATATTCGAGTTATTCTGATTGGCTCTGATGCAAAAGAAGGGCGGAGAAGATAATCGCGCAATAGGAATATTGCGCGATTATCTTCTCCGCCCTTCTTTTGCCCCCTTATTCTCCTTTCTTTTAAGTAGAGTTAGTGTAGAGTTAGTGTTTAGTGCATATTAGTTTAGTAATACAGGAAATGATCTCCGTTTATGAGAATTTCGCAATCACTTTCGCATTAGCGAAATTTCGCAATTTTTTTTTTGGATAAAATATCACGAATATTCGATATAAGCGAATATTCGCGAATATTCTTCTAAATATTCGCGCAATATCGCGAAATCGAATATGGCGTATTCCGCTCAACACTATTAGTAATCAAATATTGTCATTCTAAATCGTGGCTCGTGTGTGGGAGTAACAGAATATTAGGTTTGTTGAAACTGTAAAGTTTAAAAGGAGCATATTGAAAATAAATGCCAAATGGAGATGTTACAGAAAAATCTAAAGTAAGACTGTTCTACTGACAAATTATAACACAGAGCAGTTACAACATAAATCAAGTACCAAATATTTCATGCACAGGCATCTTGAAGCAAATGGCCCGATGTACTCTCATAGGACTACTGTATTGTCCTAATGACCTCTTATGATAGTGTGCTCTGAATCTGCATTGTTAAACGTAATCCTTATATATCCCTGGAGGGTTAGTTAAATATGTATTAAACTTTAAAAATTCAGCATTTTTACATGATTCTTTTTTATTCACTCCATGGGGATGTTTTAGTAGAGGCAAATTTGACTCAGCTTGAATAAATTTTAAATGTGATGTACAATAAAAAGTGACAATATTTTATGAGTTTGTACCTGAATACAGAAAACTCTGTCATTTGGCACCTATTGCATTAAGCAAAGGGAGAGAGCAATTTAGTAAAGTGAAATGTATAAAGCGCAGTAAAACCTAGTACACATAATCGGATTTCCATCAGACAAAGGAGTGGAATTTTGTGTGAAGGGCGTTGGCCCTAATCTTGTATTGCATACAAACGGTACACAATTGTCAGCCAACAAACACAAACGTAATAACGTACTAGATGTACTACGCTTATTGACTCTGAAGGGCAGCACTGATGGAAGGCACTGATGTAAGGCACTGATGGGCACTAATTGAGGGCACTGATGGGCACTATTGGGGCTCTTTAGCGCCACCCTTTGGGCAACTTCTGTTAATGTTGTCTTATGGTTAACATAAGCATGCGTTTTTCTGACAGACATGTGTACACACGATCGGATAATCCGACATCACATATTTGTTGTTGGAAAATTTGAAAGCATGCTATCCCACATTTTTTTGTCGGAAATTGCAATGGAGCATACAAACGGTCGAATTATCCGACAACATCCTGCCATCACACAATTCCCGTCGGAAAATCTGATTGTGCCTTAAAGGGTCACTAAAGGAACATTTTTTTGGGCTGAAATGACTGTTTACAGGGTATAGAGACATAAAAGTTTACTGATTCCTTTTAAAAATGATTAAAAATAGATAAAAATCAATCATATAATAAACCTATAGTTCTAGTTTCGTTTTTGCTGTTATTTCCTGTCTCTCTGATGTACAGAGCCAGAGAGCCAATAGAGGGCAGTGATGGTTTGTCAGCACCAACCCAGTTTCAGTTTACACACAGTAATCACACCTCCTTGATTAGTGACCACAGTGAGAAAGCTCCCAGCACTGTGGTTATAAGGAAATAGACAACCAGGAAGTGTGGAGATCAGAGAGGAATTACAGCAACATCAAAGCAAAAACGAACAATGAGGACATGAAAACAGCATTGCAGTAAAGTAAAGGAAGCTATTTAGCTAAAATCTAAACGAGAAAAGCTTATTTGAGTTAATGCTCTCTGTCCATTATCACTGCTCTTTGCAATTTTTTTTAATTTATGTTATCCACTTGCCACCTGCCCACCGTCAAATGATGGAGGGACGATGCAGCTCTCATTTTAAGAGGACATCATATGGCGGTGCCCCAGAACAGCCGATATAGCTCGCTCGCGGGGGCATGCAGCGTGGCGATCGCTGCTACTCCGTGCTGCTAGGACATGGTGTGACCCTATTCTCTGTAAAGAGCCGCGGCCTAAGCTCTTTTTTTACCAAGTGATAGGCTGTGTTAAATCACAGCTGGTCGCATGTAAATATGGAAATGCCATGAATCGGCTCTCCTTGCCACACACTCTATCAGTGTGCTGATCCGCTGCATTTTCTTGCAGAGGAGACCTGGGCAGGTAATCAGGTCATCCATCAGTACTGCCTATCTGTGCCGCCCTATAAGTACGCAGCACTGCCACCTATAAGTGCCCACCAGTGGCACCTATTAGTGCTCACTAATGCCGCATATCAGTGCCACCTATTAGTGCCCATCAGTGCGGCATTTTAGTGCCTCCACATCAGTGCCACCTAATTAGTGCCCATAAGTGGCACCTCATCAGTGCAATCGATCAGTGCCCATCAGTGCAGCCTTGTGCCTGGGCAGGAAGGGGGTGAAAGTGCCCTGTATTGAGGTGGTTAATGACCATAACCAATGGAAAATCCTGCATTTAGAGACATATTTACCATTAAACTTTAAATGTTAAAAAAAGAAAGAAAGAAAGAAAAGAGAAGTTAACATCTAAGGGCCAGATTCACGTACATCGGCCCATTTTTTTACTGGCGTAGCGCACCTCCTTTACGTTAGACTGTCGCAATGTAGCGGCACAATCACCGTATTCTCGATTGCTTTGCGCAGAAATTAGCGCCTGTGCAACGTAATTTCAGAGGCGTAAGGCGGAGTAATTCAAATTGGGAAGGACGTGGGCGTGTTACATTGAAATGAGCCGTGACCCCATGCAAATGAAGGGCCGGCCGGCTCGCGCATGCGCACATGAAGCAGACCATGGTCAGCACCTCTGTGCGCATGCTCACAACTCGGTAACGGCGCAATCAGTGAAATTGGAAGTGGACCAGGGCAACTTAGTGAACTACGCAGACAGCAAAAATAGACAGACACAAACGCACTTCCTTTGCAAAAGTACATCCCTTTGTATCCCTCCCTATACAGCAAGGTGCTTTTGTTCTGTTGTTAGTAGCGTTGTGGTTTGTCTTTGTGATATTTGTGGACTGTGTGATCTAGTGTTTGGTAGAAGATATTTGAAAGTGATTTTTTGGTGACTGCTTGTGAGAGTTTTTTGTTTGTTTGTTTTCTTGCTTGATTTTTCCTGCTTGTTTTTGTGAGTGATTTTTGCTGATTGTTTGGGAGAGAGTTTTTGTATGAGTATGACTGAGAGGAAAAGGAAGGTAAATTTTACTTTGGGGGAGAAACAAATTCTTGCCCGTGCCATTACCCAATATGGGCGTTTCCTCCATGGCCCGGAGAGTGCCAACACCCCCCGGCCAGGAGGCGTGAGATCTTGCAGCACATTACTGACGAGGTGAATGCATCGGGGGGGGGGGGGAGACCCGGACAAGGTCGGGGATTGAAAAGAAGATCAATGACCTCCAGCGTCTGGTCAGAAAGAAGCTGGCCAAAATGGCAGCCCATGCCAGGGGCACAGGAGGGGGCCCACCATGCCCTGTTAGGCTGACAGCGGAGGAGCGTGCTGTGGCCCACACCTTTCATAGACAACAGGTTGAGGGCCTGCCTGGCTATGACTCCAGTCATGAAGGCGTGATGCCAGGTAAGGTTTTTTTGCCCTATCAGGTGTGTAGCATGTGGGGGGGGGGTGAAAGGGAATATGTGGCAAGTGTGTGGATCCTCCAACCTGTGAATGTTTTGTGTCATCCACAGATGTGCAGGAGGGTGCTGGGCCATCTGGGCTGACCGCACCATCCCAGGGACAACAGCCTGATGAGGACCCCCCGACAAGGCCGGAGTCCTTGGAGGAGGTTGAAGAGGAGGAGGTTGAGGAGGAGGAGTTTGAGGAGGAGGAGGATGTCATGTCAGCCAGTGGATTGTTGTTTTTGGAGGAGTCTTCCTCTCTGGCTGGCAGCAGCCAGCCCTCCATAAGGGGTAGCCCCCCCTAACTCCTCCCCCAACAGGGCTCCTCTCCCAAGGGCCTCCCCTTCTCCCCGGCCACAAGCCTCAGCTGGAGGCAGGAAGTCGTCCCAGAAGACCAGGGGGTGGCCGAGCTTCTGCCTGCCAATCTAAAAAGGGCCCAGGCCCTTCAGACCCGCCATCTGGGACAAGTCAGCCAGACTTTGGGGCGGATGGAGGAGAGCCTGTCCTTCAGAAAGGATACGCTTGGGGACCTGGACTGCCACTCCTGGGCTCTTACAAACTGCCTAAACGTACTGCAGACTACAACAGCAGACGTTGGGCAGAATGTGAGGGCTCTCACCCAGGCTATCCAGGCCAACACGGCAACACTAGGTGCTGGCCTGAACAGAATTGCTGTGGCCTTGGAGGGCAGGCCGCCAGGTGGGCAGAGACCAGGGGCTGCTCCTCCTTCCCCGGATTACCCCCCCTCCCCATGAGTCTCCCCTGAGGAGCCGGGGCCGGGGCCGTGGCCGTGGGCGCCGCCAGGCGTGGCTCCCGCCAGCAGCATTAATTTGTTTTCCCCCTTTTTTTTTAATGTTTTTTTTTCCTGGATTTTTTTTATTTTTTGCTGGACATTTTTTTTTTTTGGTGTTTTGAATGTTTTTGGAATGTGGGGGTGATATTGCTGCCGGAAAAGGGGTGTCACCCTCAGTTTTGGTGGAGAAGGGTTCCCCAGGACCAGGGAGAAGTGATCCCCAGGTCCGTGTGAATGGTGTATGAATGTACAGTGACATAATTGGAGCCGTGGCATGGCGTTGCTGCTCACAAGTCCAGCATGGTGGGCTTGTGCTAATCTTTTTTTAAGTATTTATTCTTTATTGAGTTTTTTGTGGTACAAAAATACACATGCATTTATTTTCTTTACATACATCGTTATACATGTGGTTATACATATAGCACGTCTTTGGACCTTGATTGTGCCCCTTTTACCCGTACCCCTTCCCCCCGCCCTTCTTATTTATCCCACATTCGTGCACTCTGTATTATGGCTTTCTCTCTTCTCTTTTTGCGTGACTATCACCATGTTTACCCTAAAAATGTTCTCCCTCTCTCTTGCTGTTACCTCTCCTTTCCGCCCCGACCTTTCCCCACCAGTCCGGCTTGATTCCTTTCCCCGCCTTAGGGTGGACATCCCATTCTGCTCAGCCAGGGCGCCCACAGCTTTTTAAATTTTTTAAAGTTGCCCTGTCTAGTTAAAGTTACTTTCTCCTTCCAGACTGTGGCATTAATCGTGTTTATCCATTCTGCAGTTGTGGGCGCTTTCTCTGATTGCCACTTTTGTGCTATTAGTTTCCTGGCCTGGAACAAGCATCTCATAGCCACTACTGCGCTGCCCCTTTGCTCCGAACTCACCTCCATACCTCCCAACAAGCAAACCCTAGCCTCCAGTTCCAGATCTATCCCGAAAGTTGTGTTTATTATCTCTAGTATATTACCCCAGTATCTGTGTAATTTCGGGCATTTCCACATCATATGGATAAGGTCGCCGGTGTTTTGGCACCTGGGACATTTATCATCTGCTTTTCTCCCAAAGTTGTATAACCTTTTTGGGGTATAATAAACCCTGTGAAGCAAGAACAGATGGGAAACTCTCTGTGACGGGGCCAGTGACACCAATTTCCCCATCTCGAGGATCTGTTCCCATTGCTCCTCCGTTATATGACCTATATCCTCTTCCCATCTTTGTTTGTTTTTTCCTGGGCTTCCTCCCCCAATCGCCCCCTCGCTAATCTTTGTATATAGATCTGATATGGTTCCCTTGGTGCTCTCGGAGTCGATTAGACGTTGGAGGTGGGGGATTTTTTGCCCTCTTCCCGGGTCCATCTTAAATTGGGTCTGTAGGACATGTCTGACCTGCAGGTAGGTATAGAACAGGGAGTTTGGTATGCCATACTCTTCCCTTATTGTTGCAAAAGATTTCAATGTGTCCCCTATATATAGATGTTCCAGCCTAGTTATTCCTCGCTTTTCCCATTCTTTCACTTTTCCCATTTTTACAATCTCCTGCAGGTTTTTGTTTTCCCATAGAGGGGAGTATTCTGTTAACCCCTTATACCCCAATGCTGCCTTACCTGCTTGCCATGTTCTTTTAACCAGACACAGTGTGGCGTTCATATCCGGGAAAGAATCAGCCTCCAGGGTTTCTATTATAGATCTATGTGGGGACCCCGTTAACATAATTTTCCCGCTAGAGTTCCCTCCTCCTTCGGAACCGCATCCCCCCAGATGCTGTAATTGAGCTGCTAAAAAATAACTACGGGGGTGTGGAACCGCCAGGCCACCCCTATTTGTTGGCAATTGCAGTGTCCGTAGACTAATCCTGGCCTTCCTCTTCTTCCAAATTAACTCCCTAAAAAGGGTCTCTATTTTTTTAAACCATGCCTTTCCTAACCACACCGGTGAATTGTGGAATACATAAAGTAGTTGTGGCATCCAGATCATCTTTATAAGATTGCATCTTCCGGCTACCGATAAGGGAAGTCTTCCCCAGATTTCCGCTTTCCTTTTAAATTTAAGCAAGAGTGGTTCTAGGTTATTAGTGATGTATTGTTCTGGGTCACGGGTTACGACTATCCCCAAATAGTCCATTTTTTCCACTATTTTCAGCTGGGGGATTTCTGCGCATGTCGTATTACCCACTGAGTCCACCGGTAAAATAACTGATTTTTCCCAATTGATCACTAAACCCGAGAGTTGTCCAAATGCCTCCACTATCTCTAGTGCCATTTTTAGGGACTTTGTTGAGTCCCCCAGAAAGAGCAGGATGTCGTCTGCATAAAGTGCAGTTTTTTCCTCTCCTGCCCTTCTCTGGAACCCCTGTATGTCCTGACTATTTCTAATCGCAATGGCCAATGGCTCTACTGCTAGAGAAAACAGAAGGGGAGACAGAGGACAACCCTGCCTTGTACCCCTTTCTAACTTAAACGTCCGTGACTGTGCGTTATTAATTTTTATCTTCGCGCTTGGGGAATTGTAGAGCGTTTTTATCCACCCAATGAAAGTAGGGCCGAATCCAAATTTTTCCAGGACAAGCCAGAGGTAGTCCCACTCTAGACTATCAAACGCCTTGGTAGCATCCAGAGACAAGATGGATTTGTCCCCCATATTTTCAGTTGGCGTTTGTAGATTCAGATACAACCTTCTGATGTTAACACTAGTTGATCGGTTTGGTATAAAACCGGACTGATCTGGGTGTATTAATTTCTGAATAAATTTATTTATCCTGGCCGCCAGCACCTTGGCCAGTATCTTCACATCGGAGCACAATAAAGATATTGGCCTATAAGATGCTGTATTTAATTGGTCCTTCCCTTCTTTCTGCAACACTATTATAGTGGCTTCTGACATTGAGGTAGGGAGCCTCCCCCTTTCCAATGCCCAGTTTAACGCCTTGAGCAGTTCTGGGAGCAGCACCTCGCTGTACTGTTTGTAGATTTCTGCTGGTAAACCATCAGGTCCAGGGGACTTCTGATTGGTCATCCCCCCCAGGGCCTGTTGTAGTTCCTCTAAGGTTATTGGGGCTTCTATGGAATTTCTATCCTCCACTAATAGAGCTGGTGTTTCTATTTCCCTTAGGAACTCATTCGTTTGGGACAACTCGTTCCTTGTTTTTGATTTATACAGCTCCTGATAGTATGCCACAAATGTGTCCAAAATTACTGACGTTTGTGAGGATATCTCGCCTCCCACTGTCCTAATTGCGGGTATGTTGGAGGGGGACGAGTTAGTTTTAGCTAGAAGTGCCAATGTGTGGCATTCACTCTCCCCTTCCGCAAAAAGACTCTGACTCTGAAATAGGCGTTTATTCTCCACCTTCCTATTAATTGCCACCTTGTACTCCTGTTGTTTCTCGAGCCATCTTTTTTGTTTAGTCAATGAGGGGTCTTCTACATATTGTTTTTCTGCTTCCAAAACTTCTTTCCTAATTTTTTCTTCCCAATCCCTGGAATTTTTCTTAATCTTGGCAACCTGCTGAATCAATAATCCCCTAAGGAAAGCCTTTAGGGCATCCCAAACCACTCCCACCGGTGCTGTTCCTGAATTAAAGTTCAAAAATTCTCTTAATTTACTACTTATTTCCTCCGATTTTCCCATCAGTTCCAAACCAAAATGGGCTTATTTTCCAATTGTTTGTAGGCCTCTGCCCCCCTATATTCAGTGTCAACACCAGTGGGGAGTGTAATCTAATTAGATGAGGATGTGAAGTGTCTGTGCTAGGGACCACAGTGGTGTGCATGCATGCATTCTCATTGTGCCATGATTAATGTGTGTGTTTAACGTGCAAAGATGCCTAATGTGAGCTGTCTCCTGACTGCTCTTCCCTCAGAAGACGGGGTAGCCTCGGTTAGGGGGGGATTGTCTGGTTCAGGGGTCAGGTCATCACTTATGTCAATCTGCAGGCCCTTTCCTGCCGGCTGGTGTTGGGCTCCTGCAGGGTTGTGATTAATTCCAGGATGGCATGAGGGGTGAATCTGAATGCGAGACACCTCAGAATCTCTAATGCCAAAGATGTCTATGTGTGTGTGATATATCAAGTGAAGAGTGAGGGGCTTGTATCAGATTAGATTATTATATCCATCAAGGTTTTAAAGGGCGGGGGGCGTGGCTACCGCACAGCTGGATGGACGCTTAGCCTAGGAGCTCCGCTTCAGCGTCAGGGAACCCAGCACACCGAGGCATCCTGGGGTGTACTGAAACACCCGAAAGAGCTGAGCCGCACGTCCCGCAGGGATGGCTAGAAAGCGGAAAAATGCCGCTCAGCCGGCGAAACTGGAAGATTTCTTCTCTCCCAGGCCTAGCAGCGTGTCCCAAGATGGCGCCGGCCGCACCTCTCCGGCCTCCGCCGGCGGATCATCTGTGTCAACACCGAGTCCGGGATCGAAAGATGGGACCCAGCGCCACTCCCCAGGGGCCTCTACCCCCCTCTCCTGCAGCCCGGTGAAGTCCAAGCCACGGCTGCTGGCCGCAACATGTGACTCTCAGGTCAGTGCCTTGCAGGGTTCTATGGAGGACACTCGTGAACTCTCAGCCCCCATTAACACCTTCCCCACCTCCAATATGCCTGTGTCAGACACCACATTAAAAGATATGCTGGTCTCCCTGCGCACATCTCTCCATGCAGACATGATGGAATGCATGAGAGGCTTCAAGACGGAAATAAGGGAGCTGGGTGGCAGGGTGGACCACGTAGAGCAGAAAATGGGAGAATATGCTTCCTCATACAATTCCCTAGTAGACTCTCACAATGACCAAGGAGATGAGGTTGCATGGCTCAGGGCAAAGGTCGCAGACCTCGAGGACAGATCTCGTAGGAATAATGTCAAACTGAGGGGTGTACCTGAGACTGTCATGCCTGCCCAACTTCAACAATATGCCCGTGAGCTCATGGGGTCACTCCTGCCCTCCGTTCCTGAATCAGAGCTGGTAGTAGACCGGATTCACCGCCTGCCCAAACCCGCGCACCTCCCTGACAATATACCCAGAGATGTACTGATGCGGGTGCACTTCTATCATGTCAAGGATCAATTCATGCTGGCCTTCCGCAAGACCCCTCAGTCGTCTGACCGCTATGCTAACCTGCAAGTGTATGCGGATCTCTCCCAGCACACTATGCAGAGGCGCAGATCTCTTCTGCCGGTCACGAAAGCACTCCGCAACCACAACATTGTCTACAAGTGGGGCCAGCCGACCAAACTCATCGTGACCAGAGACGGCACCTCCAACGTTATCATGTCCCTGGAAGAAGGACTCTCCCTCCTATGCAAATGGGACATATTACCTGAGCATCCCCCTGGGGACACAGCGTCCACATCTGTGCCCAGGGCTCAAGCCCATGACGAATGTTCGCTGGTGACGCGTAAGCGCAATAATAAGAAGAAAACGTAAAGCCCCTCTGCCTCGGGGATCCTGTTTGTTATTGTTCTTCATGTTAATCCCTGACTCTGTTGGAGCTCTGTTTCTCCACGAACTTCCCCTTCCTGCAAAATGTGCAGCTACTCTGCATCCAGATCCCGGATGGGATCCTCCTTTTTACTTGTGCTACCTTTTGTTTTTGTTGTGACTCTTTTGCTTTTGGTTTTTAAGCCTCTCTCATCTTTTCCCCCTTCCCCTGAGATGGACGCCGAACTCTTTTCATTGAGGACATCCTGCTCCCCGTATGCTCTCACCGACTGGAACCGGCTGATTTGGAAATCCGGATGCATCACCGCAAGGTACTGTTATCACTTTTTTCGCATGCACACTCATGGCCCTGTCAGTCACCTCCTTTAATGTCCGGGGTCTGAACCACCCAGTTAAGAGAGCCTCTGTGTGGAGGGAGGCTCTGAAACTGCGCTCAGATGTCCTGTGTCTTCAGGAAACCCACCTGAAAGCCTCCGGTGCACCTCCCTTCCACCACGTTAAGTTCCCCCATGTCCTTCTGGCATCCGCCTCAAACAAACGGAAGGGTGTTGCCATTGCCATCAGAGACTCGTGAATTTCTCTCTGCAAGACTCTTTGATTGATCCTGATGGTAGGTTCCTAGTTCTGGTTGGGATCTTCAACAACAAACTATATACCCTGGTCAATCTGTACGCACCCAACACCCACCAGCTCCGCTTTCTGAGGAAACTTTTCTGCAAGATCCATAAGATAAGAAAAGGAGCTTTGATTGTGTGCGGAGACTACAACCTGACAGTTGACTTTGAGTTGGACTCTACCTCCCATTCCAAATGCCACCAACCTGCACTGGGTGCATTGATACATGCTGAAGGTATGTTTGATGTCTGGAGGTGTCAACATGCAAGCGAAAGAGACTATTCCTTTCATTCCCCCAGACACAACTCCTATTCACGTATTGACTTGATTCTGGTTGATACATTTTTACTCCAGAGGGTGTCCTCGTCCACCATCCACGACATCACATGGTCAGACCACGCCCCGGTGTCGGTGGTGGTGGATGGGGGGGCCCCGGTGTCCTCGCCCTTCATTTGGAGGGCGGACTCATATCTGCTTCAACAATCCTCTCACGTTGCCTATTTGTCCTCTCATCTAAGGGAATTTTTCACTGTAAATGCTGGTTCTGTTACTAGCCCATTCTCTGTCTGGTGTGCCCATAAGGCCTACATTAGGGGTATTGTGATACAACTCAGTGCACGGGTCAGGAAGCAGAGAGCACAAAAACTAGACTCCATACTCGCTGAGATCGTCTCCTTAGAATCGCAGAACAAGCGGACTCCTGATGTCTCTACGGCTACCAAGCTATGCAGTGCACGTGCAGATCTCAGGAGAATGCTACTCGAACGATACGATAAACATGTTCGATCTCTGAAATTGTCCCACTATGCGTCGGGTAACCGGGCAGCCAAATTTTTGGCTCAGCAGCTGAAAAGTCGAAGGGTGAAAACCACTATCCCTTTTCTTGTCAAACAATCCGACGGCAACAAAATTTACAACCCTCAAGATATAGCGAACTCGTTCGTGGAATTTTACTCCTCCCTCTACAACCTCCGAGAAGACACCTCTACACCTCAACCTGTAGAGGAGGCAATTTGCTCCTTCCTAGCTGACTTGGCGCTGCCTGCCTTGTCACACACCCAACTCGACTCCCTTAACGCGCCGATATCGGAACTTGTGATCAAACGGGCTATCAAGTCCCTCCCCCTGGGGAAGTCCCCGGGCCCGGACGGGCTTCCTAATTGTTATTATAAGGCCTTTGACTCTATCCTAGCCCCAGAGCTGAACAAAGTGTTTTCTGAAGCAATGCTCTCTGCTTCCTTCCCAAGCGAAATGCTTAATGCTTTCATTGTGACTATCCCAAAGCCGGGGAAGGCACCTACTACACCTGCTAATTTTCGACCCATCTCCTTACTTAACACAGATGTGAAACTGTATGCCAAGATCCTAGCGTCTAGACTGCTCCCACTCCTTCCCTCTCTGATCAATCCGGATCAAACGAGGTTCACCTCTGGTAGACAGTCCTCAGATGCGACCAGAAGGGTAATAGACTTAGTCCATCATGCCGGGGCCTCTCGAACGCCTTCTCTGCTCCTTTCCTTGGATGCGGAGAAGGCGTTCGACAGGGTACACTGGGGTTATATGACCCAGGTACTGGAGAAATTTGGGTTCTCCGGCCCCATCCTGTCGGCAATTCTTGCACTATATTTCTCCCCTTGTGCACAAGTCTATACCTCAGGTATGCTCTCCTCTGCTTTTGCCATAACTAATGGTACCAGGCAGGGGTGTCCCCTATCCCCCTCCATATTCAACCTTCTCGTAGAACCCCTTGCGGAAAAAATTAGAGCCCATGCAGGTATCCCAGGTTTATTGGTAGCGGGCCGCACACATAATATAAGTCTATTTGCAGACGATATTATTCTTTTCTTAACCTCACCGACCTATTCCCTACCACACGCACACGAAATTCTCGCAGAATTCAGTCGCATATCCTACTATAAGGTCAACTACACCAAGTCCTTTATTCTAGGCCTCAATCTCTCTCCCTCCCTTCAATCCCATTTGCAAACTTCCTTCCCATACTCCTGGGCTACATCCAGTATACAATACCTGGGGATACAAATCACAACTGACCCTGCGAAACTAGCTGATGCTAACTATATTCCCTTGATAGACAAAATTGCTAAGGAGGCCACTCGCCTAGCCAAGGTTGAATTGACGTGGTCTGGACGCTTGGCCTCTTTCAAAATGTTGCTTCTCCCCCAAATTCTGTATGTTTTCCGTACATTACCTATCCCTCTGAGGCCAAGTCACCTCAGGTCCCTAAACGGTATCCTTAATCGCTACATATGGGGCACCAAGCGATCGAGATGCGCAAGGTCCCTGTTGATCACACATAGATCGATAGGGGGCATGGGCATGATCGACACCAAAGATTACCATCGAGCGGCTATACTTACCCAGATCAGACGCTGGATTTCCCCGACCCCTGACATTCTTTGGTATGATATAGAAAAAGCCCTTAGCCCGACCAAAGACCTTTACAGTGCTCTGATACTTGACTCTTGGAGACCTCTCCCATTGCGCCACCTACCATTGACTATCCAGGCCACCATACTGGCCTGGAGGGATCCATGTGCCTTGGCGCACAAGTCCTCTAGTACTATTTCTGTACCAATTCCGATTTAAAACTTGTCGGAAGCAGTCCCATATACCTCCTTCTCCAGCTGGGCCGCCAAGGGCATTACCAAGGTTGAAGACCTATATTGCCATAACGTGCTCAAGCCATTTGTCGCGCTAGCCACGGAATTTGGTTTGACACAATTGGACAGTTTTAGGTACTCACAAGCGTCCCATTTTCTCAAGTCACTACAATCTCGCAATGTACTGATTCACAGCGCTGTATGGCAGTTCTATACTAATGCGACCCTTCCCCCTAAAGGAATCTCCTTTTTCTACAACCTATTCCAAGACAAGCTTCTCTTTAAAAAGTCTCCCCCGTTTTGTAAATGGGAAACTGATTTGGGCAAAACATTCTCCCCAAACCAATGTAAGTATTCACTTAAACTTATATACAAGGCCTCCAGATGTATTAACCATTGGGAGCTGTCCCAAAAGATAGCCCTGCGGTGGTACCTAACACCATATCGTTTAGCCCAATTTTACTCTTCGACCTCCCCACTGTGCTGGAGAAACTGTGGAGAGGCTGGCAATATTTTTCATGTTTTTTGGCTCTGTAGGAACCTCACAAGTTACTGGAGGGGGGTCTTTAGATGTATCTAACGCATAATGGGTATACTCACACCCCCCTGCCCGGAACTGGCAGTACTGAACTTGGGAATCGAAGGATTCCCCCCAGATTTTCGGGTTGTAGTCACTCATATCCTGCTAGCGGCCAGACTGTTACTGACTAGAAATTGGAAATCACACAATGTACCAAACGTATCTGAGGTTCTAGAAATTACCAGAAACAACTATGTCTTTGAGTCCCTGCTGGCAAGCAGAGAGGGTAGGAGAACGAAATTTGATGCTCAGTGGAAGCCCTGGACTGACTGGTTTAATGTGCAGTGATACGGTGAACTTGAAATGTCTTCATATGTTATGTTCCTTTTGATATGTCCTAAACAAATACCTATGTAAGAGTTTATGATAATGATCACTCGGGTATCCATCTCATCCCCCCATCCCTCCCCCTCCTTCCCATTTCCATCTCTCCTCTCCCCCCCCCTTCAGTCCTTCCCCTACTCCCCCTCTCTTCCCTGACCTTATTCGCTTTACTTGATTTCCCCCCATAGTACTCCTCCATGTACTCTCCAGAGTATGACAAGTGGCAAAGTCGCTGTATCCCTCCCCTACCTTAAATTGTTGTCTTCAATATGATTGCCTTGCTTGTACTCATATGTTTACTGCTGATTTACCCTGTTTACTTCCGGAGTTATCAATTTATGTGATTTCCCCTGCTGTTACTTGGGAATACATGTGAATGCTTTTCTGCTTTCCTACTTTTGTACTTTGAAAATTTTCAATAAAAACTATTATACAAAAAAAAAAAGGTTTTAAAGGGCTATTGAAAGTTAGTGAGACCGTGTTTGTAATTTGTATGTATGTTATGTATTGATGTATATATGTATGTATATTTCTGCTCAAAATGTTTATAAATGTTTATAAAAGCAAAGAATTTTTTTTGGAAAAAAAAAAAATCCTCTCCCGTGCCCTCCTCCGTGCCCTCCTCCGTGCCCTCCTCCGTGCTCTCCTCCTTCTTTGCTCATCTAAAGTCAGTAGTATAGCTATGAGCAAGGATGCCACTGGCATGTTGGCATACAGATTGTTGTGCAACACGTGTGACTGCTCAGCTCCTCACTGTTGCTTTCTGCACTGTAGATCGCCCCACCCCCACCCTCTCTGTCAGCGGAGCTACAAGAGAGAGAGAGAGAGCAGCTCTAATGTCATTCACCATGCCGCCGCCTTGCTTCCTGCCCTCAGAGAATTATGGCACTGTTTTCTAGGGGGGGGCAAGCACCCTCCCTTGCCCTATGGAGCGGACGCCCATGCCCCCCCGAACCCACCACCCAAACCCCCCCCCCCCCAACCTCCCCACCTCTCTCCGAACATCCATCTCTAGTCTTGTCTCCTTTTACTAATTTCACTTCCTGCTCTATACCATTCTGTCTACATATGTCTGTGACAAATTATATTTAACCCAATCCTGCCATTTCAGTTTAAATCCCCCTTCTCCTACCTCCCCCATAAACCTGTTCCATAAATAAGCTGTTCAGTATAGTAAATATCATTTATCTTACAGAGCCAGTTCCTCACCGTTGGGCTCTCAAGATCTTTCCACTGTTTGGGGATCAAACATTTCTCTGCATTTAGGATATGGGGGAGCGAGGTACTCATATACTGTTTGATAGCCATTTTTGGCCCGTGAAACAAGCACACCCACGGGTCGGCTGGTATTTTAAATTCTGTAATTTCCTTGATTACAGATATAATTTTGAACCAGTATATTTAAATTTTTGGACATGTCCACCAAAGGTGTGACATGGTTCCGGGTTATGTACCATCCTTCCTGATAGACATTTGAAATTAATTTCAATCAGCTCACAATTGGTTGATGTAATATGCGCCATCTTTAATATTTTCCCAATATCTTTCTCAGTATCACCTGTGGCCAGTTCCTCATCCCATTTTTTAATACACGGAGGTGGCTCCAGACTTTTTAATCCCATCAGTATTTTATAGATCGGGGAGATCCTGCCACTTCCGTACAGCACTGAACACAAGCGCTCTAATGGGAGCAAATTTCCCTCTGGCCTAATCGGATAAGGCAGGGATTCCACAAAATGTTTCGGCTGTAAATATCGCCAGTTATTCAGCTCAAACATTTCTTTATTTTTCCCTAGTTCCTGATAAGTATAAATTTTACCGTCTTTTAGTATATCCCTTAGTTTTGCGTCAGTTTTTTTATCCAACTACCGAATAAACTTACTTTCCCCGGTGCAAAATAATTTGTATCATATAGTGGGATTAATGGGAAATTATAACCCCATTTTTCCTTTTGGTGTACCCTATCCCATATTAACATTGATGTCCGTGTGATCATGTGCATGTACTCTTTTGACTGTCTAAATTGTGCCGGAATCCAAATCTCCCTCCCTAACCTAGACTTATTTAAGCTGCTTTCCATTTTCACCCACATTTTCTCTTCATTTTCTTTAACCCAATCAACCACCCGTGTAATATGAAGAGCCATATAATAAGTATTGATGTCTGGTAACCCCAGACCACCATGTGCCTTATCTCTAGTTAATATTGCCATGCTTATACACAGTTTTTTATTCCGCCATATAAACTTACTAAGTAACTTTTTTAATGTTTTAAAGTATACTTCTGGTATTAGAATCGGTAACATTTGTAATTTATATAGAATCTTGGGGAGGGTTAACACTTTAAAACTATTTATTCTCCCTAACCTAGATCTTTGTCTAGATGCGATTTTGTTTAGATCTGTTTTAATTTCATTCAGTAATGGAATAAAATTATGTTGGTAAATTAATTCAAGAGATAGTGTTATATTGACTCCTAAATATTTTAACCCAGTGTCTCTCCAAATAAATGGGAAATCTTGAATTTCAGATTTTAAGGGGTTAATTTTGATGTTTGATACCTCCCCATATAATTTAAGAGTTTTTAATAGGTTAGGGAGAGTTACAGTTGGGTTCATTATGTATAACAAAATATCATCGGCAAATGCCGCAAGTTTGTGTTCCCCATCCTCTGTCTGTATCCCCCTGATGTTGGGGGTTATTTCTAATCCTGGCCAGTAAAGGTTCTAGAGACAGGATGAACAATAAGGGGGACAAGGGACATCCGTGTCGGGTCCCGTTAAACATCTCAAATAGCCCCGATACCATCCCATTTACCTTAACTCTGGCAGTTGGGTGATTATAAAGAGCATTTATCCACCCCAGCATCTTAGGCCCCACCCCATAAAACTCTAAAGTATTCTGAAGAAATCCCCAGTCTACTCTGTCGAATGCTTTTTCGGCGTCTATTGACAGAGGTAGACCTGGGGACTTACTATCTTTTATTTTCTGTATCAATAGGAGTGTCCTAATGCTGTTATCCCTACTTGCCCTGCCTGGGATAAAACCCACTTGATCAGTATGTACCAGATCCTTCATGATGGTCTTCATCCTACCGGCTAAAATTTTGGCGAACAGCTTCACGTCCGCATTTAATAGGGAGATGGGTCTGTAGCTGGAACACAATTATGGATCTTTGCCAACCTTGGGAATAATCATAATCGCAGCCTCCAATGCCTCACGGCGGATCTCCCAATTAGTACCGATGCTGTTCATATAAGAACACATCTTCGGGACTAGAATGTCACCGGACTTCTTATAGTATGCGGTTGTTAGCCCATCAGGACCTGGGCTTTTCCCTGTAGGGGACTCCTTTAAATTTTTCCAGATTTTCATTTCCGTTTGTCAGAGAACCAAACGTGGAAGAACTAACAGACCTGTCCTGCACGGACCAGCAAGCACGATGCGCATGCACGCGCAGACGTGCAGACGTGCACACGCACGCACACGCACGCGAGTACGCACATGCGCGCGCACGCAAGTAACAACGCTGTATTCTTTACTGCGCATGCGCGCACGCCAGTACGCACGCAATGCGGGCGGGACTCCTGGCGTCAGTGCCCTATTAAAGGCTTTCTGCAGCAGGGATCAACTGCTGCATGATCTTCAGCCCTTGGTGTGATCCTAAGTTCCTTGTTCCTGTTTCTTGGTGTTCCTGTTGACGACTCGGCTTGCCTGACCAGACTTCTCCGTGCATGACCCCTGGCTTGTCTTTCGGCTTATCCTTTTGTCTTGTCCCGGTCTGCTTGTTCCAGTAGATGACCTCAGCTTGCCTTCTGACCTGTTCCAGTCACCTCCTGCTCCCTGTGCATGACTACCGGCTTGGCTCCTGACTCCGCCCCTGGGTTTTCCTGCCAGTCTACTTCATCTGGTACTTCCGTGGTACCCTCTGCCTGACTACGTATCCTGGCGTACAGCTGATCCCCAATAACACTCAGCAAGTCGCAGCTGGCAACCCTTGCATCTTTGGGCCGAGCACCCCCTGTGTTACCTCCAGGGGGTGCTCTGCACTTGGTCGTACGGGAAGCCCTCTCAGCACTTCGGCCTCTGGTAAGGTACGTGACACCGTTATGGGATCCTCTAGAGAACTAAATTTATCTGCAGGTATTTTTTTTAAACATGTTTCGCTTAAATTTTTTTTAATACTTTCTGATCTCCTTTTTACTTTTTCTAGGGGATCACTTTGGGTTATCGGGTACAGCCTCCCGTAATATTCTTGGAATACTCTCGCAATTTCAGGGGTTGTATATACCTCATCCCCATTACTCATTTGTGTGCATTTAATAAAGTTCCCCCTAAATTTATTTTTTAACATTTTGGTTAGATATTTGCCCGACAAGTCACGCCATTGGTACCTCTCTTTCTTTAACCTATGAAAGGCCACTCTGTTTTCATGTTCTATGAGGTCCCTTAGTTTCTCTCTTTTCAGAATAACAGTACGTTCAGCTTCAAGATTACCTGTTTGTTTATGACTCTGTTCGAGATCAAAGATTAATTTATGTAACTCATCACATTTTCTCCTGCATTTTTTTTTTGCTGTTCCAATTGCAATCAGAATTCCCCTAATGTAGGTCTTGTGAGCCTCCCATACAATGCTTCTGACATATGTTCTGAGCTATTTACTTTAAAATACTGTTCTAGTTCCCTTTTGATCCTATCTACGACCTCTTCGTCTTGCATTAGATCTTCATTAAGTCTTCATATTCTGTTATTCTTTTGTGTTCCTTCTATTTTTAAGTTAATTGATACAGGAGCATGATCTGACAGAGTCACTATTCCGATATCGGAACTTATCACTGCGTCCAATGATCCATGGTACACCAACAATAAGTAGATTCTTGAGTACGTTCCGTGTACAGCTGAGCGGAATGAGTAATCACGTAATTTCGGATGTTGTATTCTCCAAACATCCATCAGTTGGTGTTGGTGTAGTTTCTTTTTAAGTGATTTCCATTGTACATTCCCGACTCGCTGTACACATGATGTACAGTCGACATCTGGGTCCAAGCAAAGATTCATGTCCCCTAGATATTCGCTATGGAATAATCTACTTTGTTTATTTTGCCCCTAAGGAAGAGATAGCGCCCCTCGGGGTTTACCATTCTCTCCCCCAGGGCAAATCTTACTTCCCTGGCGAAACCCATGGCGACTCCCTTCGCACGTTTAATCGGAGAGTCCCCATAATACCATAACGGATATTCGTATGAGCATATCTTAAAATTTGAGTCCTGCCAGATATGCATTTCTTGTAGTAATACTACATCCGCTTTGAGATATTTTAGTTCTCTCAGAATATTACCTCTTTTTTTGGGTGTATTCAGCCCTTGTACATTATACGAAAGTATTTTTAAGGTTCCCATACTATCTACAGGGTGATCAACCCCCCCACTCCCAACATTTTATTGTGTGTCCCTAGTTGATTCATATAGATATATTCGATATATGGGCAGGATTTCGATAGTCATCGGTACAAAGCCACACCTAGTGTCAGATTACTGAAAATTCTACCTACCCTTCGTCCAACCCCACTTCCTACCCCTAACCCTTTCCCCAACTCCCCCGCCTCCCCCCTCCCACCACAACCCGTACGAGGCCTACCCTCCCAAACCCTCTCCCCCCGCCAACCATATCCCTCTCATATTTAAGTCTTTGAAAGGCTCAAGGATCCGTGGCCCTCCTTCTCCATCTGGCCCTACGGTTCTCCCCCCAGAGGTTGAGCTCTAATGTGGGCCCCTCCAGGACTGCTGCCACCTACCCCCCTACCCCCGAAGGCTGCACCCCTCCCCAAACGTATACCATTTACTGATTAACACTTACCCCTTGCCCCTCCCTCCCCTCCTCCCCAACTCACCCAGCTGTGGGTTCTTATCCCTTTATCCCTTTATTCTATTCTATTATTTTATTTTCTATTCTGTTATTTTCTATTCAAATTTATTCTATTTGAATTTTGGAAGATGGTTATATTTTTTTTATTCTATTCTGTTGTTTTTTTCGTTACTATTCTGATATTTTCTATTCTAATCTATTCTTCTCTATTCTATTCAAATTCAAATGGATTATATTAGAATTTTGGGAGATGGTTCTATTCTTTCTATGCTATTGTTTTTTTATTCTATTATTTTCTATTCTTTTCTATTCTATTCTATTATTTTTATCTATTCTATTTTTTTCTTATGTATTTGATTTTAAATTTATTCCATTTGAAATTAACATTTTAGAAATTGTTTATCGTCTATATTATTCTATTATTTTCATTTCTATTTTGTTCTTCTATTTTCTATTCTATTTTGTTATGTTTTACTCTATTATATTCTCTATTACAGTGGTCATCAACCCTGTCCTTAGGGCAAACTAACAGGCCAGGTTTTATGCACTACCTTGGCGAGATGCAGACTAGAATACTGCAATCACTGAGCATCAAATTCTATCACCTGTGATGTATTTTAGTTATCTTGCAAACCTGGCCTGTTAGTGGGCCCTGAGGACAGGGTTGATGACCACTGCTCTATTATATTATTTTCTGTTCTGTTCTATTCTTTTATATTTTATTACATATTTTTTCTATTCTAATTCTTTATTTTCTATTCTATTTTATACTATACTTAAATAAATTAAATAATTTGAAATCGAAAACTATTCAAATCGATTCAAATTTAGTTTTGATATTTTGGATTCATTTAAAATCAGTACTATTGTAATTGGAGATTCGGATACATCAAAAAAACAAACAATTTGTCCGAATTTCAATTCAGAACAAAATGGACTGCACATGTCTAAAGCTGGCCATACACCATACAATTTTCTTTTTCAATTTTCTTTAGATTTACATTCAACTATGTAGTGCAAGTGCCTGGCTGATTGCATACAAATTGAAAGTTTTTAGGTTTGACCTCCTATTATATGGTTTTGGTAAATCTAAAGGAAAGCTGTAAAAGAAAATTGTATAATGCATGGCCAGCCTAATATTAGCTAGTAAAGGAGATTATAACCAAATCCCAGTAAAAAAGCTGCTAAATCTGTGAACATGGGAGGAGACACAAGACAATGTGACACACCACTGCAATCCACAGAAAAGAAAAACACAGTTCAGTTCAATGCTGATCTCTCTAAAGCTGGCCAGGCAAAATTTTCTCCATATATGGCCCTGCTACATCTTAGGTCTTATTTCCTTTGGTGTAATAATGTAAAATATCATCTATACTAGACATGTGCAGACTGGAATATTTTGTTTTGTTTTTTCATTTTCGTCCAGAAAATACATTTATTTATTCCCGAAAATCCTTTTGATTTATTTTGTTTTCGTCTGGAAAGTTTTCGTCCGAAAAAGACGATTTTCGATGACTTTGTCGAACTAAACGACGGAAATTCGACAAAGCATCGAAAATCGTCGTTCTGAATACAGTGAATATACCTGTTCCCTGTATTCAGAACAACGATTTTCGATGACTTCATGAAATTGAAAGACGGAAATTCGACAAAGCTTCGAAAATCGTCGTTCTGAATACAGTGAATATACCTGTTCCCTGTATTCAGAACGACGATTTTCGTTGACTTTGTGAAATTGAAAAACGGAAATTCGACAAAGCATCGAAAATCGTCGGATCTGAACGAAAATGAAAATAAAGCATTTTTTATGTCGGATCTTTCGGTTTTCGTTTCTTGCGCTTTTGTTTTTGTTCGTTAAAACGATAACGAAAATACCAGAGTTTCGGACGAAAATGCATTCTAACGAAAACTAATGCACATGTCTAATCTATACTAAATATTGTCTATACCTCTGTATACATGTGGGATAAGCAACTCTGCCTATATACATTTGTCATGTATATTATTATTATGACTGTGGATCGAGGTTCGGCATCTATTACAAATGTTACGGGACTGCTGGGACTGCTGTGGCTCCACCAAGCCCACAGTCAGGTTTCATTGGCTAGCTTAACTACCCTGATGCTATCCTGGGATCATTCGTGTTCCCCTTTCCACATATTTTCATCACCATTGTCATTCCTTGCTTTGTCAACATGTGCCCCCAGCACTTTCTTTAGTTGGGCTCCTGCTCCCGGGACCCCTTAACAGACATTTCACCCCTGTATTCAAGGTCCATTCACATGTATGTCCCTCCTGGCCCCATGTGGGACCCTATATGGTGATCCCCGTTGCCCTCCACTGGCGGAATCTTTTAAATATGCTCCTGATGAAGCAGCATTGGCCACGAAACTAGTCAAGTTGATTGTCGTGACACTCAAAGCCATTGTGATTTCTACCCCCTGAGGAGATCATTATACTGGTGTTGTGTA
This sequence comes from Rana kukunoris, assembly GCA_029574335.1. NCBI lineage: Eukaryota > Metazoa > Chordata > Amphibia > Anura > Ranidae > Rana > Rana kukunoris. The sequence goes on from CM056050.1 coordinate 456,691,481, forward strand.
TGGTTGTCACTATTTTAATTCTGTACATTTTTATATGTCTTGTTAATGTTGTATTCAATAAAACTTCATTTTGTTTTATATCTACATTCTTACACTTGATTTTATCTACCAGTACCGTAATAGTCCAACCGCCCCCCCTTCTTTTGGCTCCTTGGTTTGGGGACCATGGACCCAATTTCTCTGATGTCACTGCTACATTGAAAGGTAATAACTGGGTTTGCAAAGACGCTCTCAAAGTGGATTTATATATTTTTTGTGGCTATTGAGTAATATATTTAAATGAAATTTTGTGCGCCCGGAGTTCAGCTGTAAATTACATTTTGGAACATATTGCCATTGATGCAGTGTTGTACCTGCTTATTCAACAGGTATGTGGATGTGCAAAACCTAGTTTTCCAATGGCTCATATGTTGTTGTTTTTTTTTTTTTGCTTGTTTAAGAATGGGTTATTGAACAAATTATTGATTGTTCTTCCTTGAAATGAATTCTTATGGGACATACATTCTGGTTTCTCGTGTATCTAGAAAAGGATTCACACAGTTTTATCAACTTCAGGATGATTAATTGGATAGACTTGTGTTTATTTGATTTGTTTGCACAGACTCAGCTACTTCTGTAAGCATAGATCCTCAACATATTCTCACAGTAAACTCCTTCAGCAAAGCAAAATATAAAGTTCAATTCGTGTTTCAATGAAACATAAAAGGAAACTTGACTCTGCACTTTGAAATGTCTGCCAGCCTATTTAGAGGAGCGAGAACAGAGTGGATTATTTGATCTGTCTTCAGCTAGCACATCGAATGGGTCACGTAATCTTTCTTCAGCTGCTGTTTATACCTAAAAATGTGAAACATATAATGTTACTTCAGTTTTGGGTGTCTTATGCATTTAATTATAATACGTATTCAGAATACATTAGCATCACTGCATTTATTATTTTATTATTAATGTTTTACAGTTACTTGCGAAAAAAGGAATGTTTTTATTTAGGATGCTAAAGCACTGAAATGCAACATATTAACATACTTGTTCATCTAAGAAGTCACGAGAAGCTGCAGAAATCTGGCTAAAAGTTTCATGCTGCAGGTCAAGAACTTCAGCAGATGTCAAGAGACATTGTTGATACTGTAACATTTCTAAGCATTTATTTATAATAAGTATGGGATTTTTCAAGACCGCTAAGAGTTTTTTTTTTTTTTAAGGTAACCACAGAGACTGTGAATAGCATTAGTTTAGGACTAATTTGATTTCCTGTCATACACTTTTCAGCATGAATCTGTCAGACAGCCTGAATTTGTTTCACTGAGGCTTTTGTACATATGCATATAATGTTTACTTATATATTTATATACATGCTAGCATAAGGTATCCAGATTTTTTTAAATTAAATCCAGGGACATTTTTTTTACTAAACAACAAAAAAAGTCTGGCGCCAATGACAGGATATTTTATATATGATGATGATGGACTACAAGATGTGAAAAGTTCTGCCCGACCACAATCAGCAGCTCTATGGTGAACACATCAGGAGTGATGTGATAAAAATTGTGTGCAAACAGAGAGACCATATGTGAAGCGCTGAAACAAATAAGGGCATATGTATCAAGGCAATTAATAATAAAAATGTCAATTTATTGCCATGAAAAACGTATAAAATTACAACAATTTTTTTACTAGTAATAGTAACAATCAGCGACTCATAGCTGGAGTGCGATATTGCAGTGGACAAATCGGACATTAAAGCCCTGTACACACGATCGGTTTGTCTGATAAACTGTTTTCATCGGACAAACCGATGTGTGTGGGCCCAATCGGTTTGTTTTCCATCAGTGAAAAAAAATAGAACATGTTTTAAAATGTTCCTATGGATAAAAAAAATGATAAAAAAAAACGATCGTCTGTGTGGAAGTCAATCGGTCAAAAATCCACGCATGCTCAGAATCAAGTCGACGCATGCTCGGAAGCATTGAACTTTATTTTTCTCAGCACGTCGTAGTATTTTACGTCACCGCGTTGGACACAGTCGGATTTTTGACCGATGGTGTGTAGGCAAGACTGATGAGAGTCAGTTTCATCGGATATCCAATGAAAAAATCCATCGGATTAGATTCCATCAGATATCCAATCGTGTGTACGGGGCTTAAGTGACTCTTTGCGGGAACCAGTGACACTACTATAGTGATCAGTGCTATAAATATGCACTTTCATTGTACTAAAGACAATGGCTTAGAGGGGGATAACATCTAGGGCAATTGAAGGGTTAAATGTGTGCCTAACAAATGTTTTCTTACTGTGGAGGAGGTGCTTTTACTAAGGGAAGGCATAGATCCCTGTACCTGCTTTGCAGGAACACAGGATCAATGTCTTCCATACTGACAGAGTGGTGATCTGCCATGTTTACATAGGCAGACCACTGTTTTGCCTATGTACATAAAGATCAGTGGGTAGTGGTGGACATTGAGTCCGCCGGAGCTGCTGATTGGCTCCCATACCCAGAAATGCAGGATCCTGCGCAGTGCGACCGCCCTGATAGCAGTAAATCTACTATCAGGCGATCAGAAACTTGTTAACATCATCAGCATTATAATAACACACAGGCAGCAGGCACTCTATCATGGCTCGAGGCTGGCTCTGTTACAGTGTGTCACATAACATGGCTGCTGGGTGCTGACACTTATGACCAATAAGTTAACAAAATCAGCACCCAGCAGCCATGTTATGTAACAGACTGTGACAGATCCAGCCAGAGCCATGACTGAGTGCCTACTGCCTGTGAGTTATGATACCATCCATAATGCCAGAGAGACAAAGTGCAATGTAGTCTATTCACAGACTCCCCCAAGCACACCTGTGTTGAAGCCTTGAAGGCACTGGCAGCCCTATGATCAGATCCTCGTACCATCTGTTCTTGCTGCTGGACACCATCAGCTGAGCTCAGCTGCCCTTTCTCTGCCTGTCGCTGCCGCCGCCCACCTCACAACCTCTCTAGTCTCACTCTCCGGGCCCCGGCTACTACTGGGTGGGGAGTGGAGGATGATAACTCCACCAGGGAAGTCAAGAAGATAAACAGGCAGGCGGCTGGCTGGGGCTGAGCTGAATGGGCATGCGCCTGAAACGGAAGAAATGGTTCCTCCATTCTGACCAGCATATGATCATCAGAAAGGGGCACAGATAATGGAAAAAATACACCCTCTAAGCTAGTAGGTGCAATGGAGCAGGGGTGTGTAAGTCAATTTTTTTTTATTCTTCACTGACTGTCTTTGTAATTGCTCCAGCTTCTGTTCAAATCCAATCTGGGGACAAAACCAGGGACAGACTTGGTCCAAGTACAGTGTTCTCAATCTGGGGACTGTCCCCGGAAACCAGGCATGTCTGGTCACCTTATGCTAGCAGCTGTTACCCTGTCATTTATATACTAAATGTGGTATTATTAATTAATAATTCAGTGCCTCCAAATATAGAATAGTACAAACTTAAAGCACGTGCTATCAACACAGCATTCATAATGTGCAAAAAGCATCCACAATATTCAAAAATTATAATAAAAATTAATTAGTATAAATAAAGTCCAATGCAAAAAAGTCCAAAATATGTGGGATTCAGGAAACCCTGCCAATCCATTGAGGATTCCTGCATCGCACCAGACTGGCAGGCAGTTCACACTGCCCTATGCGAACTGATGAGAGTGTCAATACAAAGGATTATTAGGCACGAACTTATGCACATTTTGGAAGTTTGCGACAGTTTGCAAAGTCTGGAGCATTGTTTCTGATTAGTGCATGTGCACGTATTGGACTATATATATATATTTTTGCAATTGTTTTTGTAACTGGCACTGCCTAGTCAAGGGATAAGCATTGATATTTACAGTTTTATATACATATTTTTTTTGGTTCACTTATCTATTTCCGCATGTGTTTTGACCATTGCATACCCCATTTTTGGTGCGAGAGCACACACAACAGGGTTTAGTTCACAGATATTTGTTTATTTAATTTCACATTTGTCTTATGAGGTCAGCACAGTAGCATATGTTTACATATGCAAACACATATAACCACAAAGTTAAAGACACCCCCAGATCGGTTCGAATAATGCAGTGTGAACTGTCAATTTTGACAGGAATCAAATCACATGGGTGTGAACATCAATGCGATCTCATTCTGGTGCAGACCAAAAAAGTGTCCTGTACGACTTTTTTCAATGCACACTGTGTGGCTAAATTTGCATTGCACAGACATCCCATGTGATTTGCACTGCAGTGCGGTAGGAATCCCATGCGATAGCTGACATCGCAACAATGTGAACCAAGCCTTAAGCTGTCAAAGGAAAGCAGTAACATGCTCATTTGAGTCAACAGAATTCTTCACAAGTGGCAGCAAGATGTCAGCATGTAGGACCTGCCCCAACGAGTTTCATGCAAATGCACGTCTTCAGGGGATGCTATTACATCACAGAAATATGTCTGAAATATCTGATGGAAGCCATGAATGTAAGTGACATACACACTTGTTTTCACAGAAAGACGACAGCAAAAATAAATAAAAATAAAGTGACAAAATACAAATATCAATTAAATACACACAAAAGAGGAAAAAAAAACACACACAAGGAATACTAAATGAAATACAATGAAACTACTCCAAAATAAAACCACATCTTATAAATAAATAAAAATATTTTTTCAAAGCAAATTTTGCCAAGCCATTCTTGTGATTTGTAGGTACAAAATATTGATGTGTGTATTCCTTAGTCCTGTCAGTACTGGATCCCTCTAGGACCCAGCGCACTCACCTGACACAGCCTTGGCTGGGAAACACTGATTGGCCAGCTCTCCTTTAAAACACCTGTGTTTTCACCCAATCAGTGCTCGTGATAGAGTTACTCTGCTTGCCTTGAGAGATCCAGCCTGACCTGTTTATCTGTAAACTTTGTGTATGACCCGGACTGTTTGACCCCGCTTGTTGCTTCCGATTTGGTACCTTTCGAACTCTGATTATCCGTGTATGACTCGGCTTGCCTAGACCACATCCATTGCAGTGGTGCACTACTAGCACCAGCAACACCACCAACATCCACACCTGCGGTGAACTACAGTTCCAGCTTTCCTGCTCATCAAAACACCTACTTCAGCAGTGAACTACAAGTGCCAGCTGTCCCGCTCATCTCTACCCTGCATCCGTGGTGAACTACAAGTCCCAGCGCTGACCTGCTTCTCAAGACCTGCTCATGGTATGTGCTCTTGTTATTGAACTATAAGCATATTAGCACACCTGAACTGTTGTCTGCTGCTAGCCTGATATGAAACCTGACATTATCACGAGCCATACATAAAAAGGGAAAACCCATCATGGATTCTGAGCAGGCTCAGATGTTTGCACAAGAACTTTGCCGTTTATCCCATCAAGTTCAGCAAATGGCCACAGAGCTCACCAAGGTACAATCCCCTACTACAACTGTTACAAAAACTTTATCTGAACCAAAAATTCCTTTGCCTGACCGTTTTTCTGGCGACCGTAAGGGATTCTGCAACTTTAAAAACAGCTGCAAATTATATTTCAAATTAAGGCCATCCTCTTCTGGCTCTGAAACTCAGAGAGTTCAGATCATTACCTCTCTGCTACAGGGTGACCCCCAGGCTTGGGCCTTTAACCTTGAACCAGAACCTGTAGATGTGTCGGATAGCCAGGAATATGAAGTGGCATATATTCTTGACTCCAGACGAGTACGCAATTCCTTACAATATCTAGTTCATTGGAAAGGTTTTGGCCCAGAGGATCGATCCTGGATCCCAGCTCGCGATCTCCATGCTGATCGCCTTAAGAAGAAGTTCCATCTTCGATATCCAAGTAAGCCTGGGGGTGCAGGAGCAACCCCTCGAGAAGGGGGGGGTACTGTCAGTACTGGATCCCTCTAGGACCCAGCGCACTCACCTGACACAGCCTTGGCTGGGAAACACTGATTGGCCAGCTCTCCTTTAAAACACCTGTGTTTTCACCCAATCAGTGCTCGTGATAGAGTTACTCTGCTTGCCTTGAGAGATCCAGCCTGACCTGTTTATCTGTAAACTTTGTGTATGACCCGGACTGTTTGACCCCGCTTGTTGCTTCCGATTTGGTACCTTTCGAACTCTGATTATCCGTGTATGACTCGGCTTGCCTAGACCACATCCATTGCAGTGGTGCACTACTAGCACCAGCAACACCACCAACATCCACACCTGCGGTGAACTACAGTTCCAGCTTTCCTGCTCATCAAAACACCTACTTCAGCAGTGAACTACAAGTGCCAGCTGTCCCGCTCATCTCTACCCTGCATCCGTGGTGAACTACAAGTCCCAGCGCTGACCTGCTTCTCCAAGACCTGCTCATGGTATGTGCTCTTGTTATTGAACTATAAGCATATTCAGGGCCGGCCTTAGGCCTTTAGGCGCCCTGTGCGAGAAAGCTTTACAGCGCGCCCCTAGCGGCCACGCCCCTCGGTAACCACGCCCCTCAGTAACCACACCCTTTCAGTGTCCACACCCATTTTTCCAATACCAGCTCCATTTAAAGCCTTACATTCTGTTAAGTTCCCAAAAAACTGATTACAAGCTATGATAAAAATACATTCACACGCTATAATAACGCCACCTATACTGCAAATCACATGCTATAATACCACTACCTGTAAATTTATAATCAAATATCAAACATAATTACAATAAAGTATTTTTTAACTTTTGTATTTACTGTTCCTTTAAGAAACACCCTATTTAAATAATAAAAAATACAAAAACAGACATTAAGCAGTACACTGCACTTATAAAAAAAAAAATATACTTACAGAAAAAAGTTTTTACATCTGCTGCCTGCGTCTGTGGATTCTTGCCCTCCTTTGTCTTCTCGGTGTGTATGGCATATGAGCCCCTCATAGCAAGGCAAGGACAGCCGCCATGCCGTCTTTCCGGCAGAATCCACCTGTGGCCTGCCAGGCGTATATAGAGCATTTGGCACCCGGAACGGATCCTATATCTGCCCCCCCACAGTAAAATGTAAAAACACCCCACTGTGCCCCCTGCATCCTTCAATATCTCTGTCACTACTGTGTACCCCTCTCCACAACTGCACCTCTGGACCCCTTTACATTACACAGCACCCTGCACCTCTGGACCCCTTTACATTACACAGCACCCTGCACCTCTGGACCCCTTTACATTACACAGCACCCTGCAACTCTGGACCCCTTTACATTACACAGCACTCTGGACCCCTTTACATTACACAGCACCCTGCAACTCTGGACCCCTTTACATTACACAGCACCCTGCACCTCTGGACCCCTTTACATTACACAACACCCTGCACCTCCGGACCCCTTTACATTACACAACACCCTGCACCTCCGGACCCCTTTACATTACACAGCACCCTGCACCTCTGGACCCCTTTACATTACACAACACCCTGCACCTCCAGACCCCTTTACATTACACAGCACCCTGCACCTCTGAACCCCTTTACATTACACAGCACCCTGCACCTCTGGACCCTTAACATTACACAACACCCTGCACCTCTGGACCCCTTTACATTACACAACACCCTGCACCTCTGGACCCCTTTACATTACACAGCACCCTGCACCTCTGGACCCCTTTACATTACACAGCACCCTGCACCTCTGGACCCCTTTACATTAAACAGCACCCTGCACCTCTGGGCCCCTTTACATTACACAGCACCCTGCACCCCTTTACATTACACAACACCCTGCACCTTTGGACCCCTTTACATTACACAGCACCCTGCACCTCTGGACCCCTTTACATTACACAGCACCCTGCACCCCTTTACATTACACAGCACCCTGCACCTCTGAACCCCTTTACAATACACAACACCCTGCACCTCTGGACCCCTTTACATTACACAGACCCCTGCACCTCTGGACCCCTTTACATTACACAGCACCCTGCACCTCTGGACCCCTTTACATTACACAGCACCCTGCACCTCTGGGCCCCTTTACATTACACAGCACCCTGCACCCCTTTACATTACACAGCACCCTGCATCACTGGCCCCTTTACATTACACAGCAGCCTGCACCTCTGGGCCCCTTTACATTACACAGCACCCTGCACCTCTGGGCCCCTTTACATTACACAGCACCCCTTTACATTACACAGCACCCTGCACCTCTGGGCCCCTTTACATTACACAGCACCCCTTTACATTACACAGCACCCTGCACCTCTGGGCCCCTTTACATTACACAGCACCCTGCACCTCTGGGCCCCTTTACATTACACAGCACCCCTTTACATTACACAGCACCCTACAGCTCTAGACACCTGTATGTTACACAGACACCCCCCTACAGTGCAGACCCCCCTTACAACACGGACCCCTTCTTATAATACAGAACCCCCTCTACAATACAGATTCACCCCTAAAGACCAGATCCCCTACAATACAAAACCCCCCTCCTACAATACAGACCCCTCTCCCTACAATACAGACCCCTCTCCCTACAATACAGACCCCTCTCCCTACAATACTGAACCCCCCTCTCCCTACAATACATACCCCCCTACAATACAGACGCCCCTACAATACAGAACCCCCTCCCTACAATACAGAACCCCCTCCCTACAATACAGAACCCCTACAATACACAATCCCCCCTCCTTCAATACAGACCCCCCTACAATACCGAACCCCCCTACAATACAAAACCCCCCCTCCTACAATACAGAACCCCCCCTCCCTACAATACAGACCCCCCTACAATACACAATCCCCCCTCTTACAATACAGAACCCCCCCTACAATACCGAACCCCCTCCTACAATATAGAACCCCCCCTCCTACAATACCGAACTCCCCCACCTTGCTGCCCCCCCTACAATACAGAACCCCCCCACAACACAGAACCCCCTCCTACAATACCGACCCCCCCCCCCACCCCCCTTCAGACCTGTATAGCAGGCTCAGCTAATGTGCTCGCCGCGTGCTGCACACACACAGCACAGCACAGTACAGACAAGGGGGAGGCGGCTTCACTGCTCGGCTGCCTGTGACTGTGAGACAGGCAGCCGAGACTCAGACCTGTGGCGCTGCACAGGGAAGGGGATGATTGCGGCCGTGTCCAGAGTGTGCCCACGGCTCGCTCGAGTTCCTGCTTGCACCCCCGCAAAGCCAGGCGCCTGTCACCATGCCATGCAGCCCAAAGTCCTCTTCGCTCGCGCGCGGGGGGGGGGGGGGGGGGGGGGTCGGGGCGCCGGCACGCCCCCCGCCCACTACTTAGTACATGGGCGATATTAGAGAATTTGTGCCGATCGCCAGGCGCCCATGTTGCTATGGCGCCCTGTGCGACCGCACATCCCGCACACCGCGAAGGCCGGCCCTGAGCATATTAGCACACCTGAACTGTTGTCTGCTGCTAGCCTGATATGAAACCTGACAAGTCCCCCTTATAGGAACAAAAAAACAAAATAATTAAGTACTTTTTTAGATGTTTAGATTTAGATGTTCTATTCTCATGGCAAACCAGGACCGCAAACTATGCACTGAGTATCAGTGAAGAATAAGTCCAATGTTTTCAGGGATCATGACCTCAATGAGCACATTGCTGGTACATGTGGGCTGTGATGTCTGCCTTAAAAAAATGCTCATGCTGTTTTTTATCTGATGTTGTTCATGTTGTAAATTTTGCAGCAGTGTAGCCAAAGCATAAGGGTCATACTGCGCAAGTATGTGATGCAGGTAGAGCAGCACTTTGTATAAACTCTGTTTTATCAAGCTGCTAAGAAGATGTCAAGCTAAGGGCAATATTGTCCTTTTCTATACAAATCAGATGGAAGAGGTTAATAAGTCATAGAAGCTATCAGCAAAGGCACAGCATTAAACAAAATAACAAAAAAGTCAAAAAAGTGATTGTTTCTATTCAGTTTAAATGGCAGCCAAGAGAACACAGTATTCAAAATACCCCCAAGCACATTTACAAGCTATGCATGAATATGATTTACCACATACACCCAGTGAAAAAGATGCACACAGAATGAAGCTCCCACATGCAAAATAAAACAAAAGGTGTACAGAATTCTACGTACTTATGAGAAAGGAATAATACAAAAGTGTATCCATACAATATATATATTTTTTAAATCCATATATTTTTCCCTTTGCACATGGATTTCTTATGTTCACTTAAAGCGGAGTTCCACCTAATTTTTTATTTTTAAAAGTCAGCAGCTACAAATACTGCAGCTGCTGACTTTTAAAATAAGGATACTTACCTGTCCAGGGTGGCTGCGATGTCGGCACCTGAAGCCGATCTATGCCTCGGCTCTCAGGTGCTGTCGCTGCCATCTTCACTTCCTGGTTCCCTACTGCGAATGCACGACTCGTACTGTGCAATGCCACTGGTCCCTGCTGTCTTCAGGGATTTGTGTGTCTCCCAGAAGACAGTGGGGGGGGGGGGGAACAGAGAAGGCGCTGAAAGTGGCGTAGATACCCGCGGGTGGCTCGAGTATCTATGCCTGGAAGTAGGAGCAAAATACCTGGTATCTGTTCCCCCCTCCCCCTGAAAGGCACCAAATGTGACACCGGAGGGTGGAGGTTCCAAAAAGCAGCCATTTTATTCATTACACCTCAACTGTCATGGTACACACAAAAGGTGGAAAAGACATAATGAAACCACAAGTCGTGAAGGACTACAACAACCCCATGGAAGGTGTTGACAGAGCTGACCAGGCGATGACATTTTATACAGCGATAAGAAAACAACAAAAAAAATATTACAAGAAAATCTTCAGGCATCTTATTGAACAGTGCTTGTGGAATGCCTTCAAGAGTGACACGCCTGTAGTTCATGCAGACTTTGGAAAGTTTCCGAACTGATATTCCTGAAGCACCAAACACCAACGGCTGTAAATAGAGCTGGACGTCGTGCTGCCGGTGTTGTCAACCCGGAACGCCTGACAGGTCGTCACTTTATGGACCACATCCCACCAATGGAAAATAAGTCAGCACCCACAAGGCTGTGTGTGGTTTGTTGCTCTAAGCGTGATGACACTGGGAGCAAAATCAGAAAAGAAACCCGGTTCTATTGTATTATTATTCTTATTATATTATTATTTGTTATTATTTATAGTTATTTATTATTCTTATATTATAATGTATGATTTTGTGTTTTAAACTTTATCATACCCCAGATGTCTACTAGACTCTAGTTTGGACAGATTTAAGTGAGTTATTCTTAAGAATTACAGGCTTATAATATAAAACGCCACATTTCCATGCAAAATAATTGTACCACTTTCAGGATCAAAAATCTGACATAATCATACCGCCAGGGAAGTTAAGCTGTTATAGCAAAAAGCACATTACCTTGTACCAGGGCTCAAGTCCTGCGGGAACGCGTGGGAACGGAGTTCCTGCACTTTTTTCACAGCAGGAACTCAGTTCCCTTTGCAGGACTAGAGCAGCTGAGCCGCCCGAACCAATCCTTCACTAAGCGCCGATGCCCAGCTCGAGTCACTGTCAGGGGGAGACGAACCTTAGTAATCCTTTATGTTACTGGTCACTTCCTGTTAATGGATTCATCGGGTAGTGTGCGGGTATTCCATCACTTCCTCGATGCCGCAATGTCTCCTGGGAGCTTTTGTCATTGTTCTCAGGAGACATTGTGGAGGTCTGCCGCAAGTTATCGTGGGATTTAGAAAGAACTTGCTTCTTTCTAAATCCCGCGATAACTCGCGGCAGACCTCCGCAATGTCTCCTGGGAACAATGACAAAAGCTCCCAGGAGCCTTTAGCAGCATCGAGGAAGTGACAGAATACCTGCACACTACCCGATGAATCCATATACAGGAAGCGGCCAGTTACATAAAGCATTACTAAGGTACAGTGGAACGAAAAAAAAAAAAACATGCGGTTTAGTAATTATGCATATGAGCATATCTTTATTTTTTTGGTGGGGGAGTGGATCTTGGGTGGGAGTTCCCACGCTTTTTTCCCCAGGACTTGACCCCTGCCTTGTACACAATACACGGTAATGCACAATTGTTAATGTACAGAAACACAGTTCCAAAGTGTGACTGTCCCCTTGATAAAACATTCCATAAGCTAGACATCAGGGTTCTACTGTGTGAATGAGTATATGTGTCCACTGTGTAGCTCTGCAATAAGAAAATTAGGTAAATAGTGATACTAGATAATACAATCTACCCTGTCCCGCTCCGTCCAACGCATTTCATTCAATTGATTTGGTAGTGTGACCTTTACACCCTTCGCAATTTGCACCACCGTGCATCTTCAGGGGTCTCATGTGTGTGTGTATTGGTGGCCATTTTTTCTTTTTAATGAGTTCCAGGTGGCGGCTTTTCATGTGAGTTTTAGCTGTCCATTTTTGTATGACTCATTCGTTTTATTTTTGTTATTTTATCTGAATATATTTTGTTCATGTTTGTAATAAATACTACGCTATGAGGCACTTTCATTGTTATTTCCTTTGATATTTGGTGATATGCAAACTAAATAACACCCATGAGAGGAAGAGAGAGGATTTTTTTGGAGGACTTTATACAGATACCTGCAGCTATCATACATACCCTACTATTGATATTTTCACAGGTGGTGAGTGTGCACTGCATAGGGGATGGTGGTCACAGGTTGGCGACACTAACACAGATTTTGGGATGGTGTGTCACATAGCATAAAGGTTAGGTTGGGGGGAAGGGGGGAAATTGGCCAAGAGTAGGCCAAAGAGGTTACTATTGGCAACAAGAATTATTAGTATGATCAAATAATGTTTCAAATTCTATTAAAGTACAAAATGTGTTTATTAAATTATTAAAATTAGTATCAAAAACATGTATAGAGCAGTATAGAGGCCATGGGTGGACTCATAATAGAGAGTAGGTAATCATAAATAATAATTTGATTATCAATGTAAACAACACATGCTGTGGCCAACAAGACAGACAATTAAGACAAAACAAAACAAAAAGTAACTCAAGGCACAGGTCCGGACGTGTGTGTATTCAGCTCCTTTACTTCAGCATTGTAATCAAGTAGGGGTTAATTTGGTATGTAAGGCAGGGAAAAGAAATTGGGACATCATATCAAATGATTGATGAACCCTGGTATATAATTACCGAATCACTGCTGTTAAATAGGGGCTGAATACCATGTGAGGGAAGGGGGAAGGGGAGGGATGAGGGCGAAATGACCTGGGGCAATAGTGATGCCAAAAATAAAGGGTCAAATAATGGTAAGGAAACAATTCCTGAAAGTTGCCAGTAATAGGGCCCTCCTGATTTTTGCAGATCCACGTGAGCCGGCAGTGACTGATGAAATGATGGCAGTTCCAGCTTAAAAGTATTGTACTATTAGGACAGGTGACACTAGTATAGATTGGACAGCATAAAGATGTTGCATGTTATATTGCTAGTTTGATTTGTAAACGCGTTTCGCTTGGCTGATAGCGTAGCTTCTTCCATAGCTATGCTATTAGCCAAGTGAAACGTGTTGACGTCACCGCTCGGCCACGTCACGTGACGTTCTTCATGTGTGCTAGGAATGGGAACGATGAATGCGGACGAACGATGAGATCACTATTGCCCCAGGTCAAATAGAAATGATGAATACCTCTAGTAAGGTGGGATTTTCTGGGCAACCATAAGTAGTGATGACAACTAGGTCATAAAAATATACATTTATTACAAAATATCAAAAAAATATATATATAAAATTCACAGTGACGTATTGATATACAGATCAAGTTTAGAAACAATAATACTGCTAAAGATCATCATATACCCCAGGACAAGGCTAAGGGTATGGATGGTCGTTTCCTTCCTTAAACTTGATCTGTATATCAATACGTCACTGTGAATTTATATATATATATATATATATATATATATATATATTTTTGATATTTTGTAATACATTTATATTTTTATGACCTAGTTGTCATCACTACTTATGGTTGCCCAGAAAATCCCACCTTACTAGAGGTATTCATCATTTCTATTTGATTTTGGGATGTTGGCAACAGCATGCCCTTATACATGAGCCTAATCGTTTTCATTGCCCCAGGTCATTTCGTCCTCATCCCTCCCCTTCCCCCTTCCCTCACATGGTATTCAGCCCCTATTTAACAACAGTGATTCGGTAATTATATACCAGGGTTCATCAATCATTTGATATGATGTCCCAATTTCTTTTCCCTGCCTTACATACCAAATTAACCCCTAATTGATTACAATGCTGAAGTAAAGGAGCTGAATACACACATGTCCGGACCTGTGCCTTGAGTTACTTTTCGTTTTGTTTTGTCTTAATTGTCTGTCTTGTTGGCCACAGCATGTGTTGTTTACATTGATAATCAAATTATTATTTATGATTACCTATTCTCTATTATGAGTCCACCCACGGTCTCTATACTGCTCTATACATGTTTTTGATACTAATTTTAATAATTTAATAAACACATTTTGTACTTTAATAGCATTTGAAACATTATTTGATCATACTAATAATTCTTGTTGCCAATAGTAACCTCTTTGGCCTATTCTTGGCCAATTTCCCCCCTTCCCCCCAACCTCATCTTTATGCTATATTAGTTGGTTACGGCAGCAGAACCCAATTTTATGGGTACACTATTTATGATGTGGTAATACTCCCCATACCCATCTCTTTTTTGGGCATCTTACGCTCTTCCCTTATCCCCATCTGCCCCCACCCATTTCAATGGTGTGTCACATAGGATTTTATGTGGATTTCACAGATACTTCCACCGTTTCATGACATTTAATATTTTTTGGGGGTTGATGGTTGCTAGCTGGTGTCTGTAATGCACAAAATCATAAAGAGCACACCTGGGTATGATAAACAAATTATTTGTAAACCAATATTACACTATTTTAGTTATTTTTGATTCCGGATGTACTTGTGAGCCCCTGATGCACAGGACCTATAACTGTGGTTGGAAATGACAATCCCACCTTTGATATATAAAACAAGATTGAGCAGGTAGTTTTTATGGTGAGTTTTATATCCACCTGGCTGGAGCATTTAAGGAACATCCAGACACTTGTTCTACTCACTGATTTGCACTCTACCCATAATAGGGACACTATGGGGGTTATTTACTAAAGGCAAATCCACTTTGCACTACAAGTGCACTGAAAGTATAGTTGCTGTAGATCTGAGGGGGACATGCAAGGAAAATAAAAAACAGCATGTTTGCTTACACATGATTAGATGATCAAATCAGCAGAGATTCCCCTCAGATCTACAGCGATCTACAGTGACTGCACTTCCAAGTGCACTTTCAAGTGCATTAGCAGTGCACTTGCAGTGCAAAGTGGATTTGCCTTTAGTAAAAAATCAATAACAAAAAGCATAGCAGTGTGGAACAGCTCTTGCCAAATAGTTTTTCCTATTTTTTTTGGACAAACCCATACACTGTACTCATGTTAAAGGTAGCACCACCTAAAACATAAATACAGTAGTACACAACTAGTCATAGCAGGCTGTACACTGCACCTGGACCAGTGTTGCCAACCGTCAATATTTTTACTGGCAGTCAGTAAACAAACAGGCAATTTTCTCTTGCCAGTAAATGTCAGTAAAAATAAAAGTTTGCAATTAAAACATACAGTATGACTGACACTCAGCTTGGTCCAGAGCCAGCTGAGACCATCTGAGTGCCTGCTACAGTGTGGTCGAAAGGCTCTGGCGGAGGCCTGAGCATGTCGTGTGATGTCATGGTGCAATGGAGCCAAGCAAAGAGGCCAGAGCCTCAAGGCAGGCTGGGACCGGGACCGCCGGTGCTGTTTAGACTGGAGTTGACTAGAGACTGTCACTGTGACTCGGGAGGGAACATGTTGTGTCGGTGAGGTCTCATCATCATCTATGCTGCTGCACACTGCTGTCAGTGTCACTGTGTGACCGCGTACACGCGATCGGTCCAACCCAATGAGAATGGTCTGACGGACCGTTTTCATCGGTTCACCGCTGTAGTGGCCTGATGGTCTGATGTGCGTACACACCATCAGTCCAAAATCCAATCGGGTCAGAACGCGGCGATGTAGAACACAACGACGTGCTGAAAAAACGAAGTTCGAACCTTCCAAGCATGCGTCGACTTGATTCTGAGCATGCGCAGGTTTTTGGTCCGATGCTTTTGCGTACTAACCATCGGTTTGGTCCGATTCGGTCTGATTTTAAAGCAAGTTTTAAAACTTTGGTCCGACGAACGACGGTCCGATGGGCCATACACATGCTCGGTTTGGACAGATGAAACTGGCCTTAAGGCCAGTTTAATCGGACAAAACCGATCGTGTGTACGCGGCCTTAGAGTTAATTTTGTGTGTGCCGACCATTCTAATTTCTTGCCCTTCTGAGTCCTGTCCCTGAAATACCTACTATATTGAAAATAAAATAAGAAATATGTTCTTTGCCTTATAATTTACCTTAAATCATATTGCTAATTGCATATTGTATTTGTTTGTAGCCTAAATACCGTAATTATGTACGTTTTGGAAATGCCAGTAAAAACTTGGCTGTGCCAACACATTTTGGGTGTTGTGTCAATAAATTTCAATCTGGTAGGTTGGCAACACTGACCTGAACTGCCTAGGTAAAGATGATATACCAACAGCTATGTTAAACGGCCTGAGCTGCCCATGTGCAAGAAACCTTGGGGAGAGCATATGGAGAGCTGACAATCTGCATAGGGAGAATTTAAGCACTTTATACATAAGGATAAATAATATCTTTAGGTGGGATTTCACATTTTTCTTATACACTAAACAAAATTATAACATTACTATCCTTCATTTATTAGAAGACATATCTATTTTGAACAAATACCTGGTTGTGAAACCTTACCTAGTCCACTGAAAATGAAACCAACCTGAAACAAGAAAAAATGACAGGTACATTTCCCCCACTAAGGAACACCACAGTCTGCTTTAAAAACTGGCATTATTCAGATGCCATAATACAGATCTTTTCACCATTGGTTGTGGGACTATGTAAAAAGAGTCTCAACTTTGGTGTTGAATGTATTTCTGTTTTGGTGTCACGCTTTGAGAATGAACCCTTCTGCGCTTTTTGATAGACTTTTGTGTGTTCAGTATTTATTTACTTTTTTTCAGGTGGTATTTAGTAGGCTCTTGTTATTACGGTTACATAGAGAAAGTAAACTATTTCCTTTTTCCCTTGCTTTCTATTCATTATGTGTCACACATTGCTCATTACTGTAGATCAGTGGTTCTCATCTCCTCTCATAGGGACCCACTAACAGGCCAGGTTTGCAAGATAACTGAAATACATCACAGATGATATCATTTGCTGCTCAGTGATTGCAGTATTCTAATCTGCATCTTCCCAAGGTAATACTTAAAATCTGGCCTGTTAGTGGGTCCTGAGGACAGGAGCTGAGAACCACTGCTGTAGATGATAAAATGTGTAGTGCTTACTCTAGTTCCCTTGGAATTTTAGAATGTTTTTTAATAGTTATTATTTTAGTTATAGTTATTAAGATATTGCAGTGCTCACGCATATAAACAAATCTAGTACCTTGTCATGCTATCAAAAATGCACATGCCCATGCATGCATGTTTGTAAAGGGGCATTTTGGGTGGCAGGTATGGGAGAGGAGACAGGTGAATAGCAAAAACACATTAGGCACTTATTATATTATCATACATTGGCAGATCACTGATTAGTAATGCTATCAAATGAATGCTATCACCTTGTGTGTTTCAGACTGACCAGCAATTATTTTCACTTTGGAATTGCATTCACTTGTACTCAATTGCTGTAGTATATGTGGTCTGTGTGGAGAAGCATATTAGAAGACCTCAAAAACTACCGCAAATGGTACAAATACCCATCATAGCTCAGAAAGGGACACCTACTCATAAGTGTAGGGATCATCAGGCCACAGAGGTTACTGAGCTCTCAGAGGAGGAGCAAAATACTAGATTTCAGAAGTGTTAAACCACTTACAGATAAATGCATATGTATTTATACCTACCGTATATAATTACTGCCCTCTCTTCTGGTACTATGTTTTCAGCATTCATCTGTGAGCAACATAGCTGTTATCTATTTGCATGATTGCAATTTTTGTCAAGTATGTTAAAATTATTTTTAATTGCATTAGCAAGAAGAATTCAGAATAATAATTGTAGAGCACACATGAAGATAATTTATTTCAGAACACTTGTACAATAAATCAATTGTAAAATGTTTTTGTAATGTGTGTTCATAAATAATAGGCTGAATTATCTCTAAATATCACTGTACACTAAAACCTTGGTTTGCAAGCATAATTCGTTCCAGAAACATACTTGTAATCCAAAGCATTTGTATATCAAAGTATTTTTTTTACAGGGTATAAAAGAGAAGAGAGGCACCTCTAAGTGTAGCAATATGTTGCTAAATGTTGTACCTTCATTAAATGTAACCATATTGTTACACTGAGGCCTCGTACACACGATCAAATCTGTCTGCTGGAAACGGTCTGCTAGACCGTCCCAGCAGACAGATTTGATCGTGTGTACGGGCGAGCCGACTGATTTGGCCACCCGACAGATTTCAAAGCATGCTTTGAAATCTATCGGGTAAGAATCCGTCCGCCCGATATGTCTGCTGGTTAGTACACTTACCAGCAGACATGTCGTCTCGCACCGGCGCCGAATGGATTTGGCGCATGCGCGGAAGTGTTTTACTTCCTGGTGCGGTGACGTGGCGGCGTCAACGTCACCGCCACGTCACCGCCACGTCACCGACACATCAGCGCGCCGTCTGCTGGCGGGGATTTTGGTTTGCTCGTGTGTACACGCGAGCAAACCAAAATCCTAGCAAACAGATTTGTTCAAATCGGTCGGTCCGACCGATTTGAACAAATAGATTGCCTCGTGTGTACGAGGCCTTAGAGGCTCTTCTCTTCTTTTTTATACTCAGTTGTGACATGATGCTACTCTTGTATCAAGACATCGCTTGTATATCAAGGCAAAATTTATTAAAACAAGTTACTCCCAAAACCAAGCTTTTACTGTATTTGAAACTAAAAAAATACAATCTAAAAATGCCCTATTTATAACTATAAAAGGAATTGTTAAACAGGCACAAAAAACTTTAGTCTCCATGAACCCTACTGCCATGAAAACCATGCGACACTAGGAAATATGCTAAATTCTGCTACAGTCCAGTGAGAAAGTGAATGTCTTTTATCAACCAATTTAGGTGTCCGTTTATGAAGCAGTGAACAGCGGTGATCCAAGGGATCACCACTGATCACAGCCCATAAACAGTTTATGAAACAGAGATAATCGGGGGAGAAGTGTTTGAATTTGTTTTCCCGCCGATTATCTCTACACACAGTGAAGTCTCATAGACTGACACAGAAACTGCCAGTTTATGAAGCTGTGATCTGAGCTCTTCACTGGCGATCTGTGTCAGAATTCACACTCCCCGATTCAAAATCTCAGAGGTGGTGAAGCGGGGAGTGAAGAGGGAATCCCGGGGGTTCTGAGGAGGAAAGAGGAAGATTTTTAACTTCCTTCTACCTCGTTCAGACCCCCCAACACTGTAACCATGTTCCCCTGTAATATTTATGTGTATATAAATATATACATACGTATATATATAATGTGTACATGTATATATATATATATATATATATATATATAATGTATGTGTGTATACATTTATATATAGTGTATGTGTGTGTATACATATATATATTATGTAGGGGGACTCGTTATTTTAATTACATTAACCACAGGGTCTGTCAGTGTAATGAGCGGTGATAATTTATCACTGCTCAATAAACTGACATCTCAGTGTTTCTGTGAATTTCTGGTACTGTAATCTCGTGAACTCTCACGAGATTCCAGTATTAGGGGGTGTTCTCCACTGTTAGAAGCATTGGAAGATCACTTCACTCCTCCAAGGGTGAAGCGATATTCTCCGCTTAATAAACCGTCACACAGAGGAGAAAAATCTTCACTGTGATAGCCAGAGAACAAAGCAGTGAATAGAATTCACTGCTTCATAAACGGACACCTTAGACAGATAATAGCAAACCTGCTACACCAATTGTCATGTACCCCCAAAAAGCCTTTTGGCCTTTTATTTAGACTTATTTTCTTTCCATTCACACAATGTTAGGATGTCAGCTTGCAAGATTTCTATCATTGTCCCCCCCCTCCCATTCTTTCACTAAACTGAATACTTTTTTCCTCTCTAGTGAGGATGATATGTTTTTCAAATGATCCTAATTCAATCTTAAAATACATGAATATGCTCATTACATTAACTTAAGTCTGTTGGGTTTAGAGTGCGGCTTTACAAAATCATTAAGATTCCTTTGTGTTTTTGTCTGTGCCCATGGTTGAGAGATTTTGTGCAAGGTGAAATTTCCCCAAACAGACACAAGCTCAACCTGCTCATTTTGAAGTCTGTGTTCTAAAAGTCCAATCGTGTGTATGGGCCTTTAGAGTATCTGTTTGAAGAGGCTGTGTAAGCCGGTTTCTTTCTCTTTACTTTCTCTTACAATTCCTAGATACAGTTACAACTGCATGATATTTAGCTGTGTTCTGCGGAAAGGATGCATGGAGGATCATAAATACATATGACCTATGATATATATATATCTATATATATATATATATATATTTTTTAATGGTATACAATAAAACGGTAGCGTCTCAAAACATACAATCGGATGAAAAAGTATATGTTCAGCCCATGTACTGGTACATCTTGTTAAAAACAACATTGCTTAAAATAACAGCAAATGGTTAAGCCCATATGTGAATGTGTAGCAACACCGAAAATGTAACAGAGATATTGTGTAGGGTCCCTTCTAAGAGAACCATGTAGAGGTCAACCCGGGTGTAGAGGAGGGTCCCTTAGACATATACAGTTGTGCTCATAAGTTTACATACCCTGACAGAATTTATGATTTCTTGCCCAGAAAATATGAAGAAAAGAATATGAATAATAACACAAAAACTTTTCTTTCGCTCATGGTTAGTGTAAGGCTGAAGCCATTTTTTATATATCAACTGTATTTACTCTTTTAAATCATAATCACAACAGAAACTACCCAAATGACCCTGATCAAATGTTTACACACCCTAGTGATTTTGGCCTGATAACATATACCAATGCATTACCATATATGTTAAACATGGGGCCAGTCTTTATCTAAGGAACCATTATATTAACCGATTGAGGCCCGCGCTATAGCCGAATGATGGCTTAGCGCGGACCTGAAAATCCAAGAGGATGTTATTTGATGTCATCTCCTTTGCTCGTTCCCCACGCGGGGAAATTCTGTGCTGGCCGTGTCATTGCCTTTTATCCTTATGTTATCGTCAAAATGTTTCAATAAAAACGTAACTTAAAAAATGCACATTTTTTGATCCGCGCTGGAACCAGATCGCACTGCATTTGCAACCTGCTTTTGGGGTGTTGTTAACTTTGTATTGGCACCTGCAGCAGATCACAAAAACAGTGTGATTGCAGTGTGGGAAACACACAGGGATCCCTGCATTTCCCGCACTGCATACAATATGTGTGAACCAGGAATAAAACGGTGAAGCAGTCTTATGTTTTTTATATTTTCCCAACCCCACAATCTTGGTACCCTAAGGCAGCTGCTTGACTTTAGGCATGTGCATTTCGTTTCGTTCCGAATCGAAATTCGGACGAATTTTCCATTATTCGGACATTCGGATGCGTCGAAATCGAATTTTTTTTTTCGCATTCCGAATCGAATGCCCGCGGACTAAATTCGATCGGAATTCGAAAAAAAAAAAAAAACAAATTCGAATTTAATTCGAAAAAAATTCTATTAGAAAAGAGACTATTTGTTTTCTAATCTGGTTGAAATATTTTCGATTTCGACCGATTTTTTTCGAAATTCGGTCGAAAACGAACGAATTCGAAAAACGGTCGAAATATTTTCGATTTCGACTGTATTTTTCGAAATTCGGTCGAAAACGAACGAATTCCGAAAACGAATTCAACACATGTAACGAACCTAACTTAACAAAATTTATTAAATGACGAATTGAAACGAAACGAAACGAAACGAATTTTTCACTTTTGCACATGCCTACTTGACTTGCCTACCTGCTGGCACTGGCCCTGTGATCAGGTTATTCTGGTGTTTTGGTTGCTGAATCTCAGATGTGCATGCTATTTAACTCTGTACTGTGTGTTATTGGCAGAGTAGCTTCTAGAGCAGGATGTAGTTTATAAATCACTCCAAGCAGCAGGTGACATAAAACTAATGTTCATTTTTTTAAATTAAGAAGTGACCAATCTTTAGAAGTCACTAAAAATTGCAGACTGAGTTGTCACAGTTCTGTTTCTTTGCCACTGGAAAGATCACAAATGTGTTTATTTTCCAGCTATTGCTACTTTGATAGATCAACTGTTCTGACATGTCCAAGTAGCAACTAATCAAATTGATCATTATTTTTTAGAGCAGTGCACAAACATGCAACTTAAATTATATACAAGATGTCATGCATCATCACAGAATAGAATCATCGTTCTTATGTCCAACCAGAAGGAGCAGCATAACTTACTGCCTTTAATTCTCTAAGGGCCACATTGCAGAGTGGAGCTGATAAAGATATTTGTGTCAATATGTATTACTATCTGAAGATCAGTTTCAGTAACGTGATATCCAACAGTTACTGAAATGATTGAATCATCCTTCGAAGATGAAAGAAGTTTGTACATTGCTCACAACAACTGTGTCTTGTATGGGTTAGTACCTGAATGCTTATAATATTTATTAGTTTTGGAAGCACTTGCTGTCACACAAGGAGATCTGAGGATGCTGTGGAAAACTACTTTTTATTGATCATTCCCTTTTCTCTGCAGGAAATAAGGAAGATATGAAGATAGTACTGGCAGTGTAATGTGGACATTAGTAGATGCTCTGCCTGTGTATGACCAACCTTACTCACAGATGGCATAGATAGACATAAACGGTAAAAAGATTTCTCAGACCTCCCTGAATTAGGATATAATAACATTTTTATGAAGCTAACATATTTTGCTGTAAAGTTAGATAGCAAAATAGTACAGGAATATAACACGAAGAAATACAGGAACATTCCTGCTTACAGTATAAAACATACATTGATACACACGAAACATCATAATAGTCCCTTATTTTGGGGTATTCTGATTACCAAATATGTCATTTGTTAAATAGGTTTATGCCAGAAAAACACATGTTCTTTGCATTCTAAAACAATTTTGATATCTGGGGCCCCACCCTTATCTTCATTGAAACTTTCACCTTACAGTGAAGAGTGTTGATAACCTTTTTTATTCACCGAAAGAGAGTCTCCTGCTAACTCCTGGTAACTTTTAGGCCTTCTGTTTGACAGTTACAGTATATAAATATACATATACATCCATGTGAAAGAGTAAGTAAGTGCACCCATTGAAATTGTTGACTTTTCTATGTACTTAAACAGGCAAGCATTAAATTAAAGGGGTTGTAAAGGAAAATAAAAAATCCCTAAATAGCTTCCTTTACCTTAGTGCAGTCCTCCTTCACTTAGCTCATCCTTCGATTTTGCTTTTAAATGTCCCTATTTCTTCTGAGAAATCCTCACTTCCTGTTCTTCTGTCTGTAACTACCCACAGTAATGCAAGACTTTCTACCTGGTGTGGAGAAAGCCTCTTGAGAGGGCAGGGGGAGAGCAGGAGTGTCAGGACGACCACTAACACACACAGCTCTTTTCTCTATCTGCAAAGTAGAGAGCGGCCTGACCCTCCTGCTCGCCCCCTCCCCCCTCAAGAGGCTTTGTCCACACCAGGTAGAAAGTGTCACATTACTGTGTGGAGTTACAGCCAAAAGAAGAGATAGTGAGGATTTCTTAGAAGAAATAAGGACATTTAAAAGCAAAATCGAAGGATGGGGTAAGTGAAGGAGGACTGCACTAAGGTAAAGGAAGCTATTTAGGGAAACAAAAAATTTCCTTTACAACCCCCTTAAAATAATGCTTACATTTACTTGGTGCAAAAATTTTCATGATCTAAATCAGGGGTTCTCAAACTATGGCCCTCCAGTTGTTCAGGAACTACAATTCCCATCATACCTAGTCATGTCTGTGAATGTCAGAGTTTTGCAATGCCTCATGGGATGTGTAGTTCTGCAACACCTGGAGGGCCGTAGTTTGAGGAACCTTGATCTAAATGAATGAAAATGCTGATATATCACCTGGAAAAAGTATATAAACATTTACCACCACTTCAAATACATGAAATTAGACTTGTTTAAAGCGGAGGTTCACCCTAAATATAAGATCTCCCATGCGATCCAGCATACTGGCGTCAGCGCCAGTATGCTGGGTTGTTTTTTTTTTAATAGCACACTTACTGTATTATTGAAGAATTCCTTTTCTGTCCCCCGCGGTGGACGGCGCCAGTACAGCGCGTCACATCTTCCTAAAATACCCGATATGGACTCGGGTAATCTCGGCGAAAATGCGGCGCCTGCGCACAGACCTAGGAGCTGACTGCGCAGGCGCCGTATTTCTCCGAGTCCTATTTCGGAGGGCGTGACGCGCCATAGCCGTAGGACTCGGAGAAATACGGCGCCTGCGCAGTCAGCTCCTAGGTCTGTGCGCAGGCGCCGCATTTTCGCCGAGATTACCCGAGTCCATATCGGGTATTTTAGGAAGATGTGACGCGCTGTACTGGCGCCGTCCACCACGGGGGACAGAAAAGGAATTCTTCAATAATACAGTAAGTGTGCTATTAAAAAAAAAAAAACCCAGCATACTGGCGCTGACGCCAGTATGCTGGATCGCATGGGAGATCTTATGTTTAGGGTGAAATACCGCTTTAAGATTAGGTGCCAATGATTAGGCCCTCCTTAGGTAGTATGCCAGTAGAACCTGTCTTATTTAAACCTCAGATATCTAGGGTCTGGTATTATTTTTGAAATGGATGTGTGTGGTGGCATCATGCCAAGATCAAGATAGCTCTCTAAAGCCCTCAGTAAGAAAGCTGTGGATGTCTATGGGTCTGGGAAAAGATTTAAAATAAAATATTTGAAATCAATCATTCTACTGTATGGTAAAGAGCTACATATAGCATGGGCTTCGAATCACTAGTGTTCAGGGCTGTTTGATGCATCATAGTGTATTAATAAAAATGCTATGTCTATGCTGTCCAAAAGAATATTAGTGAAAGAGTGCAGTTTAACCACTTAAGCCTCGGACCATTTGGCTGGCCAAAGACCAGAGGACTTTTTTCGATTTGGCACTGCGTCACTATAACTGACAATTGCACGGTCGTGCAATGTGGCTCCTAAACAAAATTGACGTCCTTTTTTCCGCACAAATAGAGCTTTCTTTTGGTGGTATTTTATCATCTCTGTAGTTTTAATTATTTGCGCTATAAACAAAAATAGAGCAAACATTTTGAAAAAAATTCAATATTTTTTACTTTGTGTTATAATAAATATCCCCCAAAAAAATATATAAAACATATTTTTTCCTCAGTTTAGACCGATACGTATTCTTCTACATTTTTTTGGTAAAAAAAAAAATGCAATAAGCGTTTATTGATTGGTTTGTGCAAAAGTTATAGAATCTACAAATTAGGGCATAGTTTTATGGCATTTGAATTAATATTTTTTTTTACTAGTAATGGCGGTGATCAGCGATTTTTATCGTGACTGTGACATTATGGCAGACACATCGGACACTTTTGACACCATTTTGGGACCATTGTTATTTTTACAGCGATCAGTGCTATAAAAATGCACAGCTTACTGTAAAAAATAAGGCTCCTTTCACACGGAGCGGACCGTTTTTCGGTCCGCTCTGTGTGTCCGTCAGCTCAGCGGGGGGTCTCCGCTGAGCTGTCGGG
Organism: Rana kukunoris; assembly: GCA_029574335.1. Taxonomy (NCBI): domain Eukaryota; kingdom Metazoa; phylum Chordata; class Amphibia; order Anura; family Ranidae; genus Rana; species Rana kukunoris. The sequence continues at coordinate 456,717,408 of CM056050.1, forward strand.
CGGACGGGGCGGTCCCCGCACACTGTGCAGGGACCGCCCCGTCTCTCCTCCGCTCTCCCCTATGGGGAGTCGGATGGAAACGGACCGTCTGTCCGTTTCCATCCGATCCGTTTGGCTGGACGGAAGAAAAATAGGACATTCTTCCGTCCGCAAAAACGGATGCGGATCGAGCGGACGTTAGCGGATGCATCATCCGCTAACGGATCCGCTCCCATAGGGACCCATTACAAGTCCGTAAACGGACTTGTAATGAGCGGACCGTTCGTCCGCTCGTGTGAAAGGGCCCTAAGTGTTAAGTGTGTCCTAGGAAGTGATTCTAACTGTTAGGGGGCATGGCTACAAGTGACATGTCACTGATCGCTGCTCCTGATGAGAGGGAGCAGGCGGGGAGGCAGAATGGGGAGATGCATGTTTACACTGGCCTCTCTCCGTTCTGCAGTGCTGTGACCCAATCGTGGGACACCGCCGGACATTGAGTCTGCGGACACGGTTTACGGAGCTCGTGGCAGATGTGCACGCACCGCCGGCGGGACTTTTAAAGTGACGTGTGTATATATATATATATATATATGTTACTCTGCGAAGCCGTGTCATTCTGCCGACGTATATGTACAGGAGTCGGACAGGAACCAGTTACCATTGAATATAGGCAATACCAGGCCTTCTGGAATAATGCACAGAAGCAATATCAATTAAAGATTATTTTTTTAGTCAAGGTAACTGTATACTGTGCATGTTTGTCTGCTACCCGAAGACAGCTTCTCAGGGGTAAAGAATCCTATCAATAGTGAAACATGGTGGTATAGGTATGGTTTAATATTGCTTTGCTGTTTGTTAAAAATCGGACGACTTGTTTGCATTTTTTTGCATGATACTAATATCAAATTCAACAGTGCTAAATGCTAAACTCTACTAAATGTACAATTTTTTTGGTACGATTCTGGAAAAACCTCCCATTTGCGTAGCTTCATATCAGAAGTGATGTTATATACGTGCGACCTCTGCCACACCTTTTGGCTATTTCCGTTGCTATTGTAGGGACATATTTGTGTATTGCTCTCCGCACATTTCTAGTTTGTTCGTGTTTTTTTGCTTGTTCTTGTAGTACAAATGGAGAACTGTACTGAAGGAATGCAGGACCCAGCACTTCCAATTGGGGATATTGGCAATCCACAATATACATAAAAAGAACAAACAAAAAAGGAGGACATGGTCCAAGCAATGGCTGCACGACCAACTGAAGTATTCCCATATGTCTCTTCTAAAGGAATTGCAAGAGAACAATCGAGACTATTATCGTAATTTTTTAAGGATGAGTGATGACTGTTTCCAAAATTTGCTTCAAGCTGTCACACCATTCATCTGCAAAAGACACACCAATGTGGTAATTTATTAGCCCTGAACCACAGCTTTTTTTTTTTTTTAACTGTAGAGCTCTGTTCTTTAATAGCCTGTTTCTTTTCTTTCAGTTTCCCAGCAATCCACTGCAGTTGAAGGAGGTTGCCAACGATTTGGAACCATTGATGGCAAACATATTCATACCACCTCCAAATTCAGGCTCCTAATATTATAATTATAAGGGCTTTCTTAGTATTTTCATGCTTGCCATAGTTGATATCACCTACGAGTTCCTTTATTTAGATATTGGCAAGAATGGACAAAACTCCTATGGAAGTATCCTAGACCAAACAGAGTTCTACAAGCGCCTCAAGGAAGGGACAGTACTGCAATGAAACCTTTGAAGGTATGAACTTTGTCTTTGCTGTAGATGATGCGTTTGAGCTCAGTGAACATATCATGAAACCATTCCCCATGAGAAATCTCACAAGACACCAGAGGATCTTTTATTACAAGTTGTCCCGGGCACCCAGGGTTGTTGAAAATGCCTTTGGCATCCTTGCCAATCTTTTTAGAATTTTTCTTACTACAATTAATCTAGCTTTGTACAAAATCGACTCCCTTGTACTATGCTGTTATGTCCTTCACAACTATCTCCAGAGAAATTCCCAGGGATACTTGACATCTATGCCCTTTGAAAGAGAGTCAGATATTCCAACAGCAATACCAGGGAGTAGTATTCGTGGAGACTGTCATGTGAACAGTGGACATCCATCCCAGGCTTCCCACACCAAACGCCCGGCAATGCCGACTTGATTACATAGAGTATTTTGTTGAAAGGGGGTCAGTTCCTTGGACAGCCACACTCCAAAAATGTTCCTTTAATTAAAATCGATCACAAAATAATGTTCATTTTGTGATCGATTTTAATTAAAGGAACATTTTTGAAGTGCAGCTGTCCAAGTTTCTTTCGTATTTTTGCATTGCTATTGCATTGCCAGCAACCGTGGTTTGGTTTCTGTGAGGAGGCTCTTTGATCATTACTGAGCGGTTATTTTCTTCAACTAAAAAGACCACTTGACCACATTTGACCACATTCCCAAAATAAAATATTCAACTTTCATCATCAGGCAGTTTACTGTTTATTGTTCAAAAAAACATTGTTATGTGTAATTTTTTTAAATTTTATTTCAAAAGATTTTTATTGGGATAGAAATCAAGGTTAATAAAATAAGTATAAAATGCATACCGTATAACAAAATATATTTTGAATAGAATTGCGATAGTAGAGGTCTTATAGTACTATATAGAGTAATACACTTAACAGGCAGAAGCCTACTAGTGCAAACATTATCATTGGTTCAGATTATTAATAAACAAACAACCCTATTTACCCCTAGGGAAACAAACTGTAAACAGGGTATCTAGCAGAAGGTGCTGACTTATGGCCCATACACACGATCCGAATATCGGACGAAAACGATCGTCCGATGATGGATCGTACAATTTTCGGATCGTGTGTACACTACTTTCGACAGCCGATCACGACCGTTCATCCGATTAAATTCGATCGGATAAGCGCGAAAATTTTTCTCGTCCGATGTCCGATCGTCCGATTTTCCTTTAGTCAGTACAGCCTTCGTCCGACAATATAATACAAATACATTACAACACGTGACATCACTTCCGATCGTTTTTTTCTATCGTACGATAATTTTCGTGAGTTTAAAACCTATTTTATTTTACTCGCGATTATTAAGCGAAAAAAGTCGTACGATCCGTCGGCCGATATTCGGATCGTGTGTATGGGCCATCACAAACCATTGCAAGGAATAAAGCAGATAAGGTAATGTATGAAGCTATTAATCCACTATATACATTTTCTGTAGTAAAAAACAAAATTACAGTAATTAAGAGTGCAGGTACAGTTATTTTAAAGATTTAGAGGCTTTAGAATGGTTAATACATATATGCTAGTATTTCTTAACCACTTGCTTACTGGGCACATAAACCCCCTTCCTGCCCAGGCGAAATTTCAGCTTCCGGCACTGCGTCACTTTAACTGGCAATTGCGCGGTTGTGTGACGTGGCTCCCTAACAAAATTGACGTCCTTTTTTCCCACAAATAGAGATTTCTTTTGGTGGTATTTGATCGCTTGTGCGGTTTTATTTTTTGTGTTATAAACAAAAAAAGAGCGACAATTTTGAAAAAAAAAAATAATTTTTTACTTTTTGCTGTAACAAATATCGCATTTTTTTCTTAGTTTAGGCCGATACATATTCTTCTACATATTTTTGGCAAAAAAAAATCGCAATAAGCGTCTAGAGACTGGTTTGCGCAAAAGTTATAGCGCCTACAAAATAGGGGACATAATTATGTTTTTTTTTTTTTACTAGCAATGGCGGCGATTTATTGGGACTGCAACATTATGGAGGACACATCGGACACTATGCACTGATTACTGTATAAATGTGACTGGCAGGGAAGGGGTTAACACTAGGGGCGAGGAAGGGGTTAAATGTGTACCCTGGGAGTGATTTTTACTTTGGGGGAGGGGACTGACTGGGGGAGGTGACCGATCTGTGTCCCTGTGTACAAAGGGACACAGCATCGGTCTCCTTTCCCTGACAGGACATGGATCTCTGTGTTTACACACAGAGATCCACGGTCCTGCTCAGTTACTGGGCAATCGCGGGTGCGCATCGCGTTCCCAGTAACGCAGTGGGTGCGCACGCCCCCTAATGGCTCTAAAAGACGAGGACATCATATGACGTCCAGTCGGAACAATGGAGCTATCGTGCCGCCATCAATTGACGTGGCTGGTAGTTAAGTGGTTAAAGTGGTTTATATTATAGTTTTCTGGGATAGCGTTAAATCGTAATGTGCTTGGTTTACTTATTTTTTTTTAAGACCTAGCTGTTCAATACAGTTGTGAATAGAATGGCCAAACACTATTCATAATATATGCAGTAAGTGGCCATAAAAGCTATGGTTTCATACTAATAACAAAAATGTTATATGTCTGTATTCTATGTCAGCATGTACGGTTGTATTTGGAATTTATTTGTTTGAGCCTTTCTACATTTCTACATGCACCATTATTTAACACAGTAATACATCTTAAAAATTAAATGTAATTTTGTTATTATTCATATTGGCCAAGAAATACACTCAGGGGTAAGCCATCTAGTCCTGGTGATTTGTTCATATCATGCTTTTCAAGTCTTTTTAGGCCGCGTACACACGATCGGTCAAAACCGATGAAAACGGACTGAAGGTCCATTTTCATCTCTCCAAACAGATCGTGTGTAGGCCCCATCAGTCAGTTATCCTTCGGTCAAAAAAAAGAAAAAAAAAAGAGAACTTGCTTTAAAATTTAACCGATCGTTAGTATGCAAAAGCATCGGTTAAAAAGCGGCGCATGCTCAGAATAAAGTCGACGCATGCTTGGAAGCATTGAATTTAATTTTTTTCAGCATGTCGTTGTGTTTTACGTCACCGCCTTCTGACACGATCGGTTTTTTAACCGATGGTGTGTAGGCACATCAGACCATCAGTCAGCTTCATCGGTTAACCGATGAAAACGGTCCTTCCGACCGTTCTCATTGGATGGACTGATCGTGTGTACGCGGCCTTAGAGTACTGGCCTCTGTTAGCCACAAGGGTACACTCCCTGCTGTGTTGTTAACAATGCCATCTTTTCTATAATACACCCCTCCTTTTCCATAGTAAAAACCGAGGAGAAGAATGTATTTAGTACAGTTGCATTCTCCTTGTAATCAATAACCCTTGATTAACCTTTATGAGGTCAATATGCTCTGATTTGGGATTATTTTTACTCTCTTCTGTTATGTGTCTCTTGTGGACTGTGCCATTAAATTTCTTATTGCATTCTTTATAGTGCAGCAATGTTGTCGGTGTCCCCTCGACCTTATTATTTTAAAGGACATTTTTTCTCTTTAATATGCCTATTTTCCTGGTTCTTTTATTCCTGGTTCTTTTATATTTGTTGTCTATTGGAATGCACTGGCTAATGCCATTAATTAAAATGTTAAAGCAGTGCCTTTTCTTCTGTGTTTTATGTTTCTAGAATATCTTCCCATTTATTCTCATGAAGTATAGAGTGCAGTTAATTTCTGGACATTTATGCAGCAAGGCAGTAAACAAACACAATTACAATGCAGGAGGTTTTTGGACAACATAAAACAAACACAACATCTGCTTATCTGAGCCACTAAAAAAACTCAAGTTAGTTCCTAAAAATTACACTTCATAAGATACAAGGTATGGTACACCGAATTGCATTCTCTAGGGAAATAACCAGCATCCCATATGCTGAATAAACCAAATATAAAAACAACAGAATTAATAAAATACAGCAAGAACCCCGCTTATGCCAATCTGTACATGGGAGTGGCGGGAAAGCCAGATTATTATTGATGATGTCTTGTTATTAGAGGGTGTTAGCAAATGTCTTAATACAAATGCAATCAATTTAGCATTCACCTTGTGTGTGTACAAACTAGATTTTTTATTTCTAGAAATTAGGATCAGAATAACCGTAGAACTTTGGGAAGTATTTTGCTTGCAAACTAAGCAGGAAATACTGGGCCAGATTCACAGAGCGATTACGCCGGCGTAACAGGTGATGCGCGGCGTTAGTCTAATTGTGCACGTGCGCTTCGATGCGCGGCATCCCCAAAACGAGATACGCAAGAAATCTACTTTTTTTTGTGCAGCGTAATTTCGTTAGACCGGCGCATTCGTCCGTGCAAAACTGTGCTACACACACCATTGATTTGCTATTCAAATATGCTAATGAGGGAGTTACGGGGATCCACAAAAGAACGTTGGTGCAGCGCAGGCTACGTGCTGTGAGCAACAGCTAAATGACCTGTCTAAAATTAGACCATATAAAAGCTGCTCTAAAATTAGACAATTTGTCTACATGTCAGATAAAGCAACATTGTTAGTGAGGAGCTGAGCAGTCACACATGTTGCCCAACAAACTGTATGCCAACATGCCAGTGGCATCAATGCTCATAGCTATACTACTGACTTTAGATGAGCAAAGAAGGAGGAGGGCACTGAGGAGGGCACAGGATTTTTTTTTCCTTTTTTTTTTGCTTATATAAACTTTACTATTTAATCTAATCTAATACAATATTCTTATCTGATACAAGCCCCTCACTCTTCACTCTTCACTCTTCACAGGAGAGGATATATCACACATGCATAGACATCTATGGCATGAGTGATTCTGAGGTGTCTCGCATCTTCACATTCACCCCTCATGCCATCATGGAATTAACCACAACCCTGCAGGAGGACATCACCAGCCCAACACATGACACTACCCATGAAAGCTACATATACAATCAGAGCCCCATCCCCACAGATTTCGAACAGAACATGTATGGGGACAGCTGGCTGGTTGGTGAGTGACATGGGTGGCAGGCATGACTGCCCCCCCCCCCATGATGCTGAAATCACAAGGGGCACATGCACTACTAACATCCTCCTGTCTTTTCCCTTCCAGGTGACTCTGCATATGCACTGGGACCCCATCTCATGACCCCATCTCATGCCAGCTCACATTATTCATTTTTGCATGTTAAACACACACATTAATCATGGCACAATGAGAATGCATGCATGCACACCACTGTGGTCCCTAGCACACACACCCCACATCCTCATCAAATTGGATTGGCACCAGTCCACCATGCAGGACTTGTGAGCAGCAACGCCACGCCAAGGCTCCAATTATGTCACTGTACATTCATACACCATTCACACAGACCTGGGGATCACTTCTCCCTGGTCCTGGGGAACCCTTCTCCACCAAAATTGAGGGTGACACCCCTTTTCCGGCAGGAATGTCACCCCCACATTCAAACAGCATTCACAACCCAAAAAAATAAAAAATGCCCAGCAAAAGCAACAATTTTCCAGCACCAAAAAAAATGGGCAAAAAAACAAAACAGGCCAAAAAAAAAGGTGAAAACAAATTAATGCCGTTGACGTGATCCACGCCTGGGGCGCCCACGGCCACGGCCCCAGCTCCTCAGGGGAGACTCATGGGGGAGGGGGTAAACCGGGGAAGGAGGAGCAGCCCCTGGTCTCTGCCCACCTGGCGGCCTGCCCTCCAAGGCCACGGCAATTCTGTCTAGGCCAGCACTTAATGATGCCGTATTGGCCTGGATAGCCTGGGTGAGGGCCCTCACATCCTGCCCAACGCCTGCTGTTGTAGTCTGCAGGTCGTTTAGGCAGTTTGTAAGAGCCCGGGAGTGGCAGTCCAGGTCCCCAAGCGTATCCTTTATGGAGGACAGGCTCTCTTCCATCCGCCCCAAGGTCTGACTGACCTCTCCCAGATGGCGGGTCTGAAGGAACTGGTCCTTTCTCAGAGTGGCGGGCAGGAGATCGGCCAGCCCCCTGGTCTTCTGGGTCGCCTTCCTGCCTCCAGCTGAGGCTTGTGTTCGGGGAGAAGGGGAGGCCCTTGGGAGAGGAGCCCTGTTGGGGGAGGAGTGGGGGGGCTACCCCTTATGGAGGGCTGGCTGCTGCCAGCCAGAGGGGAAGAGTCCTCCAAAAACAAAAGTCCAGTGCCTGACATGGACTCCTCCTCCTCCTCCTCAAACTCCTCCTCCTCAACCTCCTCCTCTTCAACCTCCTCCGAGGACTCCGGCCTTGTCGGGGGGTCCTCATCAGGCTGGGATGGTGCGGTCAGCCCAGATGGCCCAGCACCCTCCTGCTCATCTGTGGATGACACAAAACATTCACAGGTTGGAGGATCCACACACTTGCCACATATTCCCTTTCACCCCCTCCCCCACACATGCTACACACCTGATAGGGCCAAAAAACATTACCTGGCATCACGCCTTCATGACTTGAGTCATAGCCAGGCAGGCCCTCCACTTCTTGTCTATGAAAGGTCTGGGCCACCGCACGCTCCTCCGCTGTCAGCCTTACAGGGCATGGTGGGCTCCCTCCTGTGCCCCTGGCATGGGCTAGCATTTTGGCCAGCTTCTTTTTCACCAGACGCTGGAGGTCATTGATTTTCTTTTCAATCCCCGACCGTGTCCGGGTCTCCCCCCCCCCCCCGATGCATTCACCTGGTCAGTAATCCTGTCCAAAATCTCTCTCCTCCTGGCCGGGGTGGTGTTGGCACTGTCCGGGCCGTGGAGGTAACGCCCATAATCGGAAATGGCCCGGGCAAGAATTTGTTTCTCCCCCAAAGTAAAATTTAGCTTCCTCTTTCTCTCCGTCATACTCAGACAAAAACTCACTACCAAACAGTCAGCAAAAATCAGTCACAAAAACAAGCAGGAAAAATCAGTCACAAAAACAAGCAGGAAAAATCAGTCACAAAAACAAGCAAAGAAAACAATTGAACAAAAAACTAACAACCAAAAACTCTCACAAGCAGTCACCAAAAATCACTTACAAACATCTTCTCACAAACACAAGATCACACAGTCCACAAATATCACAAAGACAAACCACAACGCAATAACAGAACAAAAGCACCTTGCTGTATAGGGAGGGATACAAAGGGATGTACTTTTGCAAAGGAAGGGCGTTTGTGTCTGGCTATTTATGCTGTCTGCATAGTTCATGATTTTGCCCTAGTCCACTTCAAATTTCACTGATTGCGCTGTTCCCGAGTTGTGAGCATGCGCACAGAGGTGCTGACATGGTCAGCTTCAAGCGTGCATGCGCGAGGCGGCCGGCCCTTCATTTGCATGGAGTCACGGCTCATTTCAATGTAACACGCCCACGTCCTTCCCAATTTGGATTACTCCGCCTTGAGCCTCAGAAATAACGTTGCGCAGGCGCTAATTTCTGCGTAAAAGCGACGAGAATAGGGTGATTGCGCCGCTACATTGCGCCAGTCTAACGTAAAGGCGGTGCGCTACGCCGGTCCAATAATGCGCAGATGTACCTGAATCTGGCCTTTTGAATTTAATTCTACATACCACAACCAGAAACCCTAAATAAGTCCAATACTTATGGACAGTACCTATGTATCAGATCTTATTCTGCCAATAATGATGACTTTAGAATGGAAAAAAAATAAAAGACTAAGAGCAATTAGGCACAGCAACAAAAATTGTAAAAAGGCTATAGAAAATGATGGAATAGACCAGTGATATTTTATATGATAATAAGAAAGTAATGGACTCCAGAGAGAGAGATATCATTTTGCCCCTGTACAATTCATTAGTAAGACCTCATCTGGAATATGCAGTTCAGTTTTAAGCACCGGTTGTCAAAAAGGAGATCGGGGAACTGGAGAAAGTGCAGAGAAGGGCAACCAAAATGATAAGGGGCATGGAGGAACTCAGCTAAGAGGAAAGATAAGAGCAAAATAATCTATTCCCTCTTAAGAAGAGGAGATTAAGGGGGGCAGGGGGGGGTATGATCAACATGTACGAATGTGTGGTCCATAACTTGGTGTTGAGTATTTCACTTTAAGGTCATCACAGAGGAAAAGGGGGCACTCTTTATGTTTAGAGGGAAAAAAAAATTATTTCCAAATATGGAAAGGTTTCTTCACATTAACCACTTGACCACTGGGCACTTAAACCCCCTTAACCACTTAAGACCCGGACCAAAATGCAGGTAAAGGACCTTGCCCCTTTTTGCGATTCGGCACTGCTTCGTTTTAACTGACAATTGCGCGGTCGTGCGACGTGGCTCCCAAACAAAATTGGCGTCCTTTTTTTCCCACAAATAGAGCTTTCTTTTGGTGGTATTTGATCACCTCTGCGGTTTTTATTTTTTGCGCTATTAAGAAAAATAGAGCGACAATTTAAAAAAAAATGCAATATTTTTTACTTTTTGCTATAATAAATATCCCCCAAAAATATATTAAAAAACATTTTTTTTCCTCAGTTTAGGCCGATACGTATTCTTCTACGTATTTTTGGTAAAAAAAATCGCAATAAGCGTTTATCGGTCGGTTTTCGCAAAATTTATAGCGTTTACAAAATAAGGGATAGTTTTATTGCATTTTTATTAATTTTTTTTTTACTACTAATAGCGGCGATCAGCGATTTTTTTCGTGACTGCGACAATATGGCGGACACTTCGGACAATTTTGACACATTTTTGGGACAATTGTCATTTTCACAGCAAAAAATGCATTTAAATTGCATTGTTTACTGTGGAAATGACAGCTGCAGTTTGGGAGTTAACCACAGGTGGCGGTGTAGGGGATGTGTGACCTAATGTGTTTGTTTACAACTGTAGGGGGGTGTGGCTGTAGGTGTGACGTCATCGATCGCGTCCCCCTATTACAGGGTTGACGCGATTGATGCTGCGGCCACAGAGAAGCACGGGGAAGCCGTGTGTACACACGGCTCTCCCCGTTCTTCCGCTCCAGGGATGGATCGCCGCACTCCAGCGGCGATCGGGTCTGCGAATCCCGCGGTCCCTGTCGCGCGCCCGTGACGCACGGCTGGGTACTAAAATCAACGTATATATACGTTGATGTGCCCAGCCGTGCCATTCTGCCGACGTAAATGTGCAGTAGGCGGTCCTTAAGTGGTTAATAACCAGACCAATTTTCAGCTTTCGTGCTCTCACATTTTGAATGACAATTACTCAGTCATACAACACTGTAACCAAATGAAAATGTTGTCCTTTTTTTCCCCACAAATAGAGCTTTATTTTGGTGGTATTTGATCACCTCTGCGGTTTTTAGTTTTTTCGCTATAAAGGAAAAAAGAACGACAATTTTGTAAAAAAATTAATTTTTCTACATTTCTATTATAAAATTTTGCAAAAAAGTAATTTTTCTTTAAACATGTAACCTAAAATGTATACTGGTACATATCTTTGGTAACTAAACAATTTGGATATTATTTAGTCTGGGTGAAAGTTATAGGGTCTACAAGCTATGGTACCAATTACTGAAAATTGATCAATTTGATCACATCTGATGTACTGACAGCCTCTCATTTCTTGAGACCCTAACATGCCAGAAAAGTACAAATAGGTATTTAGAAAGAGGCATTGTGAGTTTTTTTGAAGTTGTAATTTTTTCCCACAATTCTTTGCAAAATCAAGATTTTTTTAATTTTAATTTTTTTTCCACAAAATTTTCATATTAGCATATTATTCCTCCCGAGTATGGCAACACCACATGTGTGAGACTTTTACACAGCGTGGCCACATACAGAGGCCCAACATGCAGGGAGCACCATTAGGCGTTCTGGAACACCCAGACCAATTCTGACATTCCTCTCCTACATGGAAAAATCTTCATTTATTTGCTAGAAAATTACATAGAACCCCAAAACATTATATATGCCTTTTTAGCAAAGACCCTAGAGAATAAAATGGCGGTCGTTGCAACTTTTTATCGCGCATGGTATTTGCACAGCAATTTTTCGAACGTGTTTTTTTTGGAAATAAAACACTTTTGAGCTTTAAAAAAAAAAAGTAAAGTTAGCCAAATGTTTTTGCATAATATAAAAGATGAAGTTACGCAGAGTAAATAGATACCCAACATGTCACCCTTCAAAATTGCACACGCTTGTGGAATGGCGCCAAACTTCGCTACTTAAAAATCCCCATAGGTGACACTTTAAATGTTTTTACTGGTTACATCTTTTTAGTTGGAGAGGAGGTCTAGGGCCAAAATGATTGCTCTCGCTCTAACGTTCGCAGCGATACCTCACATGTGTGGTTTGAACACCGTTTTCGTATGTGGGCGGGACTTACATGTGCGGTTGCTTCTGTATACGAGCACACGGGTACAGGGGCACTGTGAATTTTTTTTTTTTTATTGTTCATTTTACTTTATTTATTTTAGTTTGACATGTTTTTCCCCAAAAATAAATGTTTTGATTATTTTTATTCCTATTACAAGGAATGTAAACATCCCTTGTAATAGGAATATAGCATGACAGGTCCTCTTTACAGTGAGATATGGGGTCAATAAGAGCCCACATCTCACCTCTAGGCTGGGAAGCCTGAAAAAAAAAAAAACATCGCAAAGTATTGCAGAGTATTGCGCAGGGAGTATTGCAGAGTATTGCGCAGGGAGTATTGCAGAGTATTGTGCCGGGGGTATTGCAGAGTATTGTGCCGGAGGTATTGCAGAGTATTGTGCCAGGGGTATTGCAGAGTATTGTGCGGGGGTATTGCAGAGTATTGTGCCGGGGGTATTGCAGAGTATTGTTCAGGGTACTGCGCAGGGGGTACTGCAGAGTATTGCGCAGGGTGTACTGCAGAGTATTGCGCAGGGTGTACTGCAGAGTATTGCGCAGGGGGTACTGCAGAGTATTGCGCAGGGGGTACTGCAGAGTATTGCACAGGGGGTACTGCAGATTACTGCCCGGGGTATTACAGAGTATTGCGCAGGGAGTATTGCAGAGTATTGCGCAGGGAGTATTGCAGAGTATTGCGCAGGGAGTATTGCAGAGTATTGCGCAGGGAGTATTGCAGAGTATTGCGCAGGGAGTATTGCAGAGTATTGCGCAGGAGGTATTGCAGAGTATTGCGCAGTGAGTATTGCAGAGTATTGCGCAGTGGGTATTGCAGAGTATTGCGCAGTGGGTATTGCAGAGTATTGCACAGGGGGTATTGCAGAGTATTGCGCAGGGAAGGAAGAGTATTGCAGGGGTTAATGCAGGGATGGCTGAGCAGGGATGGCTGGATCTGTGACTGCAATAGTCACAGATCCAGCCACAGCGCTGCTGAAACCCGCGCTCTCCTCTTACACTGTACTGATCGGTACAGAGAGAGGAGGGAAGAGCCGGCATCATCAAATGATGCCGGTTTGTTTACATGTGATCGCTCCATCATTGGACAGAGCGATCACGTGGTAAACGGACGCTATCAGCGGCAATTTACCGCGATCCGTGACATTCCCGTGTGCGCGCCCCAGGGGGGGGGGGTGGGAGAGCGTCTCTAGAGTTAAGGAACCACCTTGCAGCCGTTATTTTACGGCCTGCGGTGGTTAAGTGGAAATGTGGAATAGACTCTAGTAAGCTCAGTAGATTGCTTTTAAAAAAAGGCCTGGATTCTTTCCTAAATGTACAGAATATAACTGGGTAATCCTCTCGGGGGATCAGGAAGGAATTTTTCCCCTGCAGTAGAAAATTGGAGCATGCTTTGCTGTTTATTTTTACCTTCCTCTGCATCAACTGTGGGTATAGGTTTGTGTATATGGGATTTTATGATTATTATTTTTTTGGGCTGAACTAGATGGACTTGTGTCTTTTTTTCAACCTGACCAACTATGTAACTATATGAGGAGGAACCAAGATGACACAACAACACTAAATATGAAATAACAACAAAGAGAGAGATTAAACAGGTTATTAATAAATATTTGTACCTCAAGGTTCAGTACAAACACAAGTTCAGACTGATTATTGGCTCTTTGGGCATTTAAAAGTCCAAACATTTACCCAGTCTCTCCACTTTAAAGCGGCAAAGGGCGCCACATACTAGCTCATTATGAAATACTTAGGCCCTGTACACACGATCAGACATGTCTGATGAGACTTGTCTGATCGACCGTTTTCATCAGACAACTCTAAACTTGTCTGATGGTCTGATGTACGTACACACCATCCGAACAAAATCCGATCAGACCAGAACGCGGTGACGTAGAACACAATGACGTGATGAAAAAACAAAGTTCAATGCTTCCAAGCATGCGTCGACTTGATTCTGAGCATGCGCAGGCTTTTGTGTACTAACCATCAAACCTGTCCGACGGACAGGTTTCCATCGGACAGGTTTTAAAGCATGTTTTAAAACTTTGGTCCGATGGAAAACGGTCCGATAGGCCGTACACACCATCGAACTGGTCCGATGAAACCGGTCTGCAGACCAGTTTCATCGGACATGTCCGATCGTGTGTACGCGGCCTTACCTTAGAACGAGGCGGCGGCGGGTGATCTCAGTCCACGGGAGATTACATTTTCCCTTACCGTGTCTTCCGGGTATCGTGGCTTCGTGATGTCGTCACTCCTGCGCAGGGGAAACTTTTTCTGCAGCATCTGCTGGACCGTCAGCCGGGCACTCAGAGCACATGCACCGCTGAAGTCAGCTGCTGCTGACTACACAGGTTTAGGAGACATTCTTTTTACCTACAGGTAAGCCTTATTATAGGCTTACCTGTAGGTAAAAGTGGTGGGAAAAAAACAGCATACAACCTTTCTAAGTTACATAGTTAGTCTGTTAAAAAAAGACTATCTAGTTCAACCAAAAAAAACATACAATCCTATTTCCACAGTTGTTGATCCAGAGGAAGAGAAAAAAAAAAACAGCAAAGCGTAATCCAATTTACTACAGCAGTTTCAAAAACTTCCCTGATATCCTTTATTAAACTGGTGCTCAAAACTGAACTGCATATTTCAGATGAGGTCATACTAATGATTTGTTCAGGGGCAAAATTATATCTCTCTCTCTGGAATCCATACCTCTCTTAATACAAAAAAGGACCTTCTCAATTTGGAAACCACAGCATGGCATTGCTATTATTAAAGGATTTGTAAACCTATGTGTTTTTACACCTTAATGCATCCTATGCATTAAGGTTTAAAAACCTGTTGTAGTGTCCGGCCCCCAAGCCCTCCTGTTTTACTTACCTGAGCCTCGAATTTCCGTGGAAGCGCCCTCGCTGTCCTTCTCTCCATGGAGTCCTGGCTTTTATTGGATAGATTAATAGCAGCGCAGCCATTTGCTCCCACTGCTGTAAATCAAATCCAATGACATGGGTGCCAGGGGGCGGGGCCGAGTCATACACTCTGCGTCTATGGACGCCGAGTGTATGATTCAGGAGCGCGCACACAAGGTAACCCCCTCTGGAGAGAGATTCCCAGAGGGGGTTATCTTATGTGGGGAGAAGCCGCTGTGGGACCCCAAAACAGAAGGATCGGGGCCACTCTGTGCAAAACAAACTGCACAGTGTAGGTAAGTATGACATGTTTTTATGTAAAAAAAAGGCAAACCTTTAGTGTCATTTTACGCTTATGATCTACCAAAACCCCCAGATACTGCTCCACTATGGATTCCCCCAGTTGTACCCCCCTAGTATGCATGATGTATGCATATTCTTAGCCCCCAAGTGCATAACATTACATTTATCAACATTAAACCTCATCTCATCTGCCACATAGTTGCCCAATGAAACAGTGCATTGAGGTTGGCTTGTAAGTTGGAGACATCCTGTAAGGATGTTATTCCACTGCATAGCTTAGTATCATCTGCAAAGATGGAAATGGTTCTTTTAATCCCAGACCCTATATCATTTATATAGATATTAGAATTAGAAATTAAGGGTCCCAACACTTAACCTTGGGGTACACCACTGATAACCTTAGACCATTCAGAGTAGGAATCATTGACCACTACTCTCTGAATTCTGTCTTTTAGTCAGTTTTCCATCCATTTACAAATTTGATCTTTCCACATTTTACATTAGATGTGTGTGGGGAACTGTGTCAAAATTCAAGTATACTACATCTACAGCCACCTCTCTGTCCAAGGTGTTACTTACCTCTTCATAAAAAGACATCAGGTTTGTTTGACAACTTCTGTCTTTCATAAATCCATGTTGTCTGTTGTCTAATTTTTTCTCCACTATCTTCCCGGCTAAAGAAGTTAAACAAACAGGTCTATAGTTACTTGGTAAAGACTTTGATCCCTTTTTAAATCTAGGCACCACATTGGCCCTACGCCAATCCAGTGGTACTATTCCAGTCATTAACAAGTCCCTAAAAATTAGAACTAATGGCTTTGAAATAACAGAGCAACATTTTTTGAGGATGGGTGGATGCCTTCTGGTCCTGGTGCTTTATCCACCTTGATTCTGTCTAAATATTTCTGAACCATATCACTTTTATACCATTGTGGATGCATCGTGACCCCATTAAAGTGCTTACTTGCTGTGTCTGTAAAGTATTTAACTGACTTGATTTTGTTCAAATAATGCAATTTTGATATTTTGATTAAAAGCCGCCCAACATCTCCCCATTCAAAAAAAGGTCAGTTATATTCATTCACATACATTTTACCTAGGAAAGAAAAAGTCAGCAGCTTATAGTACTGTAGATGCTCAGTTTTATTGTTTTGTCAAAACAAAAATTCCCACTTCAATCCATTTACAGTGAAAATCTTCTTACGTATACAATGCTTTGAAAAAGTATTCATACCCCTCGACATTTTCCACATTTTGTCATGTTGCAAATAAAAACGTAAATGTATTTTATTGGGATTTTATGTAACCAACACAAAGTGGCACATAAATGTGAAGTGGAAGGAAAATAATAAATGGTTTTATTTTTTTTTACAAATATGCGAAAAGTGAGGTATGATACCCCTAACTAAAATCTAGTGGAACCAATTGCCTTCAAAATTCACCTAATTAGTAAATAGAGTCCACCTTCTGTGTAATTAAATTTTAGTATAAATACAGCTCTCAGGCCACGTACACACGGAGGGACATATCTGCTGTAACGGTCCGACGGACTGTTTCCAATGGACATGTCTCCTCCGGATTTTGGTCCGATGGCGTGTACACACCATCGGATCAAAATCCCCGCCGGAAGACAGCGCGGTGACGTGGCAGTGACGTTGACGCCGCCACGTCACCGCACCAGGAAGTAAAAAATGTACACGCATGCGTCGCATCCTTCCGACGCTTGTGCGGGCATATATGTCCGCTGGTGAGTGTACTGACCAGCGGACATATCTGGCGGACATGTCTTGAGCGGACAAATTTTAAAGCATGTTTTAAAATTTGTCCGCCGGTCAGACATGTCCGCTAGCCCATACACACGATCGGATTTGTCTGCTGAACTGGTCCGTCGGACCAGTTTGAGCGGACAAATTCGATCGTGTGTACGTGGCCTCAGAGGTTTGTTAGAGAACCTTAGTGAACAAACAGCAACATGGAGACCCAGGAACACATCAGACAGGTAAGGGGTAAAGTTGTGGAGAGGTTTAAAGCAGGGTTAGGTTATTAAAAATATCCCAAGCTTTAACCACTTCCCGACCGCCCACCGCAGGTATACGTCGGCACTTTGAGGATGGATATCTCGGTAACGGCAGCAGCTGCTGCCACAACCGAGATATCCATCTCTTCTGTGGGCGGTCGGGTAAACGATAATGGCGGTCTCCGCGGCGGAATCGCCGCGAGATCGCCGTTATCGGTAGCGGACGAGCGCCCCCCCCCCTCCCGCTGCGCTCCCGCGCTCTCCGCCGCTTACCGGAGCCGTCGGTAGCGGCGGAGGCGATCGGGTGCGCTCGTCTGGTCAGCGGGGATGCGAGTGAGGGAAAAAATTTCCCTCGTCCATCCCCGTAGCTCTGCTGGGCGGAAGTGACGTCAAACGTCAGTTCCAAACAGCGTCTTAAAGAGACATTTTTTTTTAAATGTCATTTGAAAAATGACATTTAAAATTATTATTTTTTTTTTTGCATTTTAGCCTAAATATGAGATCTGAGGTCTTTTTGACCCCAGATCTCATATTTAAGAGGACCTGTCATGCTTTTTTCTATTACACGGGATGTTTACATTTCTTGTAATAGGAATAAAAGTGATAATTTATTTTTATTTTTTTATTTTAGTGTTAAAAATTGGTAAAATTAATACAAATAAATACGAAAACAAAAAAAAAATTTTTTAAATCGCCCCGTCCCGACGAGCTCGCGCGCAGAAGCGAACGCATACGCGAGTAGCGCCCGCATATGAAAACGGTGTTCAAACCACACAAGTGAGGTATCGCCGCGATCGTTAGAGCGAGAGCAATAATTCTAGCCCTAGACCTCCTTTGTATCTAAAAAAATGCAACCTGTAGAATTTTTTAAACATCGCCTATCGAGATTTTTAAGGGTAAAAGTTTGACGCCATGCCACGAGCGGGCGCAATTTTTAAGTGTGACATGTTGGGTATCATTTTACTCGGCGTAACATTATCTTTCACAATATGTAAAAAAATTGGGCCAAATTTATTGTTGTCTTATTTTTTTATTTAAAAAAGTGAATTTTTTCCAAAAAAAGTGCGCTTGTAAGACCGCTGCGCAAATACGGTGTAACAAAAAGTATTGCAATGACTGCCATTTTATTCTCTAGAGTGTTAGAAAAAAAAATATATAATGTTTGGGGGTTTTAAGTAATTTTATAGCAAAAAAAAATGTTTTAGTCTCGTAAACACCGAATCTGAAAAACAGGCCCGGGGCTAAAGTGGTTAAAGATCTCAAGGAGCACTTTTCAATCCATCATCTGAAAATTGAAAGAGTATGACACAATTGCAAACCTACCAAGACACGGTCCTTCATCTAAACTGATAGGCCAATCAATGAGAGCATTAACCAGAGAAGCAGCCAAGAGGCCCATAGTACCTCTGGAGGAGCTGCAGAGATCCACAGCTCAGGTGGGAGAATCTGTTCACAGGACAATTATAAGTCGTGCCCTCCACAAATCTGGCCTTTATGGAAGAGTGACAAGAAGAAAGCCATTGTTGATACAAAGCCATAAGAAGTTCAGTTTTCAGTTTGCGAGAAGCCATGTGGGGGACACATGTGGAAGAAGGTACTCCGGTCAGATGAGACCAAAATTTTACTTTTTGGCCTTTAAAATAAAACGTTATGTGTGGTGGAAAACTAGCACTGCACATCATCCTGAACACACAATGCCCACTGTGAAACATGGTGGTGGCAGCATCATGTTGTGGATATGCTTTTTTTTCAACGGGACAAGGAAGCTGGTCGGAAATGATGGGAAAATGGATGGAGACAAAAACAGGTCAATCTTAGAAGAAAACCTGTTAGAGTCTGCAAAAGACTTGAGACTGGGGTGGAAGTTCACCTTCCAGCAAGACAAAGACCCTAAATATACAGCCAGAGCTACATGGAATGGTTTAGATCAAAGCATATTCATGTGTTGGAATGGCCCAATTAAAGTTCAGACCTCAATCCAATTGGAAATCTGCGGCAAGACTTGAAACTTGCTGTTCACACATGTTCTCCAACCAATCTGACAGAGCTTGAGCTATTTTGCAAAGAAGAATGGGCAAGAATGTCACTCTTTAGATGTACAAAGCTGTTAGAGGCATACACAGAAAGACTTGCAGCTGTAACTGCAGCGAAAGGTGGTTCTACAAAGTATTGACTTTTGAGGGGGCTGAATACAAATGCACGCCACACTTTTCACATATTTATTTGTAAAAAAAAATTAAAACCATTTATCATTTTCCGTTCCCAGGTATGTGCCACTTTGTGTTGGTCTTTCAAATAAAATCCTAATAAAATACATTTACATTTTTGGTTGTAACATGACAAAATGTGGAAAATGTCAATGGGTATGAATACTTTTTCAAGGCACTGTATATGGACTAAAAGTCAGTATTGACACTGAATTGTTTAAATGCAACTGGCACAGAATGGTTAACATTGGATTTATATATGTATTTAAAGTTTATGCTTATATGGAACTCAGCTCCTTTTACACACATATTTGTGGCTTTAAATATAAGTAAAGCCACACAATTAGTCATTAAAAGATCATGATTAGGGTTGAGCGGACACCTGGATGTTCGGGTTTGGCGGGTTCGGCCGAACTTCGGAAAAAAGTCTGGGTTCGGGACCCAAACTTGACCTGAACTTGACCCCGAACCCCATTGAAGTCAATGGGGACCCGGACTTTTGACTACTAAAATGTCTCTAAAAAACTAAGGGAAAGGGCTAGAGGGCTGCAAATGGCAGCAAAATGTCGGTACGGGCATGGCAGGTACTCTGAAAATAAATGTGGATAGGGAAATAACTTAAAATAACATAAAAAAAAAAAGAATCTTGACAAGCAGGAACCTTCCCCTAAAGCAGTGCGGCCCTTTGCATGCCTTTATCCGGTCCTTGGGAATTCCTTCTACAGATATGAAGCACTATATCTCCCACTGACACCAATGATGGGACACTATTCCTCCCACTGATACCAATGATGGGGCACTATTTTTCCCACTGACACAAATGATGGGAGACTATTCCTCCCACTGATACTAATGATGGGACACTATTCCTCCCACTGATACCAATGATGGGGCACTATTTCTCCTACTGACACCAATGATGAATGAATGAATGAAAACTTATATAGCGCAGCACATGCGAACTTAATCGCCTCTGGGCGCTTGTTGATCCTGTCTCCTTTGGTATCAATAGAGATGAGTCTTGATCTTTCTCCTGAATGCTAAGTGGTTCTCCTCCAACCGAATGCTGGTTGGTAAAGCGTTCCATAGTCTGGGACCTTGGACTGCAAATCTCCTTTCTCCTTTGGACTTGTACTTAGCTTTTGGTATCTAGAGTAGATTTTGATTGGTCAAATTGATTAATTTTCAGTAATTGGTACCATAGCTTGTAGACCCTACAACTTTCACCCAGACTAAATAATATCCATTTTTTTTTACCAAAGATACGTAGCAGTATATATTTTAGGCCAAATTCATGAAGAAAAATAACTTTTTTTGCAAAATGTTATAATAGAACTGAAGTAAAATTCATTTTTTTTACAAAATTTTCGTTCTTTTTTCATTTATAGCGAAAAAAATAAAAACCGCGGAGGTGATCAAATACCACCAAAAGAAAGCTCTATTTGTGGAGAAAAAAAGGACAAAAATTTCATTTGGTTACAGTATTGTATGACTGAGTTATTGTCATTCAAAATGTGAGAGCACCGAAAGCTGAAAATTGGTCTGGTCATTAAGGGGGTTTACGTGCCCGGTGGTCAAGTGGCTAAAGCAAAGAGTATTATGTCTTATTTTATTGCCATCTTGTTTGATAAGCTAAGGGGTTATAAATCTTTCAAAATAAGTTCTTCAGAATCAATAGAGAATTGTGGTCTTTATGCTAAACAAAAAAAAAAAGTGATTCTCATTTCTCTACTATTGAGCTGCTGCTTCATATATACAGTATGGGCCAGATTCACGAACAGTTAGGCTGGCGGATCGAGTGATCCGCCAGCCTAACTGTGACTTTGAGCCGGCGTTTCTGTTTTCTGTAACCAGAAAACAAGAAACGCCGGGTTGAAGTTCCGATGCGAGCAGCGTAACTGAGTTTCGCCATCGCATCGTTACTTCAACTTAAAAATGGCGCCGGGGGCGTTCCCGCCGATTTACGCTCAAAAAATATGTTAATGAGCGGAAATCGGCAATTCACGATCGAAATCCGGCGCGACGCAATGACGATACGACGTTTCCGGACGGGATACGCGGCGCATAGATATACCTACATGGGGTTGGAGTATCCTATGTTAGGTATAGGCGTCGTCATCGTGTCGGGAAAAAAAAAAAAAAACGTTGCTTGCGTAAAACGGTCATGAATGGGAATGTGACGTCATTGACGTTCATTCACAGATTTTGGAGCATGCGCACGGGGATGTTTTGACACTCGACGCATGCGCAGTACGTTGGCGGCGGGATCGCGCGTAGTTAGCATACTACACGCCCCGTACCCGCCAAATTTGAATTCCGCCGGCTCATTTGCGATGCGCTGCCGCAACTTTAGGAGCAAGTGCTTCGTGAATGACAGCACTTGCTCCTAAAAATTCTGCAGCGCAACGCAAATGAGAAGCGTTACTCCAGAGCAAAGATGCTCTGGACTACCTGAATCTGGCCCTATGTATTTTATTCCATTTCTTTTGTATAGGATTTTTCACTTGCAAAAGTATTTTTTATTTTTATTAAAATGTTTCTATTTTATTATTTATACTGATAGTATTTCTATTTGGGGACTCCACAGTTTTGATTAAGGACAAACCTTTGCGCTGGTAAATATCTGTATTTTAACCACTTAAGGACCTCCGCACGCACATATACGGCCACAGAATGGCACGGATGGGCACAAGTGCGTAAATTTACGTCCTCGCCCAGTAGCGGGTCGGGGGTCCGATCGGATGTCTGTGTTTACCCGCCCCCCCCGCGATCGCTCCCAGCCAATCGCTGCGCTCCCCCTTCTGTCACTTCCTCCTCCTGTGTAAACACAGGAAGGGGGAAGTGATGTAATCTCTCATCGCAGCGGTATTTCCAACCGCTGCGATGGGAGAAACACCTCACAGTAAGTCCTGCACCAACACTACACTGACATACACACACATAGGAATACTTAACCCCTTGCGATCTGCCCCCCCACCCCCTGTCACAGTGTCACTGAATGCAGTGATCTAATCACTGCATTTAGTGTCAGTGTTACAGGCAGTGTAAAAAAAAGTTAGTGTTAGGTCCAGGATAGCCCCCCCACCCCCCCCTAATAAAGTTTTAACCCCCTGATCACCGCCCTAGTTAACCCTTTCACTCCCTATTGCCAGCGTCACTAAGCGATCATTTTTCTGATTGCGGTATTAGTGTCGCTGTTCCCGCTAGGTAGCTATTTTTTTTTATTGCGATTTTTTTTACTAAAGGCATGTGACTAAATAAATTTTGGCCTAAATGTTTGACTAAAATTTAGTTTATTTGATTTTTTTTTAACAAAAAGTAAAAAATGTGACATTTTGTACCTGGGGGGTGTCTATAGTATGCCTGTAAATTAGTGCATGTTTCCCCTGCTTAGAAAAGTCCCTGCACAAAATGACATTTCTAAAGGAAAAAAAGTAATTTAAAACAACTCACGGCTATAATGAATTGTCGGGTCCCAACAATACAGATAAAAGTCAATGAAAAAATGACATGGGTTCCCCTTGTCCATTACCAGGCCCTTTGGGTCTGGTATGTTTATTAAGGGGTACCCCGAACCAAAAAAAATACATGGGGGACCCCCAAAATCTATTACCAGGCCCTCCAGGTCTGGTATGGATATTAAGGGGAACACTGTGCCAAATTAAAAAAAAAATGCCGTAGGGGTCCCCTTAAAATCCACATCCAACCCCTTCATGTCTGGTATGGATTTTAAGGGGAACCCCATGCCCAAAAAAATGGCATCGGGTTCCCCCCCAAAAATCCATATCGGACCCTTATCCGATCACGCAACCTGGCAGGCCGCAGAAAAATAGGGGGACGAGAGAGCGCCCCTCTCCTGAATGGTACCAGGCCATGTGCCCTCAACATGGGGAGGAGGGCCTCATCCGCACAACCCTTGTGCGGTGGTTGTGGGGGTCTGCGTGTGGGGGGCTTATCGGAATCTGGAAGCCCCCTTTAACAAAGGGAACCCCCAAATGCCACCCCTCAATGTGAACTGGTAATAGGGTACATTGTACCCCTACCATTTCACCCAAAACAATGCCAAATAAAGTTAAAAAAAACACACACACGGCTTGGGATAAGTCCTTTAAGAAAAAAAATTATTCCAGCGCTGTAATCCTTCTACGACACGAACAATACAGCCTCCATAGGAGGCACCCGGCCAAATGACGCGTGACCCGTCCGACAGCTCTTAAATAATTAAGGGCGAGGCTTACGGTGGTTTCCCCGCCCCCTCTGGGTTTTCCTGTTATGCGTCAGAGGGGGACGGGGTCACCCCTAACACGGTGCGCTACTTTACAGGCATACTAAGGACACCCCCAGATATGAAATTTAAAGGAATATTTCACTGTTATTGTTTCACTTTATTGTTTCACTGCTCCCCAAAAAAACTTATTTTTGCATTGATACATGTCCCCTGGGACAGGACCCAGGTCCCCAAATACTTTTTATGACAATAACTTGCATATTAACCTTTAAACACTTGTTACCCGCCCACCGCCATATGACGGCGGGCGGGTAACTCCATTGTCCTGACTGCACGTCATATGACGTGCAGTCATAGAAAGCTGCTAGGGGGGCGCGCCTAGTAACTGAGCTGGGACGTGGAGCTCTGTGTGTAAACACAGAGCTGCACATCCCTGTCAGGGAGAGAGGAGACCGATTGTGTCCCTTGTACATAGGGACACAATCGGTCACCTCCCCAGTCACCTCCCCTCCCCCCACAGTTAGAACACAAACTAGAAGAAACATTTAACCCCTTCCCTGCCCCCTAGTGGTTAACCCCTTCCCTGACAGTTACATTTATACAGTTATCAATGCATATTTATAGCATTGTTCACTGTATAAATGTAAATGGTCCCAAAAATGTGTCAAAAGTGTCCGATGTGTCTGCTATAATGTCCCAGTCCCGAAAAAAAATCGCAGATCGCCGTCATTCCTAGTAAAAAATAAAATAAAATAAAAAATCATAATTATGTACCGTATTTTGTAGGCAATATAACTTTTGCGCAAACCAGTCACTATACGGTTATTGCGATTTTATTTTTTACATTTTTTTACCAAAAATATGTAGAAGAATACGTATCGGCCTAAACTGAGATAAAACATGTTTTTTTTTTTAAATGGGATATTTATTATAGCAAAAAGCAAAAAATATTGGGCCAGATTCACGTACATCTGAGCATTATTGGACCGGCGTAGCGCACGACCTTTACGTTAGACTGGCGCAATGTAGCGGCGCAATCACTCTATTCTCGTTGGTTTTACGCAGAATTTTGCGCCTGTGCAACGTTATTTCTGAGGTGCAAGGCGGAGTAATACAAATTGGGAAGGACGTGGGCGTGTTACATTGAAATGAGCCGTGACCCCATGAAAATGAAGGGCCGGCCGGCTCGCGCATGCGCGTTTGAAGCAGACCATGGTCAGCACCTCTGTGCGCATGCTCACAACTCTGGAACGACGCAATCAGTGAAATTGGAAGTAGACTAGGGCAAAATAGTTAATAGACAGCATAAAAAAACAGACAGAAACGCACTTCCTTTGCAAAAGTACATCCCTTTGTATCCCTCCCTATACAGCAAGGTGCTTTTGTTCTGTTGTTAGTTGCGTTGTGATTTGTCTTTGTGATATTTGTGGACTGTGTGATCTAGTGTTTGTTAGAAGATATTTGAAAGTGATTTTTGGTGACTGGTTGTGAGAATTTTTGGTTGATAGTTTTTTGGTTGTTTGTTTTCTTGCTTGATTTTTCCTGCTTGTTTTTGTGAGTGATTTTTGCTGATTGTTTGGGAGAGAGTTTTTGTATGAGTATGACTGAGAGAAAGAGGAAGTTAAATCTTACTTTGGGGGAGAAACAAATTCTTGCCCGGGCCATTTCCCAATATGGGCGTTTCCTCCACGGCCTGGAGAGTGCCAACACCACCCCGGATAGGAGGCGTGATATCTTGCAGCACATTACTGATGAGGTGAATGCATCGGGGGGGGGGGGGGGGGGAGACCCGGAAACGGTCGGGGATTGAAAAGAAGATCAATGATCTCCGGCGTCTGGTCAGAAAGAAGCTGGCCAAAATGGTAGCCCATGCCAGGGCCACAGGAGGGGGCCCACCATGCCCTGTTAGGCTGACAGCGGAGGAGCATGCGGTGGCCCAGACCTTTCATAGACAACAGTTGGAGGGCCTGCCCGGCTATGACTCAAGTCATGAAGGCGTGATGCCAGGTAAGGTTTTTTTGCCCTATCAGGTGTGTAGCATGTGTGGGGGAGGGGGTGAAAGGGAATATGTGGCAAGTGTTTGGATCTTCCAACCTGTGAATGTTATGTGTCATCCACAGATGAGCAGGAGGGTGCTGGGCCATCTGGGCTGACCGCACCATCCCAGGGACAACAGCCTGATGAGGACCCCCCGACAAGGCCGGAGTCCTCAGAGGAGGTTGAGGAGGAGAAGGATGTCATGTCAGCCAGTGGATTGCTGTTTTTGGAGGAGTCTTCCTCTCTGGCTGGCAGCAGCCAGCCCTCCATAAGGGCTAGCCCCTCCCATTCCTCCCCCAACAGGGCTCCTCTCCCAAGGGCCTCCCCTTCTCCCCAGCCAGAAGCCTCAGCTGGAGGCAGGAAGTCGTCCCAGAAGACCAGGGGGGTGGCCAAGCTTCTGCCCGCCAATCTGAGAAGGAACCAGGCCCTTCAGACCCGCCATCTGGGACAGGTCAGCCAGACTTTTGGGCGGATGGAGGAGAGCCTGTCCTCCATAAAGGATACGCTTGGGGACCTGGACTGCCACTCCCGGGCTCTTTCAAACTGCCTAAACGCCTCAGACATACAGCAACGTTGGGCAGGATGTGAGGGCCCTACAGGCTATCCAGGCCAACACGGCAACACTAGGTGCTGGCCTGAACAGAATTGCCGTGGCCTTGGAGGGCAGGCCGCCAGGTGGGCAGAGACCAGGGGCTGCTCCTCCTTTCCCAGATTACCCCCCCTCCCCATGATTCTCCCCTGAGGATTTTGAGTTTTTCCCCCTTTTTTTTGCTGGAAATTTTTTTTTTTGCTGGACATTTTTTTTTTCCTGATGTGAATGTTTTTGGAATGTGGGGGTGATATTCCTGCCGGCAAAGGGGTGTCACCCTCAGTTTTGGTGGAGAAGGGTTCCCCAGGACCAGTGAGAAGTGATTCCCAGGTCCGTGTGAATGGTGTATGAATGTACAGTGACATAATTGGAGCTGTGGCGTGGCGTTGCTGCTCACAAGCCCAGCATGGTGGGCTTGTGCTAATCCAATTAGATGAGGATGTGATGTGTCTGTGCTAGGGACCACAGTGGTGTGCATGCTTGCATTCTCATTGTGCCATGATTAATGTGTGTGTTTAACGTGCAAAGATGCCTAATGTGTGCTGTCTCCTGACTGCACTTCCCTCAGAAGATGGGGTAACCTCGGTTAGGGGGGGATTGTCTGGTTCAGGGGTCAGGTCATCACGTAGGTCAATCTGCAGGCCCTTTCTCACTGCAAAGTTGTGCAGAATGCAACATGCACCGATGATCTGGCACACAAAGTTTGGGGAATACAACAGGGTACCCCCAGACTTATCCAGGCATCAGAAACGTGACTTCAGGAGGCCAAAGGTGCGCTCCACCACTGCACGTGTTTGGGCTTGGGCTTCATTGTATTTTTCCTCTCCTGGGGTTTGGGGGTTCCGGATAGGAGTCATGAGATGGGGTCCCAGTGCATATGCAGAGTCACCTGTAAGGAAAAACACAGGAGGATGTTAGTCATGCATGTGCCCCTTGTGATGTGTGCATCATGGGGGGGACAGCCATGCCTGCCATCCATGTCACTCACCAACCAGCCAGCTGTCCCCATACACGTTCTGTTTGAATTCCATTGGGATGGGGCTCTGATTGTATATGTAGCTGTCATGGCTGGATCCGGGGTGTTTGGCACGGACGTGCCATATGAGGCCTTGGGCATCGACTATCACCTGTACGTTGATGGAATGCCAATGCTTCCGATTGCGGTATATGTGCTTTGTCTCATGGGGGGGCTGGAGTGCCACATGTGTGCAATCAATGGCCCCCACGGTGCATGGGAATCTGGCAATTCTGTAGAAATCTGTCATTGCCTTCAGCCGCAGCTCCTTAGTGGTTGGTTTGATGATTTGGTTGGCCATGCGTCTGAGGATTGCAGGGACAACCTGGTGCACACATCTGCTCATGGAGGATTGTGACATCCCAGCCACCACTCCACTTGTTCTTTGAAAAGAGCCACTGGCAAGGAAATGGAGTGTTGCCATGACCTTGACCAGTGGCTGCACTGCATGTGAGCGGTGTGTTGGGCTGTTGATGTCATCCTGCAGGGTTATGGTTAATTCCAGGATGGCATGAGGGGAGAATCTGAAGATGCGATACACCTCAGAATCACTCATGCCAAAGAAGTCTATGCGTGTGCGGTATATCCTCTCCTGTGCCCTCCTCCTTCTTTGCTCCTCTAAAGTCAGTAGTATAGCTATGAGCGAGGATGTCCCTGGCATGTTGGCATACAGATTGTTGGGCAACACGTGTGACTGCTCTGCTCCTCACTAACGGTGTTGCTTTCTCTGACATGTAGACGAATTGTCTAATTTTAGACCACCTTTTATATGGTCTAATTTTAGACAGGCTGTGCAGCTGTTGCGCACAGCGCGTAGCCTGCGCTGCACCAACGTTCTTTTGTGGATCCCCGTAACTCCCTCATTAGCATATTTGAATAGCAAATCAATGGTGTGTCTAGCGCAGTTTTGCGCGGACGGATACGCCTGTCTAACGAAATTACGCTGGAAAAAAAATGTAGATTTCTTGCGTATCTCGTTTTGGGGATACGGAGTATCGAAACGCATGTGCAAATTTTGACTTATGCCGCGCATCTCCTGTTACGCCGGCGTAATCGCTCTGTGAATCTGGGCCATTGTGTCTTTTTTCAAAATTGTCGCTCTTTTTTTGTTTATAGCGCAAAAAATAAAAACCGCACGGGGAGCGATTAAATACCACCAAAAGAAAGCTCTATTTGTGGGAAAAAAAAGGACGTCAATTTTGTTTGGGAGCCACGTCGCACGCCCGCGCAATTGTCAGTTAAAGCGACGCAGTGCCGGAAGCTAAACTTTTGTCTGGGCAGGAAGGGGATGTAGGTGCACAGTAGGCAAGTGGTTAAAATTAGCACTTTTGATTTCTCCCATAGACTTTTAAAGGGTGTTCCATGGCTTTTGAATTTACTGCAAACACCCCAAATTGTTCGCTATTCGGCAAACGGGCAAACAACCAATGTTTGAGTCTGATGCCGCGTACACACGATCACTTTTTGTGATGAAAAAAAACGACGTTTCAAGTGATGAAACAAAACGACGTTTTTCAAACTTCATTTTTCAAAACGACGTTGCATACACACCGTCGTTTTTCCAAAATGCTCTAGCAAAGCGTGGTGACGTACACCACGTTCGACGGCACTCTGTTCCATTGAAGCTCCGTCTCATAACTTGCCTCTGAGCATGCCAGTCGTGGCTGTGTGTTGAGTTATTTTGAGGAGACAGCAAATTTACACTGTTATACAAGTTGTACACTCACTACTTTACATTGTAGCAAAGTATAATTTGTTCAGTGTTGTCACATGAAAAGATATAATAAAATATTTGCAAAAAAAAAATTGTATATAAGCTGTAAATGTAATGCCTAATTGCAAAAATGTGGTATTGAATAAACGTTTGATCGGTTTTCCTAAACAAGAGCAAAAAACATCTGCATTTTCTGTTGAATCATTATTTTAACATTTGTTCATTGTAAAACAAACTAAGCAAATAAAACCAGACTTAAGATATTTGCTAAATGATGCATGCACAATCTTGTAGAATTGTTCATACCTGAGTACATTTATTATATTCTGATACATTAATATTGCAAAGGCAAGTGCTTCATAGTGAAAATGCATTTCTATATTATTTTCATCATTGTAAAAAAAGGTGGTAGAGTGTTTGTATATCAAATAAAAAATGATTAATTTAAAGACTTTTTTGTCATTTTTAACCACTTCAATACAGTGCACTTAAACCCCCTTCTTACCCAGACCAATGTTCAGCTTTCGATGCTCTCACACTTTGAATGACAATTACTCAGTCATGCAACACTGTACCCAAATAAAAATTGCGTCCTTTTTTTCATACAAATAGAGCTTTCTTTTGGTGGTATTTAATCACTCGTGTTTTTTTTATTTTTTGCGCTATAAATAAAAAAAGACGGTAGATTTTGTGAAAAAAATGCATTTTTCTTTGTTTCTGTCATAAAATTTAGCAAATTAGTATTTTTTCTTCATAAACGGGTGACTGGGCAGGTCACTGGTGGGTGACAGGTGACAGGGCAGGTCACTGGTGGGTGACGGTGACAGGGTACGGTCACTGGTTGGTGACGGTTTCACCGCTGATGGCAGTCTATTTATGTGACAGGTGCACTTTATAGGTGACTGTTGGGTGACTGGTGACAATTGGGGGGGGGGGGGGGTGGCAAAGGGACAGATGTGGTGTTTGTGCAGACACTACACTAACACAGAACTGTAACTCACTGCTTCTAGCTCTTCTCTCCTCACACTGGAAATGATGTGTGAGGGGAGAAGAGCTGGTAACAGTTAGTTACAGCTCTTTGTTTACACTAGTGATCAGAGCTGATCACGTAGTACACAGCCCTGACCAATGACTGTGTACCATTGTCGGTGACGAGCAGTGTTCCCGGGAACACGCTGCCACCAACGGGCACGATCGCAATCGCTCACACGCGCCGTGCACTTTGGGGGTGTTGCCATGCGTGACCAGCCGTGACTTCATCACGGCCGATCACATGGTTAACAGCGCATCCGCGCCGTTGTTCACCGCTGTCAGTAGCGAGCGGTGTCTCCGTGACACACCGCTACCGACAGTATTAGTAGTAAAAAAAAAAAAATAATAAAAATGCAATAAAACTATCCCTTATTTTGTAAACGCTATAAATTTTGCGAAAACCAACCGATAAATGCTTATTGCGATTTTTTTTTACCAAAAATACGTAGAAGAATACGTATCGGCCTAAACTGAGGAAAAAAAAATGTTTTTTTTATATATTTTTGGGGGATATTTATTATAGCAAAAAGTAAAAAATATTGCATTTTTTTAAAAATTGTCGCTCTATTTTTGTTTATAGCGCAAAAAATAAAAACCGCAGAGGTGATCAAATACCACCAAAAGAAAGCTCTATTTGTGGGGAAAAAAGGACACCAATTTTGTTCGGGAGCCACGTCGCACGGCCGCGCAATTGTCAGTTAAAATGACGCAGTGCCGAATCGCAAAAAGGGGCAAGGTCCTTTACCTGCATTTTGGTCCGGGTCTTAAGTGGTTAAAAATCTACTGATTGGAAAATCAAATGGATGTTTTAAAAAATATTTTTTTTTTAAACTTTTTGCTATAAAAAATATCCCCAAAAATGTTTTTACATTTCAAATTTCTTCATCAGTTTTGGCTAATATATATTCTTCTACGGGGTAGTTTTGTGGGCAATTCCACTATCCTGGTGGTCCAGGGCCTTTAAAAATGTGATAGGTAGTCAGGAAATTAGATGTGTAATTTTTGGTCCTAGAATGCCTGAAAGTGCTTCTTTGATGTTTGGCCTCTGTATGCTATATTTTTCGTTAAAAAAAATCGCAATAAGCATTTATTGATTGGTTTGTGCAAAAGTTACTGGCCCAGATTCACAGAGCGATTACGCCTGCGCAACTGGTGTTGCGCGTGCGTAAGTCTAAATGTGCGCGTGCGTTTAGATGCGCGCGATTCAGAAAACGATTTACGCCAGAAATCTACTTTTTTTTGTCCGGCGTAATTTCGTTAGACAGACGCATCCGTCCACGCAAAAAAGCGCTAGACACACCATTGATTTGCTAGTCAAATATGCTAATGAGGGAGTTGTGGGGATCCACAAAAAAACGCAGTTGCTGCGCAGGCTACGCGATGTGCGCAACAGCAAAATGTCCTGTCTAAAGTTAGAGCACCTAAAAGCTGGTCTAAATTTTGAAAAAACGTCTACATCTCACAGAAAGCAACCCCGTCCTGAGGAGCAGACCACACACACGTGTTGCACTACAATTTGACTGCCAACATGCCAGGGGCATCGTCGCTCATAGCTGCACTAGTGAATTTAGATGACCAAAGAAGGAGGAGGGCACGGAGGATGGCACGGGAGAGGGTATACCGCACACGCATAGACCTCTTTGGCATGAGTGATTCTGAGGTGTATCGCATCTTCAGATTCCCCCCTCATGCCATCTTGGAATTAACCACAACCCTGCAGGAGGACATCACCAGCCCAACACACCGCTCACATGCAGTGCAGCCACTGGTCAAGGTCCTGGCAACACTCCATGTCCTTGCCAGTGGCTCTTTTCAGCGTACAAGTGGAGTGGTGGCTGGGATGTCACAATCCTCCATGAGCAGATGTGTGCACCAGGTTGTCCCAGCAATCCTCAGACGCTTGGCCAACCAAATCATCAAACCCACCACTGAGGAGCTGCGGCTGAAGGCAATAACAGATTTCTACAGAATTGCCAGATTCCCACGCACCATCGGGGCCATTGATTGCACACATGTGGCACTCCAGCCCCCCCTGGAGACAGAGCACATGTACCGCAATCGGAAGAATTGGCACTCCATCAACGTACAGGTGATAGTTGATGCCCAAGGCCTCATATGGCATGTCCGTGCCAAACACCCCGGATCCACCCATGACAGCTACATCTACAATCAATGCCACATCCGAATGGAATTCGATCAGAACGTGTATGGGAACACCTGGCTGGTTGGTGAGTGACATGGGAGTCAGGCATGACTATCCCCTCCCGTGATGCACACCTCACAAGTGGCACATGCATGACTAACATTCTCCTGTCTTTTCCCTTCCAGGTGACTCTGCATATGCACTGGGACCCCATCTCATGACTCCTATCCGCAACCCCCAAACCCCAGGGGAGGAAAGATACAATCAAGCACACATCAAAACCCGAGCAGTGGCCCTTTGGCCTCCTGAAGTCACGTTTCCGATGCCTGGATAAGTCTGGGGGTACACTGTTGTATTCCCCAAACTTCGTGTGCCATATCATTGTTGCATGTTGCATGCTGCACAATCTCGCAGTGAGGAAGGGCCTGCAGGTTGAGCTACGTGATGACCTGACCCCCCAACCAGACAATCAACCCCTAACCGAGGATACCCCGTCTTCTGAGGGAAGAGCAGTTAGGAGACAGCTCACATTGGGCATCTTTGCACGTTAAACACACACATTAATCATGGCACAATGAGAATGCATGCATGCACACCACTGTGGTCCCTAGCACACACACCCCACATCCTCATCAAATTGGATTGGCACCAGTCCACCATGCAGGACTGGTGAGCAGTAACGCCACGTCAAGGCTCCAATTATGTCACTGTACATTCATACACCAATCACACGGACCTGAGGATCACTTCTCCCTGGTCCTGGGGAACCCTTCTCCACCAAAATTGAGGATGACACCCCTTTTCCAGCAGGAATGTCACCCCCACATTCAAACACCATGCACAACCCAAAATTTTTAAAAAATGTCAGCAAAAAAAACAAAAATGCAAAAAATGTCAGCAAAAAAAACAAAAATGCAAAAAATGTCAGCAAAAAAAAAAAAAATGCTAAAAATGTCAGCAAAAAAAAAAAATGCCAAAAATGTCAGCCCAAAAAAAAAAAGGGGGAAAAAAAAATTAGTGCCCTCTGCGTGAGCCACGCCTGGGGCGCCCCCGGCCCCTCAGGGGAGACTCATGGGGGAGGGGCAAACCCGGGGAAGGAGGAGCAGCCCCTGATATCTGCCCACCAGGCGGCCTGCCCTCCAAGGCCACGGCAATTCTGTCCAGGGAAGCACCAATTGTTGCCGTGTTGGCCTGGATAGCCTGGGTAAGGGCCCTCACATCCTGCCCAACGCCTGCTGTTGTAGTCTGCAGTTCATTTAGGCAGGTTGTGAAAGCCCGGGAGTGGGAGTCCAGGTTACCCAGCGTATCCTTCATGGAGGACAGGCTCTCCTCCACCCGCCCAAAAGTCTGGCAGAGCTGTCCCAGATGGCGGGTCTGGAGGGCCTGGTCCCTTCGCAGACTGGCGGGCAGGAGATTGGGCGCCCCCCTGGTGCTCTGGGATGACATCCTGCCTCCAGCTGATGGTTGTGGGCGGGGAGAAGGGGAGGCCCTTGTGAGGGGAGCCATGTTGGGGGAGGAGGGGGGGGGCTCCCCCTTAGGGAGGGCAGGCTTCTGCCAGCCAGAGGGGAAGAGTCCGCACAAACCACTCGTCCAGTGCCTGACTCCTCCTCCTCCTGATCGTCCTCCTCCTCATGATTCCCCTCCTCCTCATGATCGTCCTCCTCCTCATGATCGTCCTCCTCCTCTCGAACCTCCTCCGCGGACTGTGGCCTTGTTGGGGGGGGCCTCATTAGGCTGCTGTCCTGGTGTTGGAGCGGTCAGTCCAGATGGCCCTGCACCCTCCTGCACATCTGTGGATGACACAAACCATTCACAGGTTGGAGGATCCACACACTTGCCACATATTCCCTTTCACCCCCTCCCCCACACATGCTACACACCTGATAGAAAAAAAAACCTTACCTGGCACCGCGGGGACCGGACTTGTGTCAAAGCCTGGCAGGCCCTCCACTTCATGCCGGTGAAAGGACAGGGCCACCACATGCTCCGTCGCTGTAAGCCTAATACGGCATGGTGGGCCCCCTCCTGTGCCCCTGGCATGGGCATGCATTGCGGCCAGTTTCTTTTTCGCCTGACGCCGGAGATCATTTATTTTTTTGTCGATCCCAGACCGGGTCCGTGTCTCCCCCTCCCCCGATGAATTCACCTGCTCCGTGATCCTATCCAATATCTCCCTCCTCCTGGCCGGGGTGGTGGTGGCACTCTGCGGGCCGTGGAGAAAACGGCCATACTCGCTAACGGCCCGGGCAAGAATTCTTTTTTCCCCCACAGTAAAATTGAGCTTTCTTTTTCTCTCAGTCATACTTCCAAACAAACTCACTACCAGTCACCAAAAAACAGTCACAAATACAAGCACAACCAATCAGGCAAGAACACACACAAAGAGAAAAAGAACACCCAAAAATCACACTAGCACTCAGCAAGAAACAGTCACAAAAAAAAATAAAGCAAGAAAACAAACGAACAAAAATATATCAATCAAACAAACAGTCTCTCAAAGACTTATCAAATACACTTTCACAAATATACCAACAAGCACTTGATCACACAGAACACTAATCTGACAACTACAAGACACACTGCAACGAACAACAGGAACAAAAGCACTTGGTTAAATGGGAAGGGACACAAAGGGATGTACTTTTGCAATGCAAGTGCGTTTGTGTGTGTCTATTTATGCTGTCTGCGTAGTTCACAACGTTGCCCTAGTTTCCAATTTCACTAATTGCGCCGCTCCCGAGTTGTGAGCATGCGCACAGCGGAGCTGACATGGTCTCGTTCAAGCGCGCATGCACGAGCCGGCCGGCCCTTCATTTGCATGGGGTCACGGCTCATTTCAATGTAACACGCCCACGTCCCTCCCAATTTGTATTACTCCTCCTTACGCCTCTGGAAAAAACCTTACGCTTGCGCAATTTCCTGCGCAAAAGCTACGTGAATCGGGGGATTACGCGGCTATATGGCGCAAGTCTAACGTAATGGCGGTGCGCTACGCCGGACCGATAATGCGCCGATGTACGTGAATCTGGGCCATAGCGTTTACAACATAGGGGGTCGTTTTATGGCATTTTTATTAATATATTTTTTTTACTAGTAATGGCGGAGATCAGCGATTTTTTTTCGGTACTTCGACATTATGACAGACACGTCAAACACTTTTGACACATTTTTGGGACCATTGGCATTTTTATAGCGATCAATGCTATAAAAATAATAAAAAATTGTGAAAAAAGGAGTATAAAGGCGCCCTTCCACCTTCTCACACCCCATGCGCCAAAGAAAAAAACAAAAAGGGAAAAAAGAGACCCTAAGGCAGCTACTTTCAATAAATAAATAGTGATGTTAAATAATGTTAAATAATTCTGAGTAAACAAAATAGCAGCGCTAAGTTCAGTGACTGAACAAAAATAAATAAAAATAAATAAATATACCACTGTGAAAGAGTGTATCATATATATACAAAAAAAAGTGCATATATATATATATATATATATATATATATATATAAACAGGGCTTTTTTTCTGGGGGAACTTGGTGGAACTCAGTTCCACCACCTTTGGCTCAGACCCTTTGGTGCCCGCTCACCACAATCACTTGTATATAAACATATACATAAGGTGAACTGAGTAATTGTGATTAAATGTTCAAAACGTTCATCCAGTGATCAAAAATAAATTGTAACAAGCCAAGTCTATAAGTGATTCAATTTCAAGTGATTAAACTTTCAGGTGTCCACTTAATCCTCTTGAACAATCTTCTTTAAAACCTTCCACCACACCATAAGTGCTCATATATATATGCACATTTTTTTTAGTATATGTATGATACACTCTTTCACAGGGGTATATTTATTTATTTTTGTTCAGTCACTGAACTTAGCGCTGCTATTTTGTTCACTCAGAATTATTTTACAGTGCTATAAAAATGCATTGGATTACTATAAAAATGCCACTGGCAGGGAAAGGGTTAACACTAGGGGGCGGGGAGGGGTTAAGTATGTTCCCTGGGTGTGTTCTAACTGTAGGGGGGCATTTCTCTCCTGACAGGACCGGGAGCAGTCTGTAACGAGCGATCACGTGCAATCGCGCGAGTCCCCTTTTGGCTGCTGGGCGAGGTGAGGTATAGCTACGTGCTCTTGCCCAGCAGAGTCGACCTGCGGCGGCTGGTCGACAAGCAGTTAAACTGACAACTTTGTGTAAAAGAAAATATATGTTTTCTTCACATTTTCCAAAAACATATGGAAAAAAAAGTCTAATTTTGCCTCATAGAATATATGTTGGCATGTTTGCTTTCCAAAATGAGGTCATTTTGTGGGTAATTCCATTGTCCTGGTGCTCTAGGGCTTTCAAAAACGTGATAGGTCATCAGGAAATTAGATGTATAATTTATGTCCCTAGAACACCTAGAGGTGCTGGGCCTCGGTATGTGTACAGGCGGTAAAAAAAGTCTCACACATGTAGTATCACATGTCATTTGGGGGGTATTTGTACTGTCCTAACATTTCAGGGCCTCAAAAAAAGAGATAGACAGTCAGTATATCAGTATTGATTAATTTTGATACGTAGCATAGCTTATAGACTCTATAACTTTCACACTTACTAAATAATATACACTACTTTGGGTTATTTTTACGAAAGATATGTAGTCATATCAATTTTGGTCTAAATTTATTGTAGCTCTGACATTCTTGTATATTGATGTGTGTTTGCATACTTTAATTCAACGTCTATGGACATTTCTATGTTTAAGTGTTTGGAGCCATCTAGTGGCCAAATACTGGTAATGCAGAGAGATGTTTGTTTCGTTTTTGGTTTCCTTGGAGACAAGGACACACAGGATTGGGAAACAACCCCGGTGGTTCGGGCAAGTGATCTGAGGGTGCCAGAGGGACGGTGGCCGGATTGCAGAGACCGAGAGACATTCATCCAAGCATCATCGGAGGACGAGATCGATCCAGTGGAGCTGAACGGATCGACTGGCCCAGCTGACGGAGAAGCTAGTTGCAGTCACCAGATAAAAGTTACTACACGGAGCTACGATCCAGTGGGTGAGCGGGTCACGGCCCACAGTTTGTTAAATTTCACATGCAGTAAGACTCATATACAGGCCTCACTGGAATTTATAGTTACACGGAGGAGCAGAGCAACTGACATTGAGAAGGCTTGAGGCCTATCTACAGAGATGTATCTTGGCCTAGGCCGACAAGGCCTAGGCCTAGGGCGGCACTTTGCGGGGGGCGGCCACGTTTCGCGGCCCCCCGCACAAAAAAAAACCCCAAACGTCTTCCCGAATAGTGAGGCAGCCACCCGCAGAGATTGCTTGCCTTGCCACGTAGCTGCCGCCTGTCGCGGCTGGCTGCGGTTCTGTATGTGTCACTGTGACTGTACTGTCACGGTGTCACCGCCGCATACTGTGGGGAGCGACTGCCAGTGCCGCCCCCCATAGATCAGGTGCACGGCGTGCACGTTGTTTAGTTGGGGGATGCTCCGCTTCCCAGCCTCTGGACATGTGGACGGACGATGTGATGTGGCCAAGCAGCTTCATGTAACAGGTACACATCGATGAGAGCTCAGAGCTGTATACAGATGTCTGTCTGCTGCACCCACCCCCCCCCCACATACATACAGCATGATGTCTAAGTCTAAATCATCCCCCCTCCCTGCTTATTTACTTTTTTTTTACATGTGAATACATACTGGCTAATAAGCAGGGAGGGGGGATGATTTAGACCTAAACATCATGCTGTACATTCACATGTAAAAAAAAGTTAACTTTTTTTTACATGTGAATACATACAGCATGATGTCTAATTTAAACCAAATCCCCCCCTGCCCCCCCCGCTTACTAACTTTTTTTAAAATGTGAATACATACTGCACGATGTCTGATGTAAAAACATGTATATAACATTACATTCTGCATACTTCAATACTTCCAACATGTACAGTATGCTGTGTTTTTTTTTGGCTCTACATACCGTATTATTGCTATTTTCCACCCGGCTACCGGGTACTCGCTCCCGCGGGAGTAGGCGTTCCTATGCAGAGGCGCAATGTCATGTGAGACTTCGCCCAGATGATTGACGTCCTTGAGAAAAACTTCCCCCAGGCGGATAAGGCGAGTTTCCGAAAGTAGCTGAATGGCGAGTTAGTTCTATAGGGCGCCTGCTCACCAACTAGGAGCCGTGTAGAGCTGACTGCGCAAGCGCCGTATAGAGCCGACTCGCAGTTCGGCTACTTTCGGAAACTCGTGACGCGCCTTATCCGCCGGGGGGAAGTTTTTCTCAAGAACGTCAATCATCTGGACAAAGTCCCACATGACATTGCGCCTCTGCATAGGAACGCCTACTCCCACGGGAGTTAGTACCCAGAAGCCGGGTGGAAAATAGCAATAATACGGTATGTAGAGCCATGTGATTGATGTAAGTATGGAGTAAATGGTGTGTGATTGTGTGTGCTAATTCAGAGAGGAAGAGGTGGAGCCTAAATAGGAAGGGGTGTGGTTTACAGATGACAGTGCGGGTCTAAAATAGGAAGGGGTGTGTCCTTAACAGGAAGTGTGGGTCTTATTTAAATTAGGGGGTGCATGAGTTTAGTCAGGCCTAGGGCAGCACAAAACCTAAATACACCTCTGCCTATCTACTGTGACATCCCAAGCAATGTTAAAATTGTTGTTGCAGTTACACCAGGAGCACTTTCACTTCAATTTAACTCATCAAAAACTGTGGATTACAAATCACAAGGAGTTACTTTAGCTAGCGAAGAAAAGAAGATCCAAGACTAAGTACTTTAAGTGATATCTCACGCATAGCTTATAAAGTAGGGGGAGCTCTCAGGTATAAACCTACATATATGTATACTGTTTTCAAATTGTTTATGTTGAAATCCATTGTGCTGTCGTTTAAGTTGGGATGACAGCACAATTACTGTAATAATTTCTTTGCATATTTAACAGTAAAATATATCTCTGGTTAAAGGGGAGTTCCATCCACAATTTCACTTTTTAAATATAAATACCCCTGTAATACACAAGCTTAATGTATTCTAGTAAAGTTAGTCTGTAAACTAAGGTCCGTTTTGTTAGGTTGTTACAGCATTTACATTTAGTTTATAATCTAGAAATAGACCGTGGCCATCTTAAGTGTGGGCATCATGAAGCCAGACTGTATGACTTCTTGGATTTCAGCTTTGCATATCTCGCACATGCTCAGTGCTGCACACTAGGTTTCAGTCAGGTTTCAGTCAGGTTTGCAAGGACTACTGGGAAACATAATACCTATCCCAGAAACCCTTACACATAGCCTTGTGACTTAATAGCCTAGGCTAATAAGGAGGAGGAAGTAATGAAGGACTACAAAATAAAGGTATTTACAAGCAACAAAATAAATAAAAATTGTCCATTCTGAACACTATGAGATTAGGGCATGCAGCACAGACAAACATAAAAAAATGGGTGGAACTCCACTTTAAGTATCCAGTTGTTGTGGCGTACTGTTTTTCTCCTTCCAGGTGCAGTCAGTGGATCCTGGGGTTACAATACAGGTATTTTGTATTGTCTTACATTGTATTGTATTACATTGCATCACAGCTGTGCCAAGGAGATTGAGCCAAGTTAGTGTGGTTTATTGGTAGAGTGCAGGCCCAAATTAAACCAGCAGCTCCTTCAATGGTCAGTGCTACACGATGAAGAAAAATTACTTAAAAATTACTAATAAAAACTGAAAACTAAACTAAAAATTGTATATAAAAAATACCCAGTGGTGATTAAATATCACCAAAAGAAAACTCTATTTGTGTAAAAAATATATAAAATTTTGTTTAGGTACGGTAATTATCATTCAAAGTGTGAGAGCACCAAAAGCTGAAAATTGGTCTGGGCAGGAAAAAGTGCCCTTTAATGAAGTGGTTAACAACCAGCTATTCTTCACACAGAATTCAAATTGGTTATCATTTTTCAACTGATCTGAATTCGAATTGTTCTGGAAATTTGGAAATTTGTAGGAAATTAATAAACAAAAGGAAACTAAATGAATTCTAAAACGAATCAACAAAATTAAATTAATAACATAATGATCCTATCCAGAACTAAAGGAAAAACAAAAAACAAAATACATTCTGCACACGTCTACTTGTAAAACAGAGCAGATGCTGTTCCCAATTAACAAAAGGGGCATAAGTCCATTTGGTAATTGGGTGCAATCTGCTCCCTGTTTTATGCTATATCTATTAGGCCGCGTACACACAAGGAGACATGTCCGCTGAAACTGGTCCGCAGACCAGTTTCCGCGAACATGTCCGATCGTGTGTACGGCCTAGCGGACAGGTTTCCAGCGGACAAAAGTTTCTAAGCATGCTTAGAAACTTGTCCGCTGGAAACCTATCCATCGGACATGTCCGCTGTTTAGTACGCCTAACCAGCGGACCGAAATCCCCTGCATGCGTCAAATTGATTCGAAGCATTGTACTTCCTTGTTTGCGCACGTCGCGGTGTCAACGTCACCGTCACGTCACCGCGTTCTCTGTCCGCAGAGATTTTGGTCTGATGGTGTGTACACACATTAGACCAAATTATCCCAGGAGACATGTCCGATGAAAACGGTCCACGGACAGTTTTCATCGGACATGTCTCCTCGCGTGTATGCGGCCTTACAGAAATGCCACAGAGCAGTTCATCTGGAGCTGC
Source organism: Rana kukunoris (assembly GCA_029574335.1). NCBI lineage: Eukaryota > Metazoa > Chordata > Amphibia > Anura > Ranidae > Rana > Rana kukunoris. The sequence continues at coordinate 456,758,356 of CM056050.1, forward strand.
ATGCTCCGGATTCCTCTGCCTGACTGCTGATAGTTCACATCCCATATGACATCTGGTCAGTATAGAGCACAGGGCTGGTAGAGGAGCTGTCAGTGGCCATATTTTTAGAGGCTTGTCTCCTTGAGATTTGAGAAAGGAGGGTGTACCCCTGAAACTCATCATAACAATGGAAAACTGCTACTGCATTCTAGCTGCTGATAGCTCCTCAACCAGCTGTGGGTTTACACTGACTAGACACTGTGATGCAAGTGGCCCCTTGTCTTTAGCATCTTTAATCTGAGGGAGCCCAGCTGCTCCAGTCATATTAGCTACATCTTTGACCCTCAGGGATATAGCTAAAGACTATTAAAGGCATGTTGTTCATATGGAGCATGTGAGTGAATTGCTTTTACACATTGCACTTATTAACAAAAAGTTTCATTGTGCTATTCATATGCGCTTCCCCTGTTTATTTTTTTCATTTTCTTGCATTTTTTACCTTCTGTCTGGCACTATTCTCTGCAAATTTTGCACATCTACTACATCCAATCCCGAATAGTAAACTAGTGCAAGCCAATAATAACCAATCTGTCATTTGTTCCTGGAGTAATGGATATTTCTGTAAATGTTTATGCTTTAAGATTTGCTATTAGCATCTGTCTTCTAGATCCACTTTAAATATGTACAAATTATTATGCATAATGAAAAGATAAGCTTAAAACAGAATAACTCAGACTGATTTAAATCATTTCAAACAATGTTATTTTACAGTGTCAGAAGTAACTGGATCTAAATGTTACAGCACAAGCTGTGATCAGTAAATGAAGCAGTACATTTTTAGGCTTTTAAAATTAGATGTTTAGAAACATTAAATTGTCTATGATAAACATTAATTATACAAATGTAGTAAAGAGAGTAGGGTTTGGTATACTTAGGGCCAGATTCTCAGAGGCGCTACGACGTATTGCCGTTTTTTTCCCCGGGTATCTATGCGAGTGAATTAGGCATGTGCAAAAGTGAAAAATTAGTTTTGTTTCGTTTCAATTCGTCATTTAATACATTTCGTTAAGTTAGGTTCGTTACATGTGTTGAATTCGTTTTCGGAATTCATTCGTTTTCGACCGAATTTCGAAAAATACGGTTGAAATCGAAAATATTTCGACCGTTTTTCGAATTCGTTCGTTTTCGACCGAATTTCGAAAAAAAAAAACGGTCGAAATCGAAAATATTTCAACCAGATTAGAAAACAAATAGTCTCTTTTCAAATTTTTTTTTTCGAATAAAATTCGAAAATATTTATTTTTTTTTTTTTCGAATTCCGATCGAATTTAGTCCGCGGGTATTCGATTCGGAATTCGAAAAAAAAAAATCGATTTCGACCTTTTTTTTTTTTTTTTTTTTTCGAAATTCGGTCGAAAATGAACGAATTCCGAAAACGGTCGAAATTTTTCGCTAATATAGCAATTCGGGAATTCGTATGCATCCGAATGTCCGAATAATGGAAAATTCGTCCGAATTTCGATTCGGAACGAAACGAAATGCACATGCCTACGAGTGATTCTTAGAATCACTTTGGCATAGATACGGGTGAAGATCCGACAAGTGTAATTGTATTACACTTGCGGATCGTAGATGTAATGACAACTCCGGCCACTAGGTGGCCTTTATGTTATTTTCTCATTTGCCTATGCAAATGAGGCTAATACGCCGATTCCCGGACGCTTTTACGCCGCCTCGTCGTCGCTTACGTCGTTTTCGTCCGCGTAAGGTTACCCCTGCAAAGATGTGGAGTAACCTTACTCAGTACAGTCAGATGCCGTCGGGTGCCGTCGGATGCCATGTTAAGTATGGCGTCGGGTCAGCGTCGGCTTTTTCCGTCAGTTACGTCGTTTTACTAAGTCGTTCGCGAATAGGGCATTGCGTAAGTGACGATCACGTCGTTTTGACGTCGGTTTCACCGACGCTTTCCGACGTGAGCTGGAGCATGCGCACTGGGCTTTTTGCCCGGCCGGCGCATGCGCAGTTCGATCAACGCGGGGGCGCTCTTAATTTAAATACAAGCCGCCCTCTTTGAATTACGCGGCCTTACGCTGGGCCATTTACTCTACGCATCCGCAAACTACGGAGCAAGTGCATGGAGAATACGGCACTTGCTCTGTTAAGTTGCGGCGGCGTAGTGTAAATGGCTTACGCTACGCCAGCGAAAATGTATGAGAATCTGGCCCTTAGGTTCTATAGTAAAGTGCAATTTCTGGTCATAAAGATCCCAGATCCAGCTCACCGCTGATTGCATCTTGTCTTGTTCATGTTTGCTAAGCAGATTTTGGAAGCCATTGGGCCAGATTCATCAAGAGTTACGACGGCGTATCTCGAGATACGCCGCGTAACTTCTAAAATGCGCCGGCCTATCTTTTTTCTGTATTCAGAAAACAAGATACGCCAGGATTGAGCTAAGATACGAGCGGCATAATTGTATTATGCCGTCGTATCTTAGTTGCATATTTACGCTGGCCGCTAGGTGGCGCTTCCGTCGATTTACGCATCGAATATGTAAATTAGCTAGATACGCCCATTCACGAACGTACGCCCGGCCGTCGCAGTAAGATACGCCGTTTACGTAAGGCCTTTTTTCAGGCGTAAAGTTATTCCAACACAAAGATGGCGCAGCCAATGCTAAGTATGGACGTCAGGACCGCGCCAAAATTTTTAAATTTTACGTTGTTTGCGTAAGCTGATTCAGAATGGGGTTTGGCGTAAGTTATGTTCACGTTGTTTTCATTGACTATTTTGACGTGATTTGGAGCATGCGCACTGGGATATGTCCACGGCTGGTGCATGCGCAGTTCGTTCGGCGCGTCATTTACGTCGGGTTACCGTTCATTTCAATACAACACGCCCCCTACCTGCTAATTAAAATTGCGCGCGGATACGCCGGCCCATTTACGCTATGCCGACGCAACTTGCACTTGCCTGTAAAAGTTGCGGAGGCGTAACATAAATAGGATACGTTACGCCTGCACAAAGATATGCGCTCCTACGTGAATCTGGCCCATTGTGTGCAAAGTGCTGCATATCCTGTAGGGTATAATTATAGTTTATGTCACTTTTTGGATAGAGTGGCTTTTGGAGTGGATAGAGTGGCTTTTGGCTTAGAACCCTTGCTTATTTTTTTTACTGCCACCTGTGTCTCCATTAGTGAGGTTTCCTAATAGAATTACTAGACAGAAAAAATAGTGCTTCTAACTCTTCCAGACTGTATAAAAAAAATAAAGCTGGCCAAACACAAACTGAATGAAAAATATTTATACAGTGTGGATGGACGAATCTCCAGTTTCAGGTATTGTATTTTCACAATATCCTAACCACATCCATGTCTCGTTGGATGCAGCCACTGTTTGACCAAATATTTCCTGCCTAATTACGTTATTTTTTTCATTTAAAGGATGCTGCATTAAATGGTGGTGACTGCTCCTACCACTGATCGAATGTTTTCCAGTTCATTAAGAAGTTCATGGCCAGCTTAAGGGAAAAAGTTTTGGCTGGACATACTCTAAAGCCCCTTTCACACAGGCTTTCCAATCAGGGCCCCCTGTCATTTTTTCAGGCGGACCTGATAGGATCATCCATTCACCCCTATGGAGCCGCTGACATATGCAGTGATCTTGTCCGTGACATCTAGATGGATACTGACCCTATTTTCCACCCATTTGGCAGATGGGATCTGTTGGAATCAGATGAGATTGGATAAAAATGGGCAGGCGGTCCGTTTTCATCCAATCTCCCCATAGAGGAGAGCGGGGCAGGTTCATCTCAGCACAGTGAGCAAAGATGGACCTGTCATCCGCCTGCTCAGTGGGCCATCAACAAATCGAACCCCCGCTGAGCAAAGTGAAGTCTGCCATGCAGACCGCCCGTATGAAAGGACCCTTTATCCTATTCATAATTGTCAGGAAGATTGCTTCAACCTGTGTTGAATAGGTTTGTTTGGAAATATATCTGTCAAATATATCTGTCAAGTGTGAGCACCCTCACAAACACAAGCCATTTAGGCACTGTTGTTTAATCATTGCACTTTAAAGTGGTTATAACTCAAAAAAAAGCTTCTGTCCCTTTAAGCCATAAAGGCGTAAACTGACCACTTTATCGTAGCTGCTGATCTCTATAGCTGGTTTAGGTGCCTCCATCATCCAGCTGTCTGTCTCTTCCTTAGTCTGTGTGAGAGTCAATCTCCTCCCTGCCTCTCCCCTCTTCTCCTGCCTAGATAGAGAAATGCTATTCCCCTAAAGCTACTTTTTCCCTCCTCTTTGTTAACCAGTTCCCACCCAGGCCAATTCTGACATTTCTCTGCTATATGTAAAAATCAATATTATATAAAATATATATTTTTTAGCAGAAACCTTAGAGAATAAAATGGTGGGTGTTGCAATTTTTTATGTCACACAGTATTTGCGCAGCATTTTTTCAAACGCAATTTTGTCGGAAAAAATACACTTTTTTTTTTTTTTTTTTTAACACAAACGCTATATAATACAATATAAAAAAATTACCCAAATGTTTTGTTAGTATAAAAATTACGGAGTGCTGTGAAAATAGATACCAATCATGGAACATTTTAAAATTGTGTATGCCCGCGGAACGGTGCCAAATTACAGTACCTACAAATTTCTATTAGCGATGCTTTAAAAGCCTTTACAGGCTACCATTTGAGAGTTACACAGGAGATCAGGCGCTATACCTCACATGAGTGGGGCATTTAGACATCTGCAATTTGTTTATCAAGTCTATCAATTCGTCCATCAAGTCCAACCTATGTGTGTGATTATACGTCAGTATTACATTTTCGATCCCTGTATGTTGCAGTCATTCAAGTGCTTATCTAATAGTTTTTTTAAAGTACTGATGTGCCCCGCTGAAACCACCGCCTGTGTAAGTGAATTCCACATCCTTGCCACTCTTAAGGTCCATACATACGATCAGATATTCCAACAACAATTGTGTGATGGAAGGGACAATGTAGTTTTGTGTATGTTGGCTAAAAGGTCTGCTGTCTGTATGCAGAACAAGGTCACGGCCAACCCCCTTCAGACAAAAGTCCACGGATTTGTCCGATGGAAGTCAGATCGTGTGTAAGAGGCTTTACAGTGAAGAACCCTCTACGCAGTTTAAAGTTAAACCTCTTTTCTTCTAATTTTATTGAGTGGCCACGTATTTTATTAAACTCCCTTCCGTGAAAATGTTGTATCCCTATTGTGGGGTCACCAGTATGGTATTTGTAAATAGAAATCATATCCCCCTTAAGCGTCTCTTTTCCAGAGAGAATAAGATCAGTGCAACCTTTCTTCATAACTAATATCCTACAGACCCTTTATTAGCTTTGTTCCTCTTCTCTGTACTCGCTCCATTTCTAGTACATCCTTCCTGAGGACTGGTGCCCAGAACTGGACAGCAGACTCCACGTGAGGCCAGACCAAAGTCTTGTAGTGTGGGAAAATTATCGCTTTATCTTTGGTTAATCAAGTTAATCCCCTATTTAATGCATTCCAATATACTGTTTGCTTTGTTAGCAGCAGCTTGACATTGCATTCCATTGCTAAACCTAGCATCTACTAGGACACTCAGGTCCTTTGCATCCTAGATTCCCCCAGAGGTTCAACCTCTAGTGAGTAGATTGCATTCATATATTTGCCACCCAAATGCATTATTTTACATTTTCTACATTAAACCTCCTTTGCCATGTAGTTGCCCACCCCATTAACTTGTTCAGATCTTCTTGCAAGGTTTCCCCATCCTGTGGAGAGGTTATTGCCCTGCTTAGCTTAGTATCATCCGCAATGCAGAGATTGAACTGTTGACCCCATCCTCCAGGTCATTGATGAGCAAATTAAACAGCCCAGCACAATACCCTGGGGGATCCCACTTCCCACCCTTGACCAATCCGAGTATTCCCCATTTATTAGAACCCTCTGAACTTGCCCTTGTAGTCAGTTTTCATTCCATGTACTCACCCTATGATCTATGCCAATGGACCTTACTTTGTACAGTAACATTTTATGGGGAACTGTGTCAAATGCTTTTGCAAAATCCAGATCTACCACATCTACAGGCCTTCCTTTATCTAGATGGCAGTTCAATTCTTCATAGAAGGTTAATAGATTGGTTTGGCAAGAACAATTCTTCATGAATCCTTGCTGATTACTGCTAATGGTACAGTTTTCATAACTAAAATATTGTATAGTCCCTTATCATCCCCTCCAAGAGCTTGCATACTATTGATGTTAGACTAACTGATCTGTAATTCCCAGGGATGTATTTTGGCCCTTTTTTTAGATTGGAATATAAATTCAGAGATTGTAATTTATTTTGTTGAAATTCATTTAATAAAAAATTGACAGATTACATTTCTGTGTGAAGAATAGCTGATTGTCAAGGAGGGGGCCAGGAAACTGGGAAGATTTATTATTTATTTTATTCAAAACTTTTTTTTTACCATCTCGATTTTCTTTTCTTTTCTGTCTTTTTTTCATCAATTTTACTGCTTTCACAAGTGATTGTCATGGATATGCAGTAATGTCTGGCAGCTTACCTTGCTCTCCATGTGTTCACATTAGAGGCCAGACCCTCTCACCTGGCTGTCTTTATCATCTCTCCTTCCTGTGTGACTCCACCCCAGGCCATCCCAGGAACTCTATATTAACCAGTGCACTGCAGGTCTGCCTTGCTGATCAACGTTGTTTGTTAAGTATTGTGTGTTTGGGTTCCTGCTTGCCGTGTGCTATGTTTATCTCTGTGTACTGATCTTGGCTTGTCCCTGACTTCTCCTGTTTGCCTGTGACCCTGACCCTTGGCCTGTCCCTTGTTTATGTTTGTCGCTCCGACCTTGGCTTAACCCTTCACTATCTCTTGTGTCCTGAGTGGCTGCTTCCCCTCTCTCCCTACAGAGCGTGACCTAAGGGACTCTGGGGGCCGCAACCTGGATTCAGTTGCAGCTAAGGCCATCTTCACCACTAGAGGCTCTGGTGAATACCAACTGGATCTTAGACTCCACGCCCTGGGGAATCTTGGGCTCAAGCTTCCTGTGGGATCCCTGTTTGTGCTCCAATGGACCTGTCCTCCATACCCACTTTGTGATCCATCCACAGCAGTCTGCTATAGGGTTCACTACCTTGTGGTGCATTCCTGACTCCAACGGGGTGCATCTGTCATCTGGCCACAGGTGACCTGACAGGGATAAACAATCAACCGATCGATCCTTCCTGCAATCAACCGACCAATCTTTTCTTACTTTGATCCTTCCTGTGATTGGCGAACTGATTCTTTCTGCAATAGACTGACCAATCCTTCCTGTGATTGACGACCAATCCTTACTTTGACCAATTTTTCCTTGCATCGATTGATCCTTCCTTCCTATTTTTGATCCTTTTTCCCTTCATTATTTTTGTGCTGATAATTTTTTGCAATGTTAATTTTCCTTTTCCATATAGTATAATACCTGGTTGATCCTGCCTGTTCCTGTCAGTAATTTCTTTTTTTATATTGGAAATACACCACCACAGGACGAAGCTGTGGGTGTATAGACTAACATACTGATGACTGAAATAGGATATATTTGGAAGAAATTCTAGACGTTATAGGCACCAATATATTAAAAAACGTTTTTATTTATAACAAATATACAAAATGTATTTAAAAACATATAAAAGAAGATTTTATAAACATTAATTGATACAACCAACTCTAACCACTGAGTCAGGGTCAGTGGATGTGCAAACCACTGGATATATGCCTTAGCAAAGTGGGAGAGAAATAGCGGGCCAGATTCACGTACATTGGCGCATATTTTGATCAACGTAGCGCACCTCCTTTACGTTAGATCGGCGCAATGTAGAGGCGCAATCACTGTATCCTCGTAGTATTTGCGCAGAAATTAGTGCCGGTGTAACGTAAATTCCGAGGCGTAAGGCGGAGTAATTCAAATTGGGAAGGACGTGGGCGTGTTTCATTGAAATGAGCCGTGACCCCATGCAAATGAAGGGCCGGCCGGATCGCGCATGCGCACATGAAGCAGACCATGGTCAGCACCTCTGTGCGCATGCTCACAACTCGGGAACGGTGCATTCAGTGAAATTGGAAGTGGACCCGGGAAACTTAGTGAACTACGCAGACAGCATAAATAGACAGACACAAACGCCCTTCCTTTGCAAAAGTACATCCCTTTGTATCCCTTCCTATACAGCAAGGTGCTTTTGTTCTGTTGTTTGTTGCGTTGTGACTTGTCTTTGTGATATTTGTTGACTGTTTGATCTAGTGTTTTGTAAAATATATTTGATAGTGTCTGGTGACTGGTTGTGAGACTTTTTGGTTGATAGATTTTGTTTGTTTGTTTTGTTGCTTGATTCTTCCTGCTTGTTTTTGTGTGTGATTTTTGGTGATTGTTTGGGAGAGAGTTGTTGTATGAGTATGACTGAGAGGAAGCGCAAGAGCAATTTTTCTTTGGGGGAGAAACAAATTATTGCCCGGGCCCTTACCCAATATGGCCGTTTCCTTCACGGCCCGGAGAGTGCCAACACCACCCCGGCCAGGAAGAAGGAGATTTTGCAGAACATTACCGACCAGGTAAATGCATTGGGGGGGGAGACCCGGACACGCGAGGGGATCGTAAAGAAAATCAATGATCTCCGGCGTCTGGTCCGAAAGAAGCTGGCCAAAATAGCAGCCCATGCCAGGGGCACTGGAGGGGGCCCACCATGCCCTGTTAGTCTGACAGCGGAGGAGCGTGCGGTGGCCCACACCTTTAATAGATAACAAGTGGAGGGCCTGCCTGGCTATGACTCCAGTCAGGAGGCCGTGATGCCAGGTAAGGTCTTTTTTTTCCTATCTGGTGTGTAGCATGTGTGGGGTGGGGGGAGGGAATATGTGGCAAGTGTGTGGATCCTCCAACCTGTGAATGTTTTGTGTCATCCACAGATGTGCAGGAGGGTGCTGGGCCATCTGGCCTGACCGCACCATCCCCGGGACACCAGCCTGATGAGGACCCCCGGACAAGGCCGGAGTCCTCGGAGGAGTTGGAGGAGGAGGAGTTTGAGGAGGATGTCATGTCAGCCAGTGGATTATTGTTTTTGGAGGAGTTTTCGCCTCTGGCTGGCAGCAGCCAGCCCTCCATAATGGGTAGCCCCTCCCTCTCCTCCCCCAACAGGGCTCCACTCCCAAGGGCCTCCCCTTTTCCCCGGCCACAACCATCAGCTGGAGGCAGGAAGTCGTCCCAGAAGACCAGGGGGGTGGCCGAGGTTCTGCCCGCCAATCTCAGAAGGGACCAGGCCCTTCAGACCCACCATCTGGGACAGGTCAGCCAGACTTTGGTGCGGATGGAGGAGAGCCTGTCCTCCATAAAGGATACGCTTGGGGACCTGGACTGCCACTCCCTGGCTCTTACAAACTGCCTAAATGAACTGCAGACTACTATGGCAGACTTTGGGCAGGATGTGAGGGCCCTCACCCAGGCTATCCAGGCCAATACAGCAACACTAAGTGCTGGCCTGACCAGAATTGCCGTGGCCTTGGAGGGCAGGCCGCCAGGTGGGCAGAGACCAGGGGCTTCTCCTCCTTCCCTGGATTACCCCCCCATGAGTCTTCCCTGAGGAGCCGGGGCCGTGGCCGTGGGCGCCCCAGGCGTGGATCACGCCAGCAGCATTAATTTGGCTCCCCCCCTTTTTTTTCTGGACTTTTTTTGGGGGATTTTTTATTTTTTTTTTTTGCTGGACATTTTTTTTTGTGTTGTGAATGATGTTGGAATGTGGGGGTGACATTCCTGCCGGAAAAGGTGTGTAACCCTCATTTGTGGTGGAGAAGGGTTCCCCAGGACCAGGGAGAAGTGATCCCCAGGTCCGTGTAAATGTTGTATGAATGTACAGTGACATAATTGGAGCCGTGGCATGGCATTGCTGCTCACAAGTCCTGCATGGTGGGCTTGTGCTAATCCAATTTGATGAGGATGTGATGTGTCTGTGCTAGGGACCACAGTGGTGTGCATGCATGCATTCTCATTGTGCCATGATTACTGTGTGTGTTTAACGTGCAAAGATGCCTAATGTGAGCTGTCTCCTGGCTGCTCTTCCCTCAGAAGATGCGGTAGCCTCGGTTAGGGGGGGATTGTCTGGTTCAGGGGTCAGGTCATCACGTATGTCAATCTGCAAGCCCTTTCTCACTGCGAAGTTGTGCAGCAGGCAATATGCACCGATGATCTGGCACACGAAGTTTGGGGAATACAACAGGGTCCCCCAGACTTATCCAGGCATCGGAAACGTGACTGCACGTGTTTGGGCGTGGGCTTCATTATATCTTTCCTCTCCTGGGGTTTGGGGGTTCCGGATAGGAGTCATGAGATGGGGTCCCAGTGCATATGCAGAGTCAAGGGAAAAGACAGGAGGATGTTAGTCATGCATGTGACCCTTGTGATGTGTGCATCATGGGGGGGACAGACATACCTGCCACCCATGTCACTCACCAACCAGCCAGGTGTCCCCATACACGTTCTGTTCGAAATCCATTGGGATGGGGCTCTGATTGTATATGTAGCTTTCATGGCTGGATCCGGGGTGTTTGGCACGGACGTGCCATATGAGGCCTTGGGCATCGACTATCACCTGTACGTTGATGGAATGCCAATGCTTCAGATTGCGGTATATGTGCTCTGTCTCATGGGGGGGCTGGAGTGCCACATGTGTGCAATCAATGGTCCCCACGGTGTGTGGGAATCTGGCAATTCTGTAGAAATCTGTCATTGCCTTCAGCCGCAGGTCCTCAGTGGTTGGTTTGATGATTTGGTTGGCCATGTGTCTGAGGATTGCGGGGACAACCTGGTGCACACATCTGCTCATGGAGGATTGTGACATCCCAGCCACCACTCCACTTGTTCTTTGAAAAGAGCCACTGGCAAGGAAATGGAGTGTTGCTAGGACTTTGACCAGTGGCTGCACTGCATGTGAGCGGTGTGTTGGGCTGGTGATGTCCTCCTGCAAGGTTGTGGTTAATTCCAGGATGGCAAAGAGGTCTATGCGTGTGCGGTATATCCTCTCCTGTGCCCTCCTCTGTGCCCTCCTCCTTCTTTGCTCATCTAAAGTCATTAGTATAGCTATGAGCAAGGATGCCCCTGGCATGTTGGCATAAAGTTTGTTGTCCAGCAAGTGTGACTGCTCAGCTCCTCACTAACAGTGTTGCTTTAGCTGACATGTAAACGGATTGTCTAATTTTATTCCACCTTTTATATGGTCTAATTTTAGACAGGACGTGCAGCTGTTGCGCACAGCGTGTAGCCTGCGCTGCACCAACGTTCTTTTGTGGATCCCCGTAACTCCCTCATTTGCATATTTGAATAGCAAATCAATGGTGTGTCTAGCGCAGTTTTGCGCGGACGGATACGCCGGTCTATCGAAATTACACCGGTCCAAAAAAAGTAGATTTCAAATTTAGACTTACGCCGCGCATCTCCTGTAACGCCGGCATAATGGCTCTGTGAATCTGGCCCAGCGTATTTAAATATGCAAGTTCAAGAGTGGATATTTAGAAGATTAAAAGAAAAATTTAATAAAAGAAATCTGCAGGATGCCATTGCTGACCTCAGCTTTAAAATGTAGGTTCACTAGCCATCATGTGGATCCTTTGGCTTTAGTACTTTCTGAGTCATTGACCTGGCATAAGCATGCTGGTGAGGAATTTATAATTCACTCTGCTCTCATTGGTTCCATACTTTTGAGGCAATAAGTTAAAATATAGAAGCTAAAGGTTTAAAATAATAACTAGCAGCCCCCCCAAGGCCAGCAACAATGGGCTATCTTTTTACTTATGAGAGACTTTCTTTAAGCAAATATAAGAGATAATTTTACTTTATAGTCACTAGAAATTAAGAAAAAGTAAACCTAGAATATTTTTTTTTCAAACAATCTCAATATCATTTTAACAGAATGTATTGTTTTTTCAATGTTTTAAAAACTGAACCATTGATGTTAATACATACAATGATTCCCTGAGGCCCCATTCACTCCTGAGTGTTTTGTGGAGCAAAGCTCAAATCTCGAAAACGTTCAGGAAGAAAAATAATCAATTAGGCTTAACAAACTCAGTTCAAATTGAGATTCGAACCATTAATGGGCAGGCTGAATGATACCAAGTTGATTGATCAAATTGGGTACAACCAGCTTTCGGGACTTTCTTGCAATTATTGCAAGTGGCTGCTATAGCCACTAGCGATAATCATTTCTCTCAGCAACCCCCCCCCCTTCCCACCAGGAAAAGACAATGACTCGACAGGAGGGTTTACTGCATCAAAGACACTGTTGATGGGGGAATTGAGCGAATTTCACTAGTTGCAGGATGGAAATTCGCTCCATGTATGTCCGGCCTTATTTTTTATGGTGGTTCACATCTCTTCTCCAAAACACCTGAAGCCAAAAGCCTAAGGCCCCATACACACGATCGGACATATCCGATGAAAACGGTCCGCGGACCATTTCCATCGGATATGTCCGATCGGGAGTTTGATCCGATGGCGTGTACACACCATTCGGATCAAATTCCCCGCCGCCGGACGTCACCGCCACGTCACCGCACCAGGAAGTTAAACACTTCCGCGCATGCGCCGAATCCATTCAGCGGCGACGCGGCGGCGGTGGGGGACGACATGTCTGCTGGTAAGTGTACTAACCAGCAGACATGTCGGGCGGACAGATTCCACCGGATGGATTTCAAAGCATGCTTTGAAATCTGTCGGGTGGAGAAATCTGTCCGCCAGCCCATACACACGAGCGGAGATGTCTGCTGTCGGTCCATCGGACCGTTTTCAGCGGACATATCCCCTCGTGTGTACAAGGCCTAAAGCTCAAAAACGTTTTGTAGCTACTTTTGTAGCTCGATCCAGGCAGATATGTGCATTTTTAAAGTAAAGCTGAAAAGCAGAGACATATGGCAACAAATTATGTAACGGATGATAGTTTTCTCTATTGCCGAATACCAAAATGTCAAAATTCCAAATTCCTGGAAAATGCTGTACAAAAACAAAAATTTGCATACAAAAATATGACAAAATGCAAAAAAAATTGCAAAAATTAAACACTCAGGTGTGAATACAGCCTGAATATTGGTTCATTCCATTCATGATAACATTGCCCTTACATATGTCCTATATAAATATTACAAGGGCTATAGATTCCTATTAAAAATAGTATAATACAGTAGAAAATAAATAAAGTACTCCAACTTAACCACTTAAGCCCCAAACCATATTCCTGGTCAAAGACTAGGCCACTTTTTGTGATTCTGGACTGCGTCGCTTTAATTGACAATTGCACGGTCGTGCGACGTGGCTCCCAAACAAAATTGGTGTCCTTTTTTTTCCACAAATAGAGCTTTCTTTTGGTGTTATTTGATCACCTCTACGGTTTTTAGTTTTTGCGCTATAAACAAAAATAGAGGGACAATTTTGAAAAAAAATCATATTTTTTATTTTCTGCTATAATAAATATCCCCCAAAAATATATATAAAAAAAAATTTTTTAGGCCGATACGTATTCTTCTACATATTTTTCATCCCAAAAATTTGCAATAAGCGTATTGATTGGTTTGTGCAAAAGTTATAGCGTTTACAAAATAGGGGATAGTTTTATGGCATTTTTTTTTTATATTTTATTTTTTACTAGTAATGGCGGCGATCAGCGATTTTTATCGGTACTGCGACATTATGGCGGACACTTCAGACACATTTGACACATTTTGGGACCATTGGCATTTTTATAGCGATCAGTGCTATAAAAATGCATTGATTACTATAAAAATGCTACTGGCAGGGAAGGACTTGACACAAGGGGGTGAGGAAGGGGTTAAGTATGTTTCCTGGGCAGGGATGGACTGGCCATTGGGACTACAGGGAGTTTCCCGGTGGGCTGATGGCTCAGTGGGCCGGCTTCAGTGACAGCGGACCGCCACCTCCCTCTGTGCCTCTGTCTTTCCCTTCCTGCAGCGCTCACCTCCTCTCCCTCCCCGCAGCGCTCACCTGGGGGGAACAGAGAAGCAGAGGGAGGACCAGAGGAGCAGGGACGACGACAGAGGAGCATGGGGGAGGGGACAGACAGCTGACTCAACAGCTATGGCCTGGGAGTTTCACACTTGTGCCTAATCTTGTCCCATAAGGGGGAGCACCAAATTGATTCTTTGGCCCGGGTGAAATAATGTCTAGCTTCCCCACTGGTACTGCCTATAAGAGTACCAGTGCCAGATGGCTAGTGGCTAGTGAATGGGAGAGGAGGCTTGGGTGGCCAGATGAGGGGGGGGGGGTGGGGGTTGTCCGGCCGCCATGGGAGAGACCTGTCAAAGTGGGCCAGTCTGGATGAAGTCCAGGGCCAAATTTTTGTCCCAGTCCAGCCCTGTTCCTGGGTGTGTTCTAACTGAAGGTGGGGGTGGACTGACTAAGGGAAATGACTGATCGCTGTTCATACATTGTATGAACAGACAATGAGGCATTTCTCCCCCTGATCGGGCATGCGCGTCGGCGTCAGGGGTGTGCGCCCCTGTAGGCTGCTGGGCGAGATGACGTTAATCTACGTGATCTCACCCAGCAGAGCCAACCTGCCGCCGTATAACTGCGGCGGCTGGTCGGCAAGTGGTTAAAGTGAAAGTAAAGTCCACTTTTTAACTTGCACTTGCTATAATAAGGCATATCTGTAGGTACAGTGAATATCTCCTAAATCGGCACTGTTTAGAAGATATTCATAAAGGGATGCAGCATGTTCTCTGAAGGGATGGCATTCCCGTGCCCTACCTTTAGACCCCTTTCACACTGAGGTGCTTCACAGGTGTTTTTGTGCTAAAAATAGCACAACAACACCTGTGAAGCACCTTAGTGTGAAAGGGGTCTAAAGGTAAAGCGCCTGTAAAGCACCTGAAAAGCGCCTCTCATGCCAACGCAGTGCGCTCCTACACTGCCCCTGCCTATTGAAATGAATGGGCAGTGCTTCTGAAACATCTGAAAAGCGATTCGGAAGCGAGCCCCTTTAACCCTTTCTTCGGGCCGCTAGCGGGGTTAAAAGTGCCCTGCTAGTGGCTGAAAAGCACCACTAAAATGATGGTAAAGCCCCACTAAAACTAGTGGCGTTTTACCACTCATGGAACCCCCGCCCCATTGGGAAAGTAGCCTTAGAGCTCCCTGCTGGGGCCACTGGAGCAGTGTCATTGCAGACCTGACCATTCATACAGCCGGAACCCATGAACCCAGAAGGAAGACTGGATGAAGATGGAGGCACATGGGAGCTGTGACAGCGCTATGCTGAAGGGCTCCGAGTGCAGGTAAGTTTGTCACAATGTGCTAGTGTGCAGTGCATATTAGTATATTATGACTTAAACCTGCTTTATTTTTGTGGCAGTTTACTACTGCTTTAATAAATATTGTTTATATTGTAATATATTGTAATATTGTTTATTTCGTACTACTTTCAGCAATACGTACCTGAGGTCCATCTGGATCCACCGATGTCCACGAGTGCCTCGGGACTCTTCCTTCTGATATACTCCTGCTGCTGTCAATCAAAGTTAGTTAGCCAATGAGGAGAGAGAGGGGTCTTAATGGATACACTGAGCTGCGGCTCGGCTTGGGATTGGTGCCCCCATAGCAAGCTGCTTGCTGTGGGGGCACTCAACAGAAGGGGGCGGGCCCAGGAGTGCTGACAAGGGACCTGAGAAGAGGAGGATCTGGGCTGCTCTATGCAAAACCATTACACAGAGCAGATAAATATAATATTTATTGAACACAACAAAAACAAGACTTTAGTATCACTTTAAAGCTGGTCATTATTTCAAAAAATGTTAATTCATTTTAAATTAAAGTATTTTATTTCTAGCACTGCCAATGTTAGTTCCCTCTTGGCATGAGAGTAAACTCGGCAGTGATGATTTACAACTAAACTAGGTTATTTTAACCTAAGATGTGACTTTGGAACTGTTTATAAATGCATCATCATAAATATGTTCCAATAGATAATCAACTTCTTAAGAAAAGATTCACCTTTGTGAAAAAAATCTACTTTTCATACCAGATACATTAGCATCTTGCAGCACTAACTTATTATACTTATAGTCCAATACGTCTCTGGAAGTAGCAGTGGCTGGCACATGAATAGTTAATAGTAGCCAGCCATCCTATGGTTTTGTTCTTGTTTCTTACTCTTCCCTGCAGCTGAATGGAAGCTGGTAACATGTACATCAAGAGAGTTCAAGACAACTTTTATTTTATATAATTCTCTATGCATTGTCCTATCCTTGAAGGCAACTTTATAAGCTTAGAAAAGTGAACAACATAAAATCCTTGTCCTCCAGGACACAGAGAATGTAAAAACTTATATTTCAAAACTTGCTTGATTTGCCTAGAGTTATTAAAAAAGAGTTCTTATAAATTTCAAAAAACTTGCTTGATTTGCCTAGAGTTATTAAAAAAGAGTTCTAAACAAAAAACTTTCTCTAATTTTTCATATGTTCAGTATATCTGATCAGTCATATTGGACTCTTGGCAGTTCTATGGGCAGTTCTCTGAGCAACAAATCTGTCTGATACATTTAAAAGCCTTTTCCATTTCTTGGCACATTTATTATGAGTTAAGCCCTGTATACACGATCACATATCTGATGGAATCTAATCCGATGTTTTATTTTTATTTTATTTATAACAAGGGCAGGGCCCACATGGCCCGACACATTACATGTGATAACTGAATACAAAATCCAATCAACGGTACAAAACTTGGTACATAGTAGCATAACAAACACAGCCACAGATCTAAGAATCCTACAACACATTTGAGGGTACACACAGTTCAACTTGTCTGTAGGGTGACCCAAGTACCCCAGAAGATTGCTCCGACGTCCCAACCGCATTAAGTCTCAACTATGACAAGGAGCACCTCCTGGAGGTGGGAGGTGGAACTGAGCCAATTTGTGGCAATGTCGGTCGCAGGAGCCCAGGCGCTTCTTTTCCATTTATCAAGGAAGGAAAGATTGAAGGAGAGAAAAGCAAAGAGAAGAGTGTAAGTAGGAAGCGGTCAGATCATAGGGGAGAAAAAAGAAAAAGAAAAGTGGGGTGTAGGGTAGGGAATGAGGGGGTCAGACTCCTGTGCAGGTAATGTTGCCGCACCAGCCTGTACATTCACCTAGAAAATCTGGGGGGGGGGGGACTGAGACCCCGCAGGGAGAAATGTCTTCATACAACAGCGGAGGGGTCTCTCAATGCTTGCCCCTCAGCGGAGAATATGAAAATGTTTCACAGTTGCCAAGTGTTAGTGAATGTTTCCAGCCTGTTTTGCGCCGTAAGTATGAGATCTTCCATGTGTTTTATCTCTTTCACCCTAGTCAGCCAAGAGGCAATAGTCGGTTGGAGTGTGGCTTTCCAGTGAAGCGGGATGCAGGCCTTGGCTGTGTCAAGTAGGTGTCTGATCACAGACTTTCTGTACACCTTCTCCGGGATGTTAGATGCATGCAGGAGAAAGAATGCAGAATCGTCTGGTATGGTGCGGTCCGTGAATTTCTTAGACACCCCCCGTACCACCCGCCAAAAGTGGCGTAGGCCGGGGCATGACCAGAAGATGTGTAAGAGTTTACCCTTGTGAGTGAACCGGAGGATGCGCTGTCGTCTGGGTTCATTGAAATGGCAATTCAGTTCCAGCTCCCACTTGAGCAAACCCGGGGGTCTAAAGTCTGCCTTTGGTACATTTAAAAGTTCATAGGCTACTGAAAGCATGTGAGTTATGGTACCCGAGGTGTCACAGAGTTCCTCTAGTGTCGTGGGCGGGCGTTCGTTAGTGGCAGGGGGTGTCAGGGAGTGTAGGAAGTGGCTTAGCTGGCTGGACCACAACAAGTCTAGTCGGAAGGGGCCAATGGGGTCTGAATGTTCTGCTACGGTGTTCCAGCGTCCACCCATACTAAAGTGGGTGGCCTGGCGCAGACCCACATCACCCAGTCTCCGAAAGACTGCGTCTTTCATTCCCGGTGCGAACCCGGGGTTTCCCAGTATAGGATATCTAGGCGAGTTGGTAGAAGATATGGTGGCCTGGGAGATGAGACGAGCGCAAACTAGTGCCATGTTGCCAATTAGTGGATGTCGCCTGACTTCCACCGGTAAGGACATGTAGCACCAGGGGGCCCTGTTGAGGGGGACTGTACTTTTTT
This sequence comes from Rana kukunoris, assembly GCA_029574335.1. NCBI lineage: Eukaryota > Metazoa > Chordata > Amphibia > Anura > Ranidae > Rana > Rana kukunoris. The sequence goes on from CM056050.1 coordinate 456,776,532, forward strand.
TCTAACTGTGTCCATAGTTTGGTCTCTTGGTGTCGACACCAGTCCACCAGCCTCCCTAGGTAAATTGTCTGGTGGTAGACCCGAATGTCAGTTAGCGCAAGCCCGCCGTGGTGTTTGGGTTGGACTAGAAATGTATGCGACAGACGCGGTCTCTTTTTGGTCCATACAAACTCGCTAAATGTGGATTGGACTTGCTTAACCACTTGAGGCCCGCGATATCGCCGAATGACGGCAACGGCGCGGACCTCAATTTCCAACATGCCGTCATTTGACGGCAGTTGCTTCCTGGTTCCCTGCGCGCGCTCTGGAGCGCGCGTCGGGGAAATTCTGTTGCTGGCCGTGTCCCTTGGACACAGCCAATCACAGATCGCCTTGAACGGCCAATCGAAATGGCCGTTCAGATGCGATCTGAGGACGAATGAGAGGTGATCTCAAATGTAAACAAATGAGATCATCTCTCATCGCCGCTTCTCCCTCCTCACACAGAGACAGCGTGTGAGGAGGGAGAACGGTCTGTGAGTCAGTGATCTCAGTGATCTCGCCCATACAGTGCCACCACAGTGCCCATACAGTGCCACAGTGCCCATACAGTGCCACCACAGTGCCCATACAGTGCCACCACAGTGCCCATACAGTGCCCATACAGTTGCCACCTGTGCCCATACAGTTGCCACCTGTGCCCATACAGTTGCCACCTGTGCCCATACAGTGCTCACCTGTGCCGCCAATCAGTGCTCACCTGTGCCGCCAATCAGTGCTCACCTGTGCCGCCAATCAGTGCCCACCTGTGTTGTGCTGCCAATCAGTGCCCACCTGTGTTGTGCCGCCAATCAGTGCCCACCTGTGTTGTGCCGCCAATCAGTGCTCACCTGTGCCGCCAATCAGTGCTCACCTGTGCCGCCAATCAGTGCCCACCTGTGCCGCCTCATCAGTGCCACCTCAGTGCCCACCTGTGCCAATCCGTGCCCATCTGCTCCGCCAATCCGTGCCCATCTGCTCCGCCAAAACATGTAAAAAAAATCCTATTCACTAGAGGAGGCATTCCAAATTATTTCTGCGCCCGATGAGAGCAACATGGACCTCTCTCGTTTAAACTCCACTTGCAATTTTTCTTCTGAGTCGGACGTCAACTATGAGCCAGCCCTCAGTAGTGGAACACTGAGTGACTCAGAGGAGGAAGATATCCGGCCCGCTAAACAAAGGCGTTCTGGTCAGGAAGCAGTGACATCCACCAGCACTGCAGTGCCATCCACCAGCACTGCAGTGCCTTCCACCAGCACTGCAGTACCTTCCACCAGCATGGCAGTGCCTTCCACCAGCACCGCAGTGCTTTCCACCAGCACCGCAGTGCCTCGGCAAGAAAGGCCAAAGACCCATGCCGGCCTTCCCTATGCCTTTCAGAACCCTTTGTGGCTTCCTCCAAATTCCGGGGAAGCCAACATTCCCCCTTTCACGGCCCAGCCAGGAGTCCAAGTGGACACAGAGAATTTTTCCCCGATCGATTTTTTCAACCTGATGTTCACAGAGGACATGCTATCTGAAATTGTGGCCCAGTGCAACCTATTTGCACAACAATTTATTGAAAGAAATCCCACATCCTATCATGCCCGTCCCTTCCAGTGGAGAGACCTTACGGTGGAGGAGTTGAAATTTTTTTTAGGCCTCACATTATGTATGGGACTCAACCCAAAAAATTCTTCACGTGCCTTTTGGTCCAAAAACCCAATTTATCACATGCCAATATTCTCCAGCATAATGCCCAGATCCCGATACTATGCCATCATGAGATTTCTACATTTTAACGATAACACCCAGTGCCATCCCCGAAATCACCCAAATCACGACAGGCTTTTTAAAATTCGGCCCTTACTGACTTATTTTTCTGAAAAATTCCCCCAATTGTATACCCCGGACCAACACATCTGTGTGGATGAGTCCCTTGTGAAATTCACTGGCAGGCTTCAAATAAAACAATTAATCCCCAGCAAAAGAGCCCGCTATGGCGTGAAGATATACAAATTGTGTGACCGAGTCACAGGATACTTGTATGCCTTCAGAGTGTACGAAGGCAAGGACACCCAACTGAATCCCCCTAATTGCCCAGACTACTTGGGTTCAAGTGGCAAAATTGTTTGGGACCTCATCACCCCTCTATTGGAAAAGGGATACCATCTATACGTGGATAGCTTCTATACCTCCCTTCCCCTGTTCCACAACCTGCACCGGAAGAAGACGCCAGCATGTGGCACCATCAGGAATAATCGGAAAGGCTTTCCTCAAAGTCTCGTGAATAAGAAGCTGAAAAGTGGAGAATCGGCAAGTCTGCGAAATAAGGAGGTCCTGGCAGTGAAGTGGAAGGACAGAAGGGATGTTTACATGCTATCCACCATCCACAATGACACCGTCGTTGAAACCTGCAGAAGGCGTGGCACCGTCATTCGAAAGCCAACATGCATCCAGGACTATAATTTGTTTATGGGGGGGGTCGACTTCAATGACCAGATGCTTGAACCCTATCTTGCCACAAGGCGGATGTACCATTGGTACAAAAAAGTTGCCATTTATTTTTTTCAATTGGCCATATACAACTCTTATGTAATATACCGCAACTCCACCCAAAACCCCAAACGCTTCCTTGGCTACCAAGAGGACCTTATCACTGCCCTTATTTTCCCGAACGGCCCACCCCAAACTATCCGATCTGACGTTTTAAGTCGTCTTGTCGAGCGTCATTTTCCCAGTAGAGTCCCTCCCACAGAAACAGGCCGACGACGTCAAAAAAGATGCAAGGTGTGTACCAGTCAAGGAATCAGAAGAGACACATCTTTCCAGTGTGCCGTAAGAAAATAAAGAAGTGTACTACAGCGCTAATTAAATAATTAATCCTAGGAACACCAAATAAAAAACCAAATAACACAGCTGCTATCCATGTGATACCAAATCAAACAGTGAGAAAAATATTATATAATAAGATGCGCTAATATTAACTTATAGGTGTAAATCATACAAACAAACAAATCAGGGAGAAACAGTCTCCATATGTGTTAAAATTCATGTGATTAGTCCTTAATCAGGTGCACAGTGAAGGCAGCAGCACGGATTCCATTGAGGAAAGAAACATAACATAAACAATGCCCTCCTTCACTAAGAGTGTGGATCCCAGTCCTTCAAACTGTGAATCAGGTGATCAGGCACTCGTATGCGGATAGATATGAAAAAAAGGAAAAAGAAAACCTCATTGCACAAACATCAGGTAGCAGGCGGATAATGCGATCCAAAAACATCAACAGATGCACTCACGAATCCCCGCTTAGTACAAGCATGAAAGCCACTAGTGTGCTGTCTCCTCAACTCGATCCATGACTCGGATTCGATCGTAGGCTCCTCCCTACGCGTTACGTCACGGGCACGCGACTTATTCATGGGTTGCTACGGTGATTGAGGATGGCTTATGTTTAAATAGCCTCATCGATGTCAGCGTGTCTCGGAGTGAGCAACAGGGAAAAAAGGCAAACATCATTGGGGCTACAAACTTGCACATAGTAGGTTTTATTGAGCGCAAAGGCTGATACATGGATATACAAAATTTTAATACATATATCAAATAGAAATTAAAAAGATTAAAAACACTAATGATTTCCATTTCAAATACCTAAATGCGCCCTCTCGTGGCCAGGTACTGAACTGAGCATACATAACCATATAGTATACTGAATAAATTGATTAAAAATTATAAATTGTATATATATATAATAATCCTATTGTTATTATCAGTGCAGATACACATGTAATAGCAACTAATTTATTTTTTATTATTATATATATATACAATTTATAATTTTTAATCAATTTATTCAGTATACTATATGGTTATGTATGCTCAGTTCAGTACCGATCGCATTATCCGCCTACTATGTGCAAGGTTTGTAGCCCCAATGATGTTTGCCTTTTTTCCCTGTTGCTCACTCCGATGACACGCTGACATCGAGGAGGCTATTTAAACATAAGCCATCCTCAATCACCGTAGCAACCCATGAATAAGTCGCGTACCCGTGACGTAACGCGTAGGGAGGAGCCTACGATCGAATCCGAGTCTATCGGATCGAGTTGAGGAGACAGCACACTGAGTGGCGTTTCATGCTTGTACTAAGCGGGGATTCGTGAGTGCATCTGTTGATGTTTTTGGATCGCATTATCCGCCTGCTACCTGATGTTTGTGCAATGAGGTTTTCTTTTTCCTTTTTTTCATATCTATCCGCATACGAGTGCCTGATCACCTGATTCACAGTTTGAAGGACTGGGATCCACACTCTTAGTGAAGGAGGGCATCGTTTATGTTATGTTTCTTTCCTCAATGGAATCCGTGCTGCTGCCTTCACTGTGCACCTGATTAAGGACTAATCACATGAATTTTAACACATATGGAGACTGTTTCTCCCTGATTTGTTTGTTTGTATGATTTACACCTATAAGTTAATATTAGCACATCTTAGTATATAATATTTTTCCAGTGTGCCGATTGCCCTTCACAGCCTGGCCTCTGTCTAACTGACTGTTTTCGGATTTACCATACCAAACTAAACTATTAATCCTCCGTTCCTGCCTTCATACACCTTCACACCCCTTATGCCACTGCCTGCTCTGTAACTGACCCCGGCTTGTTTTTTGACCACGATTCTGCCTAACGATTTTGTAATAACTCTGCCTGATCTGGAACTGACCCCGGCTTGTTTTTTGACCATTCTTCTGCCTAACGATTCTGTAATGCCTCTGCCTGATCTGGAACTGACCTCGGACTGTTTGACCATGCCTTTTGCCTGCCCCTTGAACTGATCTTGTACCCTGCTACTGGACTAGTGGGATTTAACACAGGGGTCTCACAAATGTGAGGGGCTCCAGAAACGTTTTTCTAGATGAAGAAAAACATTTTTTTTGTTTTCTCATCCTAGATTAGGGTCTGGTTGCCCGGAGGCTTCAAAGAGATTTGGGTGGGAGAAGCCTCTACCCCTGTCCCCATTCTGTCCTAAACAAGGCCCTACTTCTGCCTGTTACCTGTAGGACCTATGACATCATGCCTTTGCCGGTTGCATGAACTGACTACTTGTGTATGCCGTTGCTGACCAAGTCCCTGCCTGCTGCCTGGACCAGTGCTATCCTGCTGTGTAGAACTGCGCTACTATTACCACAGGTAATCTTTTGTTTACACTTTGCTCAGCATAATGTATTTTGGGGTGTAATTCTTGGTATGTGCATGCTATGTGTCTCTGGAACGTTGTTCCTTGCATGTTGGATCTCTGTATGTGGTCAGGCTGTGTAGAAGTCTCACACATGTGGTATCGTTGTACTCAGAAGGAGTAGCAGAATGTATTTTGGGGTGTAATTTTTGCTATCTAAATGCTATGTGTTGGAAATATCTCAGAAACCGACAACTTTGTGTAAAAAAAATATGCGTTTTCATTTTTTTTCCACGTTCCAAAAACTTCTGGAAACAAATGACCTGTTCAAAAGACTCATTATGCCTCATTGATGATACGTTGGGGTGTTAGCTTTCCAAAATGGGGTCATTTTGTGGGTAATTCCATTGTCCTGGTGTTCCAGGGCCTTCAAAAGTGTAATAGGTAGTCAACTAGTTAGATGTGCAATTTATGCTCCTAAAACCCCTGATGGCGCTTCCTGCATGTTGGGCCTCTGTATGTGGCCAGGCAGTGAAAAAGTCTCACACATGGGGTATCGTTCTACTCAGGAGGAGTAGCAGAATGTATTTTGGGGTGTCATTTTTGCTATGTACATGCTATGTGTTGGAAATATCTTAGAAACTGACAACTTTGTGTAAAAAAAAATGCGTTTTCATTTTTTTTTCACATTTTCCAAAAACTGCTGGAAACAAATAAACCGTTCAAAAGACTAATTATGCCTCATTGATTATACGTTGGGGTGTTAGCTTTCCAAAATAGGGTCATTTTGTGGGTAATTCCATTGTCCTGGTGTTCCAGTGCCTTCAAAAGTGTAATAGGTAGTCAACTAGTTAGATGTGCAATTTATGCTCCTAAAACCCCTGATGGCGCTTCCTGCATGTTGGGCCTCTGTATGTGGCCAGGCAGTGAAAAAGTCTCACACATGGGGTATCGTTCTACTCAGGAGGAGTAGCAGAATGTATTTTTGGGTGTCATTTTTGCTATGTACATGCTATGTGTTGGAAATATCTTAGAAACTGACAACTTTGTGTAAAAAAAAATGCGTTTTCATTTTTTTCCACATTTTCCAAAAACTGCTGGAAACAAATAAACTGTTCAAAAGACTAATTATGCCTCATTGATGATACGTTGGGGTGTTAGCTTTCCAAAATGGGGTCATTTTGTGGGTAATTCCATTGTCCTGGTGTTCCAGGGCCTTCAAAAGTGTAATAGGTAGTCAACTAGTTAGATGTGCAATTTATGCTCCTAAAACCCCTGATGGAGCTTCCTGCATGTTGGGCCTCTGTATGTGGCCAGGCAGTGAAAAAGTCTCACACATGCGGTATCGTTTTACTCAGGAGGAGTAGCAGAATGTATTTTGGGGTGTCATTTTTGCTATCTAAATGCTATGTGTTGGAAATATCTTAGAAACGGACAACTTTGTGTAAAAAAAATGCGTTTTCATTTTTTTTTCACATTTTCCAAAAACTTCTGGAAACAAATAAACCGTTCAAAAGACTAATTATGCCTCATTGATTATACGTTGGGGTGTTAGCTTTCCAAAATAAGGTCATTTTGTGGGTAATTCCATTGTCCTGGTGTTCCAGTGCCTTCAAAAGTGTAATAGGTAGTCAACTAGTTAGATGTGCAATTTATGCTCCTAAAACCCCTGATGGCGCTTCCTGCATGTTGGGCCTCTGTATGTGGCCAGGCAGTGAAAAGTCTCACACATGGGGTATCGTTTTACTCAGGAGGAGTAGCGGAATGTATTTTGGGGTGTCATTTGTGGTATGCACATGCCATGTGAGAGAAATAAGCTATTACAATGAAAATTTTGAGAACATTTTTAAATAAAAAATCTTAATTTTGCAAAGTATTGTGGGAAAAAATGACAACTTCAAATAACTCACCATGCCCATTATTAAATACCTTGGAATGTCTACTTTCTAAAAAGTGGTTATTTGGGGGCATTTGTACTTTCCTGGCTTGTTAGGGTCTCAAGAAATTAGATAGGCCTTCAATACATCAGGTGTGATCAGATGTGATATATTTTTATGATTTGCACTATAGTTTGTAGACTCTAAAACTTTCACACAGACCAAATAATTTCCAAAAATTTTGAGTTATTTTTATCAAAGACATGTAGCAGTATACATTTTATGAAGAAAAATTAATCATTTGCAAAATGTTATCACAGAAACTAAGAAAAAATCTTTTTTTTTCCAAATTTTCTGTCTTTTTTCATTAATAGCGCAAAAAATAAAAAACCCAGAGGTGATCAAATACCACCAAAAGAAAGCTCTGTTTGTATGAAAAAAAGGACAAAAAAATCATTTGGATACAGTGTTGCATGACTGAGTAATTGTCATTCAAAGTGGGAGAGCGCTGAAAGCTGAATATTGCTCTGGGCAGGAGGGGTGTTTAAGTGCCCAGTATGGAAGTGGTTAAAGAAGGATATCAGGATATGTATAGGCAATGCTTGCATAAGGTAGAGGAGTTTCGGGAGGAGTTTCAGGCCGAAACTTCCTTGTCCTTGTCAAAATATCTTTATTTATGTGATAAAGAACGTACATGTGCATAACAACGAAGAAAAGAGAGAAGAAAAAGGGTACAATAGAGGGTATACATCATAAGAGAAACTTCTTGACTTGTAAACCTAAACATCATTGGTTATAGTGAGACAATTTACAGGTAATTAAACAAACCATACGAAGTCATTAGTGGCAAAGTAAATAAGCAAATATAGTAACCGACTAACTAAATGACTAGCTAACTAGCTATGTGACTAACTAACTGTCGATCCTGGATCGCTTAAGGGATAAACCATGTAGCCAGATTGGTCTGGGCTAAATCCAGGGTTATGTCCTGTTCTAGGATTCTGCAGTACAGGTTCAAGAAAATTCAACAATGTATAACTTTGTATCAACAAACATGAAAACAGGAATTGTTAATTTGAGAACAAGAGTTCAAAGGAGGGGGAGAGAAAGGGAAGAAGGGGTAGGGGGAGGGGAATCCGCAGGAACGATCTGAGCACCACCGCCGGAGAGAGGCTTGAGCAGGGGGGTGCCAGGTGGGCTGGACTACCATGGCAAAACAACTTCATCATTAAATGCGTTCGGAAAAGCATATGTTATCCAGGGCTTCCATAGACTTTCAAATCTGGCGGTCGTGTCCATGTCAATAGCCACCATCTTGGCGTGGGACATTGCTGTGTTCATTCTATTTGTGACTTCATTTAGTGATAAATTAGGAGTTTTCCACGCTCTCGCAAGAGTTTGTTTTGCGGCAGTAAGAAGTTGTATGATTAGTTTGAACTGCTTGTGTGGGAGATTATCAGGTTTTAGATTTAGTAACGCAGTTTTAGGAACTAAAGTGATTGTTTTCCCCGAGATTATGGTGATAATTTGAAAAATTTCTGACCAAAACGATAGGGCTTTTGGGCACGACCACCAAACGTGAAGGTATGTCCCTGGAGTTGAGCAACCCCTGAAGCATAGATCAGGGTAATTCAGTACGTATTTCGCAACCCTGGCAGGTACTAGGTACCATCTAGTGAGTACTATGTAATTAGTTTCAATGGCTGATTCGTTCATGGAAGCTGATTTAGTGCTGTTCCAGATCTGTTGCCACTCAGAAGGTTCTAGTTCTTGTTCTAGGTCCCTCTCCCATTTACTCACATAAGGAAGCTTCCCACTGATAGAGCAAGCTGTTAATTGGGAGTATAAGGAGGATATTATTCCTCTAGCGTGGGGGTCATTCTTACAGAAATTCTCAAAAGTGGATATACGTGTTGGCGTGGGTGAAGCATCAACAAATGGTTTAAAGAAATTTTTAATTTGTAGGTGCCTAAATATTTCGGTCTGTGGTATGTTGCGCTCTGCACTGATAGTGGTGAAGGATAAAAAGGAAGAAGAGTCTGTAAAGTCATGTAAGCATGTACATCCTTTTGACACCCACTCCTTAAAGGATCCAGGCAGGGTAGAACTCAGGGTTTTTATGAAACTATAAAAGAGGAACATGGGGGGATTGGAAAAGATATTTAGTCTTTATTGTGTCCCAGAGGGAGAGTGAGTGTTTGGTGATGGGATTCAGTAAGTGTTTACAAGCTTTGGGGGGGATCCATAGTACATTAGAAATTGCACTGGGGTCAGACTCAACCGCTTCAATTGATACCCAGAGAGGGGGCTCACATTTGTCGTGATATTTTACTAGGTTTGCAAGTTGTGCCGCTTTATAGTAGTTTATAAAGTTGGGCAGCCCCATTCCACCATTGTCCTTAGATAGATGCAGGATTTGGGGTTTTATTCTAGGCCTAGTGGATCCCCACGTAAAGGCGGAAACTCTTCTTTGTAATATCCTGAAGTAATATGATGGGATAGGGATGGGGAGCACTCTAAATAAATATAATAATTTCAGGTAATATAATCATTTTGACCGCGTTGATTCTGCCAAACCATGATAGGGGTAGATGGGCCCAGAAATTCAGGAGGCTTGATATCTGTTTTAGGAGAATAGGGTAGTTGGAGGAGAATAGATCCGTTGTTGATGTTGTAAGGTGTGTTCCTAAATAGGGAATACTCTTAGTTTCCCATACGAAAGGTAGACCGGATTTGGCTGCATTTAACTCTAAGGAAGTGAGCGAAATGCTTAATGCGAGACATTTTTTAGGGTTGACGACTAGACCTGAAATGGATGCAAATTTTTTAAGAATTAGCATAAGGTTGGGTCCCGTTACCTGGGGCGATGCAAGGAAAAGGAGGATGTCATCAGCGAACATGCATAGTTTATGTTTGTGTCCCCCTATTTCTATGCCCAGTATTGTCGGGTCTGACCTGATCTTTTGTGCAAGTGGTTCTATGAGGAGGGCAAATAATAAGGGGGAGAGAGGGCATCCCTGTCTCGTGCACCTGTTAATGGAGAAGGTGTCCGATCCATATCCCGCATACTTTACATATGCCTTCGGGCTATTGTATAATTCTAGAATCCATTTCATAAAGTTGGGGCGAAAGCCCCATTTTTGAAGGGTATACTTCAAGTAGGACCAGGATATAGAGTCGAACGCCTGTTTTATGTCAAGAGAGAGGAAGCAAGCAGGGATTCCTCTCTTCTTGGCAATGTGAGCCAATAGGCTCGCCCTTCTGATATTATCTCCTGCCTGCCGGTTGGGAATGAAACCTACCTGATCTCGATGGATCAGGGTTCCAATTATGTTGTTTAAACGATTCGCCAGAATTTTACCTGGAAGTTTGATATCCGTATTTAGCATAGATATGGGCCGGTAATTTTCACTGAGGGTATTGTCGGTCTGTGGCTTGGGAATCATGCAGATTGTGGCCAAAAGTGATTCCTGTCTAAATAATTTCAGTTTTAAAAGGTCATTGAAGGCCTCTGCGATCCTCGGGGAGATTAGTTCAGAGAGTGCTTTATAGTATCGGGCTGTGAATCCATCAGGTCCGGGCCGCTTGTTTAATTTGAGTTCCTTGATCGCTCTAGTTACGTCTTCCTGCGAGATAGGCGCATCTAGTTGTGTCTTTTGGGATTCAGACATTCGGGGCAATTGGAATTGCAAGAAAAAGGTGTCGGCTACCGATTCATCAAATGTATTCGTTTCCGCATATAGTTTTTTCAGATGAGTACTGAATTTCTGCACAATTTTAAGTGGGTTGCTGGAGATAACGTTGTTAGCTAGTTTCAATTTTTTTGGTGTATAAGATTTGTTGATTGAATTGAGTGTCCTAGCTAGGTTTGCACCAGTTTTATTAGCTGTTTTGTAGAATGTGTGTTTGGATCTGTCTAAAGCTTTATTTGCCGAGTCCGTTAGAAATAGGTCAAATTCGAGGCGTGCTTTATCTAGACGATTTTTAGCATGGGGGGAGTGGTTATTTTGAAAAGCTAGGTGGGCAAGGTTGAATTCCGCTTCCAATTTCAGTGCTAATTGTCTACGTGCCTTTTTGAGCATCCCAAGTTGTCTTTGAATTGCCCCTCTCAGTACCGGCTTATGGGCTTCCCAAAGCGTGAGAGCAGATATTTCTGGGGACATATTGAGATCTAAGTAATCTTTTAGGGACTGCTCAATTTCCAGACAGTAGGAGGGATGTTTGAGCAAAATATCAGGCATATACCAGGTCGGGTCGGTCTTTTCAGGAATAGTTGATGCTATTGTTGTGTATACAGCATCATGATCTGACCAGGGAATGGGTATTATAACAGAATTGAGAACTTCTGGCAGCATTATAATGGACAATAATATGTGGTCTATCCGGCTATGTGATTGGTGGGGGTTGGAAAAATAGGTGTAGTTACGTTTCGTGGGGTTCAATTCTCTCCAGGAATCCACTAGGTTATATTTAGACAGGAGAGTGGACAGAGTCCATTTGGTCTGGTGTTTCAGTGGTATGTAAGGAGATCTGTCAAGAAAAGGTAACAGAACCTGATTCGAGTCTCCGCATATTAGAAGAGAGCCCATTTTATGGGCATTGATAGTTTGAAGAAGGTGTGATAAGAACGGCATAGGGTTAGGCCTCGTACACACGATCAAATCTGTCCGCTGGAAACGGTCTGCTGGACCGTTTCAGCAGACAGATTCGATCGTGTGTACGGCCGAGCCGACGGATTTGGCCACCCGACAGATTTCAAAGCATGCTTTGAAATCTATCGGGTGGGAATCCGTCCGCCTGACATGTCTGCTGGTTAGTACACTTACCAGCAGACATGTCGTCCCGCACCGCCGCCGAATGGATTTGGCGCAAGCTCGGAAGTGTTTTACTTCCTGGTGCGGTGACGTGGCGGCATCAACGTCACCGCCACGTCACCGACACGTCAGCGCGCCGTCTGCTGGCGGGGATTTTGGTTTGCTCGTGTGTACACGTGATCAAACCAAAATCCCAGCAGACAGATTTGTTCAAATCTGTCGGACAGACAGATTTGAACAAATCTGTCTGCTTGTGTGTACGAGGCCTTAAGGTTAGGGGAATAGTATCATACTACCGTTATTGGTGTGTTTAGGATATATCCTGTTAGGATCAGGTATCGACCTTCAGGGTCTCTGAGTACCGTGCTCAAGGTAAATGGGGTAGATCGGTGGAAGGCAATCAGGGTACCTCTCTTCTTAACTGGGGCTGAAGCCGTATATACTTGTGGGTATGCAGCGTTGAAGTATTTAGGAGTTGTGTTAGGGGTAAAATGAGTCTCCTGTAGGCAGACAATGTGAGCCTTTTTGGATTGAAAGAGCCGAAAAGCCTTCGTACGTTTTTGCGGTATGTTCAACCCTTGTACATTAAGTGAAATCAAGTTTAAGGGTGCCATGGCAGCCAAACCAAAAGTTTTATCTTACCTTGCCTCCTCGAACGGGGATAGCCCAGGTCGCTCCCCGCGGATGGGGTGAGGGAAGGGAAAGATGAGGGTCCAGGATAGGTAAACTCAAATGAAAGAAAGAATACATTGTAGATTAATGCATATTTGAACAACAAATCATAGAATAAGCATTCGGGGTGTGCCCGTAGTGAGGGAAGAGATCCCTCACCAGGGGATAGAGGGTCCCTCCCAAATCCCCACATATTAGTTTGGGGATCTGAGGTGGACTGGTTGAGACGCGTGTTTTTTCCACGAGTCAGAAAGCCGCATTCAATAATATAGAAGTGTATTTTAAATGCAGAGGGATTCCTATGCCTATGTAAAGTCTCGGAATTTGGCAGGGCCTTTTTTAGCGTCTTGCAGGGTATGTAATTCAGGGGGGAAGATGTAAGCAACGTGGTTTTTCCCTTCAGTTGTCAAGGCCATAGGGTCACTCCAGGTGATAGCCAACGGATTGGTACATATGATCAGGGTTTTAAATAAGGGTCTCAAATAATAGTTTAGACGGAAGTATGCGAGAGTGACAATAGAGCACTTGGACAACTGTGAGGAAGAGTTTATAGTGGATCGTGCGGAAAGGAGACGTAATACCAGGTTATTATCCTGGACAATCGCCCGTGGCATATAATATGGGACAACTAGGAGTAAACATGTTATACTAAGGGCAAGATATAAGCACTAATTTCTTCCGAGGTTATAACAAATGAATGATCAGGAAGGTGGTTATATTACCTTATACTGGTGTCAAGACCTAATATAAAGAAAAAAGCAAAAATAGGTGGGATTGTCTACAGGGGAATAGGACCAACACAGTACCTGTTAAAGCTCATTTACTTAACCTAAATTGAGAGGAAGAGTTAAGTGGCAGTGTGAAAAGTTCAGTCCATTGTGTCTTCTTGATCCTGGGTCTGTGGTGCAAATCTGCCACGCTTGGTGGATTGGTGGGGTCCGCCATTCGGTTCTTGTTGATTGGAGTGGTTGTTAGAAGAGGTTGGTGCTGATCTTCTGCGTGAGGTAGAAGCCGAGGAGGGTTGATCAATGATTTTAAAGTCTACTAGGGCCTGGTGTAGTTGGTCGGGCGTTCTGCAGACTATCTTGGTCCCTTGAATCGTGAAACGGAGGGAGAAAGGGAAACCCCATTGATATTTGATGTTACGCTGCTGCAATTCGATCAAGAGAGGTTTCATTGCTCTTCTCTTGGCAATGGTCAGTTGTGATATGTCTGCAAAAATTTGATAATTGTAGCCTTGGAAAGACAGGATCCCTTTCTCCCTTGCTGTCGCCAAAATTTGCTCCTTGGTTTTGTAAAAATGGAACTTCGCTATTATGTCTCTGGGGTGGCCATCTACCTTTTTAGGGGAGAGTGCCCTATGTATTCTGTCCATCTCCAAACGTTCCACTGCGATGCCTGGAAGTAGTTCCTGACATAGGGCCATTATGGTGGACTGAATGTCCACCACAGACTCTGGGATGCCCCTAAATCTTAAGTTAGATCTCCTGGCACGGTTTTCGAATTCTTCTAATCTGCTCTGTAGCAGTAGGTTCTCTTCTTTTAGGGAGTCTATTTCTGTTAGGCATTCATGGGTGTAGGTTTCAATGTCTTCCATTTTAGTTTCCAGAGCTTCTGTACGAGTACCCAATTCCCTAATCTTCTTGGTGAGATTTGAGGTAATCTGGTCAGATGTCTGCTTTAATGCTTTGCAGAGCATTTTTTCAAATTGATTAATCAATCCCGCAAAGAGTGTGTTGTCTTGTGGTACAGTTTGTGAAATAGCAGCCGTGTCTTCATCCTCACTGTCAGAGCTGAGGTTAGTCAGAGAAGCCATAGGTTTGGCTGTTTTAGCTGTTTGTTTCTTCCCCTTACCTGAGGGGAGCCGCTCTGAGGTGACTGGCGCCTTAACTGAGCCTTTGGTCAGCTGCGCGCCGCTGACAAGTCACGTTTTAGCTCTATTTCTTGAGCCACCCAGCACCATTGTACATTAAAATGTTCCCCTCACCTTCCTGTAGTTAATGACCGGGTTTTTGTCCAGTTGTGACCGGTTAGGAAGCGAATTATCCGTGGCTTTCTTTCCTCATGAAGCGGAGCACTAGGCTGACATGACTGTCCCGCTAGAGCCCGCGCGCGCGCCTCCTCCCGATGGATTTTTTCATCGGATATCCGATGAAGCTGACTTTCATCACTCTTGCCTACACACCATTGGTTAAAAATCAGATCGTGTCCAACGCGGTGACGTAAAACACTACAACATGCTGAGAAAAATTAAGTTCAATGCTTCCGAACATACATCGACTTGATTCTGAGCATGCATTGATTTTTGACCGATGAATTTCCCCACAGACAATCGTTTTTTTTCTATCGTTTTTTTAACCAAAAGAAAAAATTAAAACAGGTTCTATTTTTTTCGACCGATGAATAAATAACCAATGGGGCCCACACACGATTGGTTCGTCCAATTAAAACGGTCTGTTTTCATTGGACGAACTGATTGTGTGTACAGGGCATTAGTTTGCTGGGTCTTTTCACATCTCTCCTCACTCAGGGCTGGCATGCAGATAGTGATAGCACATGTGCATAGACAATTTGTACACACATACTATAACCCTGTTAGTCTGTAGCCAATTAACCTACAGACATGATTTTGGAATGTGGGGGGAAAAAACGCATATAATACGCTACAACGTATTCTATTAGGCCGCGTACACACGGCAGAGAACCTCGACGGGCAGAACACATCGTTCCGCCCGTCGAGGTTCTCTGCCGGCCGTCGAAATCGGCGACCCACCCGTCGGGAATGGCAACCAGCCATTCATCCAGGCGGGCCGTCGAGCAAATAGAGAACATGCTCTCTATTTCTGCTCGACGGCATTCCCGACAGGATGCTCGCCAAGAGCGTACACGCGGCCGAGGTCCTCGCTGGAATGCAGCTTCCAGCGAGGTTCTCGCTGGTTTCCAGCGAGAACCTCGGTCGTGTGTACACCGCCTTAGAGATATTTCTGAGGAAGTGGAGACTGTTAATGGGTGAATTATCTATTTTTGTCTGTGCTTACTGCATAGCTCCCAACTGTCCCTGATTCCTCCTCATGTGTCCCTCATTTTGATCTGAATCATATTGTTGTATATAAAATGCACTTTTTATCTTTCAAAAAGTGTTTCCCACTGCTAAACCTTTTATCCAATTTCGAAATTGCTGCATTTGTAAATTTCAAAAACCAATATAAGGGAATAGTAGTGGTAAAAAAAGCACTTGTGGATTGAATTAACCTTTTTTTGGTTATGTCCCTTTTAAGGGGTGTGGCAGGGGGCATGTCCTATGCCTACATATGTTTTCTAGTAGGTGTCCCTCATTCCCATCTCAAAATGTTGGGAGGTATGGCTTATTGTCATTGAAAATTACTGGATGTCAGCATTATTGGTGTGGCATGGATTGCCAGAGCACAGGACAAGGCAAGCACAAATCCTCTCACGACCCCCACTTCCAGGTCATATGCCTCCCTATGCACATTTTCCTCACTGAAACCCTTAAAAGACCTCAGGTCAGCATGGCTTAATACTGGGGGAATACCTCCTTGTCTGCTTTTTGTGCACAATATATGTCAGAATGAAGAAGGAGCCTAGCGTCCCTCAGCTCTGATGTGTATTGGTGCTAAAGGCAGGAAGCTGTAAGAAATGCCAGGCTGCTGCAGAAGGTGAGATTGCTGTGCTAGGGAGCCAGGAGCAGATGCAGGGCTGGAGCTTGCCCATCTTCTCCCATTTCACACAAATTCGTATTGGCCAGTGAAAAAGCCCACTAAAGTACATGAACCATGGTTTGGAAAGGACAAGCTCTGACACTTTGAGTTCATTCACATCAGACTATGTTGTGGCGATGCATGTTCATTCTGTATTTGTGTTACATAGTTACATAGTAGGTGAGGTTGAAAAAAGACACATGTTCATCAAGTCCAACCTATGTGTGTGATTATATGTCAGTACTACATTGTATATCCATGTATGTTGTGGTCGTTCAAGTGCTTAGCTAATAGTTTTTTTAAACTGTCGATGCTCCCCGCTAAGACCACTGCCTGTGGAAGGGAATTCCACATCCTTGCCGCTCTTACAGTAAAAAAACCCTCTATGTAGTTTAAGGTCAAACCTCTTTTTTTCAAATTTTAATGAGTGGCCACATGTCTTGTTAAACTCCCTTTTGCAAAAAAGTTTTTAATGTATGCCAAAATTCTGTTTCATTTGTTAGCAGCTGCTTGCCATTGCTGAGCCTATCATCTACTAGGATCATCAGGTTCTTTTCATTCTGGATTCCCCCAAAGGTTGTCCCCCCAGTGTATAGATTGCATTCATATTTGTGCCATTCAAATGCATTATTGTACAAAGAGCAATGCCGCGTACACACAGTCGTTTTTTGTGATGAAATAAAACTATGTTTTAAAAAACGTCATTTAACCACTTTAGCCCCGGACCATATTGCTGTCCAAAGACCAGAGCACTTTTTGCGATTCGGCACTGCGTCGCTTTAACTGACAATTGCGCGGTCGTGCGACGTGGCTCCCAAACAAAATTGGCGTCCTTTTTTTCCCACAAATAGAGCTTTCTTTTGGTGGTATTTGATCATCTCTGCGGTTTTTATTTTTTGCGCTATAAACAAAAACAGAGCGACTATTTTGAAAAAAATGCAATATTTTTTACTTTTTTCTATAATAAATATCCCCCAAAAATATATAAAAAAAATATTTTTTCCTCAGTTTAGGCCGATACGTATTCTTCTACATATTTTTCGTAAAAAAAATCGCAATTAGCGTTTATTGATTGGTTTGCGCAATAGTTATAGCGTTTACAAAATAGGGGGTAGTTTTATGGCATTTTTATTATTATTTTTTTTTTACTAGTAATGGCGGCGATCAGCGTTTTTTTTCGGTACTGCGATATTATGGCGGACACTTCGGACACTTTTGACACATTTTTGGGACCATTGGCATTTTTTTAGCGATCAATGCTATAAAAATGCATTGGATTACTATAAAAATGCCATTGGCAGTGAAGGGGTTAACACTAGGGGGCGGGGAAGGGGTTAAGTGTGTTCCTATTTGTGTTATAACTGTATGGGGGGTGGACTTACTAGGGGGAATCACTGATCTTCTGTTCATACATTGTATGAACAGAAAATCAGCGTTTCCCCCGCTGACAGGAACGAGCGCTGTGTGTTTTCACACACAGCTCCCGTTCCCCGCTCTGTAACGAGCGATCGCGTGTGCCCGGCGGCGATCGTGCCCACCGGGCACACGCACGGGACTCGGGGGTGAGCGGTGGGCGTGCGCGCAGGCGGCGTGCACGCGCCCCCTAGTGGCCGCGAAAGGCGCGACGTAGAGCTACGGGCTCTCGCGCAGGAGTGCCGACCTGCCGCCGTATTACTACGGCGGCTGGTCGGCAAGTGGTTAAAATGATCGTGTGTGGGCAAAACGTTGTTTTATGTCTTCTGAAAAACGACCAAAAAAATAATTCGAACATGCTTCAATTTTTTATGACGTTTTTCAGAATGTAATTTTTTGTGTCATAAAAAATGATCGAGTGTGGGCAAATGACGTTTAAAGCAACATTTTTAAACCTGCGCATGCTCAGAAGCAAGTTATGAGACGGGAACGTGGTGTACATAACCGCGCTTTGCAAGAGCATTTTCAGAAAACGATGGTGTGTAGGCAACGTCGTTTTTTAAAAATAAGTTTGAAAAACGTTGTTTTGTTTCGTGAGATAAAACAACGTTTTTTTTTTACATCACAAAAAGTGATCGTGTGTACGTGGCATTACTGTGAGGGCTTACAGTGTTGTGGAACCACCACCACCACCAAGGCCCAATCTTTCTGCCCCTGTTTAACTGGGGTATGGGATTACTATTTTTTATATAATGTTTCATAGCAGGGCATGTTCCTGCGCCAAACAAGAGTATCTGTGAGGGGTTACAGTGTTGAGGCATCACCACCACTGCCCAAGGCCCAATTTTTCAGCCCTTGTTTAACAGGGGCAGGTAATTACAGTTTTTGATCTAATATTTCAAGGCAGAGCCTGTTCCTGCTCCAAAAAGAGTAACTGTGAGGGCTTACAGTGTTCTGGCGCCACCAAAACCAAAGGTCCAATTTTTCTGCCCCTGGTTAACAGGGGCATGTAATTACAATTTTTGATATAATATTTCAGAGCAGGGCCTGTTCCTACACCCAACAAGAGTAACTTTGAGGGCTTAGGCACCTTTCACACGGACGGATAGAATGGTGCTTTTAGCTGCGGATTTTCTAGTTTTCTACCGCAGCTAAAAGCCCCCAATGCTTTGCTATGGCCCCATTCACACACAACGTTTAGCTGCGATTTCTTTGCATGCGATTTGGTGCGAATAGAAAAAATATAATTGAATGCGTCTAGGTGCGATTTAGCGCAGCTATATGCACTTAACCGCAGGTAATCGCAGTCTTTTGTGTTAACTGCGGATAGCAGCGTGAGAAAAAAAAGAACAACAGGAAGCACATCATAATAAAAAATAATAAAAAGAGTTGCTATGGAAATGACTACCGCAGCTAAATGCGGCTGCATGTAACTGCACGTAATCGCAGTGTACAAATGCAGCTAATCGCAGTGCCCAGAGCCTTGAATTTCACTGAAAAAGTACACTTTTAATTGCAGCAAAACTGTCGTCCGTCTGAAAGGGGCTTTACAGTGTTCTGGTACATTTTTCCTATAGAAATTTCATTTTGTTGTGGTGCTGTTATAAACATGGGAAATATGCGCTACTTTACATGCATACTAAGGACACCCCCCAGTCATGATATTTAAAGGAATATCTAATTTGTATTGTTTAACTTTAAGCATTATTAAAATCACTGCTCCCGAAAAACGTCAGTTTTTAAAACTTTTTTTGCATCGATACATGTGCCCTGGGGCAGGACCCAGTCCCCTAACACTTTTTATGGCTATAACTTGCATATAAGCATTTAAAATCAGCACTATTGATTTTTCACGTTCGTGTTCCATAGTCTTTAACGGTGTTCACACACATTTTTTGCCTGTTCGTAAATTCTGCTGTAAACCGAACTGGGGAAGGGTTGGTATTTAGCTCATCCCTATGCAGCACTTATCATGTCATTGGAGAATGGGAGCAGAAAGAGTAAAGAAACCTGGAAGGCAGGCACATAACCTGGAATTATTAGCTGTTGCATCCTACTAATAATGTCCAGTCAAGCTTCCACAGTAGGGTGGATGACAGATCTGGTGTTCTATGAACCCAAACACAGGAATGTGGAAGCATGGCAGAATTTTGACATGTGGGAAAAAGACATTGCCTCCATTTTCTATGGTGCCCCAGGAAATGGCCTATGTGACTTCACTGTGTGAAGAAATCTGTCTCTGGAAAGCTGTCTCTGGAAACTGAAAGCATTAAAATCATACTAGAATCAGCACAGAGAGGCAGCAAAACTTCTCAGAGCCTTTGAAATTTTCTCTCGGCACTGATTTTCTTTAAATTAAAGATAATAAAGTTCTAAAGCCCAATGTCATATTACAGATAATAAAAGACAACTGCACTTTTAATGATATTCCTCATTTGAATGCCCCAACCAACCCCTCAATTAAAGCTACTGAGATTTGACCTGTGTTGCCCAGCCTGGGTCTACAAAGTCATTGCAGAAAGAATTCATGGGCACATAAACCTGCACATGTGTCTCACTTACTAATCTCATGCTGGGTGACTGGGGGCTGCATGCAATACATACCATTACAGTTGTATTTTAAAGAAGAAAGAGGCATATTAAATATTTCTAATAAGATACATATTCATTTTTTTTTCACTTTATCAGAATAAACTAGGAATTTAAAGAAAACAATGGAGAGAGAGGAGTGCACGATTAAGCAACCTGGCCTTAATGTGAATTATTTACATATAGTTATTCCCTGGGTTCAGGTACTGTGTAGTACAAATGACCACTGCATTATTTGCAGTGTAACTCGTTTTGTTTTATTATTTAATTCCTTGCATTATTTAATGCAGCTAGCTTTTAATAAAGTGGCCTTTGTTCACTGACGATTTTTTATTTTTTTTGCTTGGTCTGATTTCCTGTACTATATAGCTGAAATAAATGTTGGCAAAAATATATAGATACTGATGTTATCGGCATTCTGTAAATAGAACAATAAATCAAGTGATATCTGGTCATCTGACTGGTAATTTTTAAAGCATACGACTCAGTTAGATGCATTTGAAGCAGCTGATCTGGACAAGAAATAAATAGTTTGTATACCATTATTATTCTGGTATTTTTGATTCATGCATGTGCAACAGCACTATTTATCGTATATAAACATTTAATGGTAAGAAAATAGAATACAAGGGCCCAGATTCATAGAGCAATTACGCCTGTCTAACTGGTGTTAGACAGGAGTAATTTCAAATTTCGCGCGCCGTATCACTAGTTTGAATCCTCAAACCATGATACGGCGGGTTCGGGCTTCGATCCGAGAGGCTTACATCTTCGTAAGCCTTCGGATCTACGCTGCGATATTTTTGCGGACGCTGGGAGGAGTTTGCGTCGTTTTGATGCGTCGGGATATGCAAATGAGTTTTTACGGCGATCCACGAAGATACGAGCGGTCTTCGCAATCGCTTACGTCTATTTTTTTTTACGTACTGTTAGACCAGCTTTTTGCTAGTCTAACGGTGCGTAGCCCATGTTAAGTATGGCCGTCGTTCCCGCGTCAAATTTTATTTCTTTCTTTTTTTTTTACGTAGTCGTTCGGGAATAGAAATGTCGTAAACGATTCAAACAACGAATGACGTAACGACGTTTTCGCGCAATACGAAATTTGCGAACGGACTGCGCAGTTTGATCGCCGCGGGAAGCACCTATTTTAAATGCCACGCCCCCTACTCGCGTAGATGGATTGCGACGGGAGAAATACACTACGCTGCCGTCGTCTGGACAAAATCTACGGTGCGTAAAAAAACGGCGGCGTAGTGTATTTCTGATACGCTACGATAATCTAATTCTCTCTGAATCTTGGCCAAGGTTTCTGCTTGTCGGGGCTCTGCTTGGCCAGCTAACAAAAGCTTTACCAGACAGAGGGTAAAGAAAAGTCTCCAACAGGACGACAAACAGCAACACAAACATTATAGGAGTTCTATGATTCTCCTACTTTACTAAAGGAACCAATTTTTTTTCTGTCTGTGTTACTTTTTGGAGTTCTACCCTCACACTCAAGTTTTGAGTTGTACATACACTCAGGCCGTGTACACACGGCAGAGAACCTCGACAGGCAGAACACATCGTTCCGCCCGTCGAGGTTCCCTGCCGGCCGTCGAAATCGGCGACCCGCCCATCGGGAATGGCAACCAGCCATTCTTCCAGGCGGGCCGTCGAGCAAATAGAAAGCGTGCTCTCTATTTCTGCTCGACGGGCTTCGCGACGGGAAGCTCGCCGAGAGCGTACACACGGCCGAGGTCCTCGCTGGAATGCAGCTTCCAGCGAGGCTCTCGCTGGTTTCCAGCGAGAACCTCGGTCGTGTGTACACGGCCTCACATTTCAAAAATATAACGCTTACTGAGAATGTGCTTAGAGTATCCTTATCCTAAGAGCTATTCTATGTAAAATGTTAGTTGTCTGTCTGTTATTATGAGCCTATGCTTCATTGATTTAAAGTTCTACAACAAGTATGCATATCAGGAAAGTCAGAAGACTGTATTTGCATGTTTTTTTTCTGGGTTAGTGACACAAAGTTCTGAAACAAAATGGTTGTCCAGGCAACTAGCATGTCATGGCTGTATCATGTGATTAACTGTGGCCCATCCCAGATAATCACAATATTAAATACTGAAGTATACAGAGTTTTCATTCAGAAAAAATGGTAACACTGCATTGCTATGGTCACAGTATGTAAAAAAAGTCAGTCAGTGTCACTGATCACTGCCACACCAGTTATATGGTGACAATATGTAAAAAAAAATCAAATGTGTTCATTTTCCAAACAGTTGTGACAAAAATTACAACTTCAAAAAACTCACCATGCCTCTTACCAAATACCTTGGACTGTCTACTTTCCAAAAAAGGGGCCATTTGGGGGATATTTTTACTGTCCAAAGGGCCTGGTAATGGACTAAGGGGAAACCCATGCTGTTTCTTTTCAATTACTTTTATCTGTATTGCCGGGACCCGACAATCCATTATAACCGGGAATAATTTCAAATTACTTTTTTTCCTTTAGAAATGTGTGCAGGGACTTTTCTAAGCATGGGAAACATGCACTACTTTACAGGCAAACTATAGACACCCCCCAGGTACGAAATTTTAAGGAATATTTCACTTTTATTGTTTCACTTAAGATTTTATTAAAATCACTGCACCTGAAGAAATGGCAGATTTTAAAACCTTTGTTTTTGCATTGATACATATCCCCTGGGGCAGGATCCGCATCCCCCAAACACTTTTTATGTCAATAACTTGCATACTAGCCTTTAACCACTTAATACCCACCCGCCGTCAAATGAGCTCTCCTCAGGTAGAGAGGAGACCGATCTGTGTCCCTTGTACTTAGGGACACAATCGGTCACCTCCCCAGTCACCCCCTCCCCCTACAGTTAGAACACTGACTAGGACACACATTTAACCCCTTCCCTGCCCCCTAGTGGTTAACCCCTTCCCTGCCAGTCACATTTATACAGTAATCAATGCATATTTATAGCATTGTTCACTGTATAAATGTGAATGGTCCCAAAAGAGTGTCAAAAGTGTCCGATGTGTCCGCTATAATGTCGCAATCCTGAAAAAAACGTAGATCGCCGCCATTCCTAGTAAAGAAAAATCATAATTAGTTCCCCTATTTTGTAGGCAATATAACTTTTTCACAAACCAGTCACTATACGGTTATTGCGATTTTTTTTATTTTTTTTATTTTTTACCAAAAATATGTAGAAGAATACGTATCGGCCTAAACTGAGATAACAAAATTTATTTTATTTTTTAAAATGGGATATTTATTATGTGCTTTTTTCACATATTATTTACAACTTTCTTTGTTGTGTTGGCTGCCTATTCTTTATAATAGGGTTTGCGCAATATTTATACACACACATTTTTTAGGATATTTATTATAGCAAAAAGCAAAAAATATTGGGCCAGATTCAGGTACACGTAAATTTGTGCAGCGTAATCGAAATACTCTACGCTGCCGTATTTTACCAGGCTCTACATCGAATTCTGGTAGATTTTTGCCCGTACGATACGGCGGCGTAGTCTATTTCTCGCCGCGTAATCGAAATACGTGATTAGGGGGCGTGAAGCATTTAAATTAGGCGCGTCCCCGCGGCGATCGAACTGCGCATGCTCTGTTTAGAAATTTCCCGCCGTGCATTGCGCAAAATCAAGATGCCGTAAGAGATTGCGATTGAAGATCGTAATTTCGGGGATTGCCGGCAAAAGCTCATTAGCATACCCCGACTCGGAAAACGACGGGAAGTCCACCCAGTGGCCGCAATTTTATTGCAGCGTAGCTCCGAAGGTGTACGAACACGTAATCCAGTCGAATTGAAGCCCGCAGCCGTCTTTTCATGGTTTGAGGTTTCAGACTACCTAAAAAACGCGAGTAATTCGAAAGTACTCCAGTCTAACACCAGTTAGACAGGAGTTACGGGTCTCTGAATCTGGCCCATTGTGTCTTTTTTCAAAATTGTCGCTCTTTTTTTGTTTATAGCGCACAAAATAAAAACCGCACGGGCAAACAAATACCACCAAAATAAAGCTCTATTTGTGGGGGAAAAAAAGGACGTCAATTTTGTTTGGGAGCCACATCGCACGACCGCGCAATTGTCAGTTAAAGCGACGCAGTGCCGGAAGCTAAAATTTTGTCTGGGCAGGAAGGGGGTGTAGGTGCACAGTAGGTAAGTGGCTAAAATTAGCACTTTTGATTTTTAATGTTCGTGTCCCGTAGACTTTAGAGGTGTTCGGACAAATGTTTTTCCTGTTCGCATGTTCTGCTGTGAACCGAACCGGGGGGTGTTCGGCTGATCTCTAGATGCCACCTACCAATCCCCTGTAATCATTATTATCCTCCTCATCACCCCTGTACCCGGCATCTCACCATCCTGTCATCATACTTGTTATTAACCCCCTGTGGCCCACTGCCAGCTTCCTACTACCCCACACCCTGTCATCTTCACCCCCTGCACACCTCTACCAGCTTCCTACCACCCCACCCCCTGTCATCTTCATCCCCCTGTTACCATCTGCCAGTTTTCTACCACCCAACCCCCTATCATCATAACCCCCCCTCTTAATCACAATCCTCCTGACCCTGGTATCCTATCACCCTCACTGCATGTCATCTTCACCCCCCCTGTACCCCAACTCTAACAGTACCCCCATTATCATCATCCTTCACCCCCTGTCCCCCACTGCCAGCTTCCTACCACCCCACCCCTGTCATCTTCATCCCCCTGCACCACTCTACCAGCTTCCTAACACCCCCCTGTCATATTCATCCTCCTGTATCCCTCTGCCAGCTTTATACCACCCAGCCCCCTGTCACTATCATCCTCCCTCCTGATCACTATCCCCCTGTCCCTGGTATCCTACCTCCCCACCACCACGTCATCTTCATCCCCCCTGTATTCCACCTCTGACATCCTATCACCCCACCCCCATGTCATCTTCACCCCCTGTACCCCAACTCTAACTCTACCCATTATCATCATCCTTATCTTCATCCCCCTGTACCCCACTGCCAGCTTCCTATCACCCCACCCCTTGTCATCTTCATCCCCCTGCACCCCTCTGCCAACTTCCTACTACCCCTCTTCCAGTTTACAACCATTCAACCCCCTGTCATGATAACCCCCTCCTCATCACAATCCCCCTGACCCTGGTATCCTATCACCCCATGTCATCTTTAACCCCCCTGTACAACACCTCTAGCCCTACCTCCATTATCATCATACTTATCATCATCCTTCCGTACCTCCCTGCCAGATTCCTACCACCCCACCTCCTGTCATCACCATCCCCCTGTACTCCATTGCTAGCTTCCTAGCATCCTCTCCCCCTCCTCATCACAATCCCCCTGTTCCTGGTATCCTAACACCCTGCCCCCATGTCATCTTCATCCCCCCTGTACTCTACCTTGTACATTCCATCACCCCATCCCCTGCCATCTTAACCTCCCCAGTACCTCTCTACTAGCTTCCTTCCACCCCACCCCCCTGTACCCCTCTGCCAGCTTCCTACTAACCCACCTACTATAATCATGATCATCCCCATACCCCACCTCTGACATCTTACCATCCTGCCCCCTGTCAACAACATCCCTATCATCTCCCTGTACCCCACCTCTAGCACCCAACCATCCTATCCCCATCATCATCATTCTTATCTTCACCCACCCACTGTCAGCTTCCTACCACCCTATCCACTGTCATCAAAATCCCCATCTGCTGACATCTTACCACCCCACCCCCTGTCATCATCATCCCCCTGTACCCCACCTCTGTTATCCTACTACCCTGTCTCCCGTAATCATCCAAATCCATTCTGTACCCCAACTCTGGAATTCCATTACCCTACTTCCTATCATTATAGGGGAGATATGATCTCACCCCAATGCTGCTACTATGCATCCTGTCATCCAACCAACTGTACCACAACAGTTGCATCACACACCACAATACTGCTCTGCCACCCTGTGTGTCAGGAGTACTTACCGAGGCCGAGATGCTAAGAGGGGCTCCCCTTGCAGCAGAGCACACTCGTCCCTGGAGGTGATATAGTAGGTGGAGGGCACAGAGAGTCACGGTTCGCCAGCAGGTTTAGGTGACTTGAGTGGTGACCGCTGGAAAGAAACTGGAGCACCGTGTTGTGGTCAGCTGGGCACCAATCCGGTGTGAGAGGTCAGGCTGGGACTCAAACATGAGAAGGCAAGCGAGGTAGTCCTTTAAGCAGTCCGAGGGTCAAACACAGGAAGCAGGCAGAGTAGAGAAGTCCTTAGGCAAGCCGGGGGTCAAACACAAGAAGCAGGCAGAGTAGGTCAAGAACAATTCAGGTCACAACAGGTAATCAAATGGAAAGTATAGTAAACCCTGCACTGCCAATAAGGAATGCAGCTGCTAACATAGCTGTTTTTGAATAAAAGCAAAAGCAAAGTGGAAAAATAAGTGTAGCGCTTAAACAATGTATATCATAACAATAAACACTGGATATATGGTATGATAATTGAATATAACATATAGTTGTGAAAAATTAAATGTGCAACAACTGGAAATTAAATAATATATGCAAAATAAAGTCCATATAAATTGAAATTCCACCAGGTGAATAAGTGAAAGAGTGTAAAAACATAATGCTGACTTCTTCCGTGTATGGTAATAACCCACCACCAGTAGAAATGAAGGCTTACCGGAGCAAATAGACTTTGGGGGACATATGCCACCAAAAGTCAAAACAAGCTTGTAAGATATGGTTCCCAACCATGAATGGAAGGATCATAATGATATACACATCCTGATCTCTGATGGATGGCGGTTCAAAAAGCAACAAGGCATGCGATAAAAGATGGAATCCCGAAACGTGTCTCTCAAATGGTGTCAATAATGTAAAGAGATAGGAGAGAAGAGTGGCCACATAGCGTAATCTTGTTTAAACCAATAAAAAAGATTTATTTTACAGCTGTTACACTTACATGTAGGCTAAAGTATCACATATTTTTTGTATATACAATTGAGGCAGCAGTAGAGTCGACCTGGAGTCGACACTTCTGCTCACTCATTGCTTTAGCTGTCCTATAAACCTTTTAAACTGTAAGAGATTTCTTCCAGAGTCGGCTGCAGCCATCACCTTATTTAATTTCCAGTCGTTGCACATTTAATTTTTCACAACTATATGTTATATTCAATTATCGCACTATATATCCAGTGTTTATTGTTATGATGTTCCGAACTATTCACCGGCGAATAGTTCCCAGCGAACATAGCTTGTTCGCCGCGGCGGGCAAACATATGCGATTAATATATTTTGAGGGATCCACAAGCGCCATGTGTTATCCACAGCTGTAGCTTTAGCTCTAGTGTTTGGTGGCTTCTGCAGCAATGAGGTGTTACCATTTTAGTAAGATGAGAGTTTGCTTGTCATTACCATAATAAGATCACCATCTCTTGTATCATGTCTGCAGTCTCTGACCATCTCATGTATCATGGGAAGGGGTTAACATCAGGGGCGATCAATGGGTTAAATGTGTTCCATGGGAGTGCTTGCTAACTATGTGGGGTTGCTTTGACTGTGGGAAAGACAGAGATCTGTGTTCCTGCTTAGAAGAAACCCAGGACCTCCATCTTCCCCTCTCACAGAACGCCAATCTGCCTTGTTTTCAGGAACGATTGCTGGGTGCCAGCAAACATCAGGTCCACTGGAGCATTACTGTATGGAGTATTACAGCAGATGCATTATGCAGGGCATTTTTCCTATTCATGGAAAAGAACCAACAGAATTTGCAGTGAGATATTTTTGAAAAAGGAGAGCAGACTGCTGCAAAACAGAGATGACATTCTCCATTCATTCACTATATATATATATATATATATATTGTGACAGAAAGTCACAGACAGGAGATACATTTCTGCCTTGTTTAGACAATTCACAAATTACTATCAGGTGTTGGTTGCGAGAGGTAGCCAGAAAGGTTTAAGGACCTTGCATAGCTTCAGCTGTTCAGTATGAGGCAATTAAGGCTAGACATGTGCATTTTGCTTCGTTAAGAATTCAAATTCGGACACATTTTTCATTATTCGGAAATTCGTATGCATCCGAATTTCTGAATTACAAAATTAATGAATTTAACCACTTGTCCTCTGCCCACCGTCAAATGACGGCGGGCGGACGACTCCATTATCCTGACATCACGTCATATGACGTGATGTCCCTTTAAAGCCGCGGGCGCGCGCGCGCGCGCACCCGCCGCTCTGCGGGGAACCCGTGCGAGTGCCCGGCGGCAACGATCGCCACCGGGCACACGCGATTGCTCAGTAACTGAGCGGGGACGTGGAGCTCTGTATGTAAACACAGAGCTCCACGTCCTGTCAGGGAGAGAGGAGATCGATTGTGTCCCTTGTACATAGGGACACAATCGGTCACCTCCCCCAGTGACCCCCCCCTCCCCCCACAGTTAGAACACTCATAGGACACACATTTAACCCCTTCCCCGCCCCCTAGTGGTTAACCCCTTCACTGCCAGTCACATTTATACAGTAATCAATGCATATTTATAGCATTGTTCACTGTATAAATATAAATGGTCCCAAAAATGTCAGAAAATTGTCCGAAATGTCCGCCATAACGTCGCAGTCCCAATAAAAAAATCGCAGATCGCCGCCATTAATAGTAAAAAAAAAAAATGCCATAAACTATCCCCTATTTTGTAAACACTATAAATTTTGCGCAAACCAATCGATAAACGCTTATTGCATTTTTTTTTTACCAAAAATATATAGAAGAATACGTATCGGCCTAAACTGAGGAAAAAAATATTTTTTTTATATATTTTTGGGGTTATTTATTACAGCAAAAAATAAAAAATATTGCATTTTTTTAAAAATTTACACTCTATTTTTGTTTATAGCGCAAAAAATAAAAACCGCAGAGGTGATCAAATACCACCAAAAGAAAGCTCTATTTGTGGGAAAAAAAGGACGCCAATTTTGTTTGGGAGCCACGTCGCACGACCGCGCAATTGTCAGTTAAATCGACGCAGTGCCGGAAGCTTAAATTTTGTCTGGGCAGGAAGGGGGTGTAGGTGCACAGTAGGCAAGTGGTTAAACAAAATTTGAATCGAATTTGAAAAAATAGAAATCGATTTTCTAAAAACTACAATAAAATAGAATATAAAACAATAAAGCAATAGAATAAAAAAGAATAGAATAGAAGTTAATAGAATGTAATAAAATAGAACATAACAGTCTTCCGAAATTCGATTAGTATACATTTGAATTCTAGAATAGATTGGAAAATAATTAGAATTTATGGAAACTAAAATATAAAAGAATAGAAAAACAATAGAATGTTATTCTATTCTCTTGTTTTTTTTTTCTATTCCATTCTAATCTTTTCTATTTGAATTTGAATTCATTTTATACGAAATTCGAATTTCTTATTGAATGAAATCGAATTATAATAGAAAAGATTCTAAAAGATTTGTTTCATATTAGAATTTGAAAACATTTTGACCGAATTCCTAAAAAGTCGATCAAATTAAAAAAAATTAATTTGATTAGAAAAAATCTACTGCATTCAAAAACATTCTACCGCATTTGAAAAAAATCGACTAAATTAGAAAAAACTACCACATTCGATTTTTTTTTTTGCATATAACCATTTTCCAAAATTTGATTTTCATATAAAATGAAATCGAATTGGAATAGAAAAGAATAGAAAATAATAGAAAAGTTAATAAACTAGAAAAGCAATAGAACAGAATAGAATCAATTATAATATATATTATAGTTTATTCAATTCTCTTGTTTTTCTTTTCTATTCTAATCTTTTCTATTCGAATTTGAATTAATTTTATATGAAATTCGAATTTCTTAGGCCGTGTACACACGGAGGGACATGTCCGCTGAAACGGTCCGACGGACCGTTTCCAGCGGACATGTCTCCTCCGGATTTTGGTCCGATGGCGTGTACACACCATCGGATGAAAATCCCCGCCGGCAGACAGCGCGGTGACGTGGCAGTGACGTTGACGCCGCCACGTCACCGCACCAGGAAGTAAAAAGCTTCGAAGGATGCGACGCATGCGTGGAAGCTTTTTACTTCCTGGTGCGGTGACGTGGCGGCGTCAACGTCACTGCCACGTCACCGCGCTGTCTGCCGGCGGGGATTTTCATCCGATGGTGCGGGCAGATATGTCTGCTGGTTAGTGTACCTCGTGTACCTCGCCCCTGAGGAAGCCGAGATTTAGGCGAAATATATTGGGCATAATACCACCTTGGTTATGACCGTTTATTATAACACGTTCCATTTATTTATTCGGGATCTACAGCTGCCTGGTTAACTTGTTAGCCTGATCTATGTAACTTCAGTTAATTTTGTTGTGTAATATATTATGTTTTTTGATAATCTTTTTTAATAAATAAAAAGTTATTAATATTGTATTTTGTGAATAAGCACTGCTATAGTCCCTCATTGTCCATACCATACATCCACTATTTCTACATCTTACTTACAATACATCCACTATTATTCGGGATGAAGTGCATATCTTTCTTCAACGATAATTAGACCAAGTGGATCCCACCCCTCCTCTTTTGCAAACAAACATTGGTGTTTGAATACACCACAAGTGGATCCAGTTGGCCTAGCTTACATTGATATAGATATTAGAAATGTTTTCTGTCATTATTCGTTATTTTCGTTGATTCGTTAACCTACGAATAAAGGAACGGTTTAGCGCAAATAATAACGAATAACGATATTTCCAAAATTAACGAATATGGAAAACTACTAAGATACAAAACGACTAAATGTAAAAGAACCACACAACGAAAGAAAAAAGAGATGAAAACATAGAAATAACGAAAATACCGAACACCAAAAAAAAATCATAATTACAAAAAATAAACAAAAATGCAAACTTACTAATATATGCGAAGAACGAAAAGAAAACAACCGAAATGCGGAACAAACAATAAAAAACGAAAAGCAAAACTAACGAAAAATAAATTACGAATCTTCGGAAAACGGAAATGAAAACAACGAATATACGAAATAACGTAAATTCACTTTCGTTAGTACTGAAATATTTCTGGACATTGACCAATAGCCACTCAGCGCTGTCCCTTCCCCTGAAGAGGTTTGTTCCTTCCCCCAATGAGCTTCTTTCTTATTACCTAGTGGCTCCTTGACCTTGTGTCTTTATCTGTGTTAGACTGCAGTGCATTCCATCCAGAGTCCAAATAGGGTGTGTTTGGGTAGGTTGCACCGGTTTTGTGGATCTGTCAAGTCAATTGCAGTAAAGTACGATTTACAAAATTACGACGAGTAGTGTGTCGAATAAACGTAAAATGTATTTTAACAGAATTACGAATGCAATAAAATCTACAAAAGAACGTTATTACAATCAAATTAAATTAGACACGAAAATACGAATGATCATAAAGCACTGAAGATTTATTTCTTATGAAAATACGAACGCGACATGATGAAAAATATAATGTAAATACGAAAATCAAAACAACGAAAAATAAACCAACGTAAAAACGAATGAACGAATAAATTCACTGTAAAAATACCAACGAGGCAGAATACAAAATTTTACGAAAAAACTAATCTCTAATCAACGAAAAATAAACTAACATAAAAAGATGGAAACGGAAAAAAAGTGTTACGAAAATACTAAAGAGTACGAATACGATAACTAACGTCTTACGAAATTACGAATCACGATAAACGAACCGAAACGAAACAGAAAAATATATTTGATATATTGTATATTTTGCTGACCTTTTTTGATTGATCTATTCTATGAGGCTATAACGCAATTTACTAATTTATAAATAATATAAATAATATAATTTATAAAGCAATTTACTAATTTATGATTAGATAGGCCTGTATATTGTTTTTTCTCCTTCTATTTCTTTTGTTTTTTACTTTTGTTTTTGTTTCTGTTGTTTTGTGTCGGTGCCTCTTGGTCCATTTCACCCGTAGGTCCCCAGCATGCCAAACTTCTGTGGCTCAGCCTGGGAGGGATTTATGTTTAAAATACAATCTAGCCAAAATGCCGCTGACATCACGGCACCTGAACTTGATAGAGCATTCACTAGACTACAACAACTACTGGAAAAAAAGGTCAGGGTATTCTGGCATAAGCAATATTTCGTAAAATACTGTGACAATCAAATAGTTCCTTGGGGTTTGAGAGTACAAATCTTTCCCAACCTCAGGAAAGTTGAGGACTCACTGAAATCAAATAGGGAACACAACCTTCAAAGTTGCTCATTTGAGATGATGCATATTGTCTGTGATCAGTATGTGAAATCGTAGATAGTATAATGAAATCGTAGAGATATTCAAATCAATGCGTGATATAGGGAACTAATCCTTTCTGTCTCTAACCCACTTTTCATTAAGCAGGAAAAAGACTTAAAAGAGCATCTAGAACAGGGGTCTCAAAGTACCGGCCCGCGGGCCATTTACGGCCCGCGGACTGGTAATAAATGGCCCGCAGGCAGGGCGGCCCCCCTCCCGCGATTACCGCGATTCGCGGTAAATCCCTGCGATTCGCGATAAATCCCAGCGATTCGCGGTAAATCCCGGTAGGTGCAAGTGGTTATACCCTACCTCAATCATGCTTCTGCCCACGCAGCACCATCTACCATCATACATTTTGGTAATCCATCATTACCTACCGGTGAGCTTATTGTTGTTTGCCTTGCCTTCCTTGTAATTTCATCTAACTTAGGTGTCGGGCAATTTTCCCCTCCCCTTTAGGGGGAGGGAATGTTTTAAGGGTCAATTTCAGCTACTACCCCCTTTTCCCCTCTTGCCCCACTTTCTTTTGTTGTTACATACTTTCCCGAATGATGGTACACCTTTATTGAATATTAACTTACTTATAGGAGGCTATACTCAAATTTGTGCACACTCTACAATTCCCTGACATGGTCACCTCTACCAAATTCTGGAAATTAAATGCATCCCTTCTTGCGGACCCTGGAGACCTTGCGGTGCTCACAAACAAAATAAAATCTTTTTTTATCCGTAATGACACGCCAGATACGTCTTCCATGACACAATGGGAGGCTCACAAGTGTGTCATCAGAGACCAGTTGCTCTCGATTTCGGCCCGGAAAAAGAAGGAAAGACAAGCCCTGGTACTAGAGCTATCCACCAAAATACACACTTTAGAAGCTCAGCATAAACTTACATTAGCACTTAAAACTTCGCAAGAATTGGCAGAAACGCGAACACTATTACGGGAGGAGCTATTTAAAAAGGTGCGTCGGCATAATGTCTTATCCCAGAAACTTTTTTTTCGAACAAGGCAACAAACCAGGCAGGTTACTGGCCAGGGCCACCCAGCAGGGCAAATTGTCCTCTACGATTCATCACATTGTAGATGCTGTGGGCAGGACACACTCTAAAACTGAGGACATAGCACAACAGTTTTAGTGTTTCTACAGTTACATGTATAATCTTCGCCCAGGGGACATGAATCCTGCGGCGCTGGCGAAACGCCGGGAATTAATTAGGGACTTCCCAAGTAAGCACAGTCCAGCAGCTCTGTCGGCAGAAGATTCCCTGGCCTTGGAGGCCCCCCCGGTCCCAGAAGAATTTCTAGCGGCGCTTAAAGCCACAAAGCCTGGAAGGAGCCCAGGCCCGGATGGCTTTATGGCTGTATACTACAAAACCTTTGCTAATGTCCTAGCACCTAACTTTCTTAAAGCATTCAATTCTCTCTCTACTGACTCTTCTTACAGATCAGACAGACTACTCGAAGCGTATATTTCCGTTATTCCCAAAGAAGGAAAGGATCCTACCAATGTCGCCAATGTGGACGTCAAGCTCTTTGCCAAAATATTGTCAACTCGCCTGTCTCATCACGTACCAGCTTGGGTGGGTCTGGACCAGGTGGGGTTTGTCCATGGGAGGGAAGCCAGGGACAACACCATTAAGGCCCTGAACCTACACAACTGGCTAACTACTTCCCGACAAGAAGGTTTTTTTTTGGCAATGGACGCGGAGAAGGCGTTCGACAGGGTGGCCTGGGACTATACAGTGGAAGTCCTAAACAATGCTTTGGTTGGGGACCCGTATGCGGCCTTTCATTTTCTCGCTATATTCTAACCCAAAGGCCAAAGTAAAAGTTAATGGCCATCTGTGGGACGCCTTCTCCATCCACAATGGGACTAGACAGGGGTGCCCTCTTTCCCCTTTGCTTTATATACTTACGCTAGAACCCCTCCTCCGTTGCATCCGAGCCAACCCAGATGTGAAAGGCATAGAAATACAGGAACGTGAATTTAAGATTGCGGCATTTGTAGACGACGTACTACTGTGTCTTTCTTCGCCACTTATGTCACTGCCAAACCTCTTGCAAATCCTGGACCATTTCAAACTGCTGTCTAACTTTAAAAATTAATTACTCTAAATCATGTGCGTTAAATGTGTCTCTGTCTGTAACACTGGCCAAGCAATGCCAGCTTAACTTCCCTTTCCAATGGAAGACGGATGCCATACCCTATCTGGGCATCCAACTTCCTGTCGATTTATCGGAGCTTTACAACAGGAACTTCCAAACGGAATTGCAAAACATAGGTTGTGATCTCCAAAAATGGGATAAGACCACTATCTCCTGGTTTGGGCGTGGGTCCATCATCAAAATGACAATTCTCCCCAGGCTGCTTTATAAGATCCAAACGCTACCTATCCATCTGCCACCTTCCTTTTTTGAACTCTATAGGTCCATATGTAGATCCTTCCTTTGGTCCAATAAATCCCCTCGGATTAGCTGGAAGAAGCTGGTGCTTCTGAAGGCGTACGGAGGAATAGGCCTACCTGATCTGCAACTCTACTATCGGTCGGCACACTTAGCACGAATTGTGGACTGGAAGGTACATAGTCGATGTAAAACTGGGTGACTGTAGAATTCATGACGACAGACTCAGACTTACGCTACGCCCCTTGGCTTCCTAAATCACATGTATCTCCAGCTGCTCTAACTCACCCCCTAGTCAGCACCACCCTTCAGGAATTTGACAGGGCTTGCGCTGCTCAAGCAGTCTCAGCTGAATTTTTCCCAATCACTTTGGTGAGAAATAACCCAAACTTTCCCCCAGGTCTTTCAGGACCTTTTTTGCGATCCGAATGGTCGCAAGCTGAAATGTTGGCCAAGCATTTCTTCCAAAGAGGTCTCTTTCTGCGGCAAACTGAACTTGCTGAGCGCTCTGACACTGGCTCATTCCCTTTCTGGTCCTATCTCCAGCTTAAACATTTTCCAGATGACCCGTCCTATAAAAAGGATTTTACAAGGGCCCCTACAGTCCTAGAGACTCTTTGTTCTCGCTCAGCCTTACAAAACCATGTCATATCCATCCTTTACACCTCTCTATTTGGAAAGTCCTCCACACTTTTAAACTCTGAACGCTCCTATTGGAACTCAGCTTTGGGCTCAGAGATAGACGGGGAGAGTTGGGACCGTATACACTTGTACATTCACAAGGGATCCCTGAACGTCGCCATTCAGGAAAATGGGTACAAATTGAAAACCCGCTGGTATAAAACCCCAGATTTGCTCCATAAGTTCTCCCCGTCGGTTTCTGACCAATGCTGGCATTGTGGCAAGGAGCGAGGCACATTCCTCCATATTTGGTGGGAGTGCCTGGTGCTCCAACCCTTTTGGCGTAAAGTACACGACCTGACAACAACGGTGTCTCTATTCCCACTAGAATTTTGCCCAGCACAATATCTTCTACATTTCTCTGAAGGCCCCGAAAAAGGGTACTTTAAGTCGGTGGCAATGCACATGATTAATACTGCTAGGATGTGCATACCAGTACATTGGCGATCCTCATCCCCACCCTCCATGGCTGAATGGGCAACTCGAATAAACCGTGTTGCTGAGATGGAGGAACTGATCTACACGGCCTCAGACAATATCTCTAAATTCACTGCTATATGGGAATTGTGGACAACCTTTAAAAGTTCTCAATCATACAAAGATCTCTTCAACAAGGCAGATTAGTGTCGTACTGTGGCATTGGTGCCCTTGGTCTAGGATGCAGACTCGCACTGCTGGCCTGATGCAACGCTGCACTCTGATCATTGGATGCTGGAGAGGGTAGTCGGTGACTTTTGTACCCCCTCTCCTCATTAAGCCTCATCTGCCCCCCCCTTTTTTTTCTTTTTTCTCTTTATTCTTCTCATCTGTCCCTCTCTCCTTCTTCTCTTCTGTTTTTCCTCTCTCTATGTTTCATGTCTCAACTCCTCCAAAATAGGCACACCCAAACGATTTGTTTCACTCAGGAAGCTGTTTATTGCGTAAACTTGCTTAAACATATTACATCTATGTTTTGCTGGAATCTGCTTGTACCACTTTCTTGTTTGGGCTCATGGAGCCATCTCATTTTGTGTTGTATGTGAATCTTTTTCAATAAAAATCTTTATGGTTAAAAAAGAAAATGTATGTGCGGCAGCGGCACAGGAGGAGGCTGATGTACCAATAGGGATATGGAAGCTCAAGCTGTCAAACAGTATCTAAGCACCTCTTTAGCTGAGCACAATTCACTCCAAAGGTTGCAATTAGGATTTACTACAGTGGAATTTTAGCTGACAACAAGTTAATTTGAACAAAATGCTGTGGCCACATCTCTGCCCATTTTCGCAGTTACCTCAAACCTCAATTTGAAAGTTAACTCTCCATATACCATTTTAAGAAATGTATTCAGCTTTGCACTGCAGGTGCACTGTGGTGCGGGGTGGATTGGCCTTTTGTAAATAACCCCCAGTGTGTCGGCGTGTGCTGTCTCCCATCATGGGGTGTCGATGGGTGTGTTTGGGGGGTGCAGCCCCGTCCTCTCACCTACTTTAGTTTTCAGGACGGGGTTACGCCCCTGGGGTGCGTACATTGGTGTTTTGTGGTGGGAGATGGCACATGTTGACACACTGTGTTTTGGGGCTTTAGAAACTAACCTGTTTGTACCTACACAGATTTTAGGCAGAGGATCATAAGGGACATTTAACAGTTATGCCTCTTCAAATTTTGCCTTTTAGGAGGGATGAGATCACACCATCTGAGGAAGGCAACATCTACACAGTCTTGGGATACTAATGTCTCATATGGCCCTCACTTTAACAAAGTCAAACTTTGTAAGTTCCTGAGTTGGGGACGTGTAACTTCTGGTTTCAAACATGCCTGTTTAGCCCCAAAAAATACCAAATAATGGCAAACATACATGTTATACACAAAGAAAGATGTTGGTTTGTTCTAAAACCTTAAGACACACATGTAAATGTGCTTGTTTAGTAAAAAAACATTTTACTACAAAAAAATAAATAAAAATGCTTGAGCTGGGGGTGATAGAAGAGTCAAATAGTGATTGGTCCAGTCCCATTGTCTTAGTGCCCAAACCAGATGGAAGTTGGCGGTTTTGTAATGACTTTCGCCACCTGAATAAAATCATTAAGTTTGACACCTATCCTATGCCCCGCATAGATGAACTGATTGATCGCCTAGGCACTGCCCGGTACATGACGACGTTAGACCTGACCAAGGGTTATTGGCAAATTCCTCTCTCGGATTCGGCCAGGGAAAGACAGCATTTGTAACTCCAGATGGATCTTTCCAATATCGGAGGATGCCTTTTGGGTTACAGAATGCTCCCGCCACATTTCAACCCACCATGGATAAGACCCTTCTGCCTCATCGAGCCTATGCTGCTCCATACCTCGATGACGTTGTCATCCACAGTGAGGATTGGGACTCACACTTACCAAAAGTTCAGGCTGTGTTGGATTCCATCTGGAAAGCCAGGTTTACAGCCAATCCAAAAAAATTTACCCTTGGGCTAGAAGAGGCGAAGTATCTGGAGTATACCATTGGAAGAGGTCTAATCAAGCCCCAAATAAACAAAGTTGAGGCTATTCAGGATTGGCCACGTCCCACCAACAAGAAACAGGTTTGTGGATTTTTGGGAATTGCGGGTTATTATCGCCGCTTTATCCCCCATTTTGCCTCACAGGCTGCTCCCCTGACCAATTTGACCAAAGGGAAGGAGTCTGTCATGACCAAATGGACTACCGAAGCAGAAACAGCTTGTCAGGCTTTAAAACAGGCCTTATGTAGTCAGCCAGTTTTAAATTCACCAGATTTTTCATGGGACTTTGTGGTTCAGACAGATGCGTCAAATGTGGGGTTAGGAGCTGTACTGTCCCAGATTATCAAGGGGGAGGAACACCCTGTTATGTACCTTAGCCGAAAGTTGAAGGCCCATGAGGAGAATTATGCCACCATTGAGAAAGATTGTTTGGCGGTGAAATGGGCTTTGGATTCTCTCCGGTACTAGACAGTTTGAACTAGTGACGGATCATGCCCCATTGAAGTGGATGGCACAGAACAAGGAGACCAATAGGAGAATAAATAGGTGGTTCCTGGCCCTTCAAGAATTTAGTTTTGTGGTAACGCATCGCCCCGGTGTTAAAATGGGGAATGCAGATGGGTTGTCCCGAATGCATGCGTGTCTGGCAACCTGTGTCCCAACCCTAGGGTTGAAACAAGAGGGGGGGTATGTGACAGGAAGTCAGGTAACTCTGTGGGTGTTGTCACAGACGGGAGATACATTTCTGCCTTGTTTACACAATTCACCAATTACTATTAGGCAATTGTCATTCACGGAAAAAACAAACAAAACAAAAATATACATATAAACAACAAAACAGCATAAATTGACGAGACTGGTCCGGACGTGGAAGATTCAATTATCAGTAGAATGCAGCATAATGTCAATTGGTGGTGAAAACAATTTTGGCATATGGATGGTTGGGTCAAAGGAAACCATGTTCCAAGTATTAGCCCATTCAATTCAACCAAATTGGTGCATTCATTTGATAGTTGAATCCAGGGTGTGGGATAAGGGAGGAGTGGGAGGGTAGAAAGACTACTAAAGTAATGAAGGTACTGTTATATGAGAATTCACTATATATAGCATATGCAATTGTTGAAGGCCTTATTTATGTGGCATGATTAAACATGCAATTGCTGTCCGTAATCAGATCTATGCATAAATAGTTAATTACTATTTAATGAAGGAATTCATGAACAGTCCCATAAGTCGGTTGGTACAATGGAGGATTTTATAGCTGTTTTTACAGTGGGTGACCAATGGTGATTTTTGATAGATGGTTTAATTATAGTCAGAATAAATCATACTATAGACATGCTGGTAGCTGCTATTGCTGTCTGTGCTGTATCCGATCAATTGCTGATAGACTTTCTGTCTAAGCTTCTGGTCATCCCAGTGGATACATATAAAAAGGATTTTTTACAGACCTTGATTAGCAGCCGTCATGATGTAGTCAGATCATCTGTAGGTCAATCCCAGAGAGAAAAGGAAAATAGAGTCCGCTCTCTGCTATGTTATTGTGCCTCTTGAAGCAAGGTTCTGAGCCGTTTGGAAGTGCTCATGGCATGACAAATCTTGCTGGGTAGTCTGTATAGGGAGATTATGTCTCCCTTACCCGCTCCACTGCGTTCACTGTGTACAGCTGTAAGCAGTGCTGAGCGGCGTCTCCGTTTCCAACACACAAGGATTCAACGTCCCACGTCACATGACCAGTGTCGATTGATGACGTCCACGCGTTTCGCCGTATCCAATGACGTAGCTTCTTCACAGACGTATCTTCCCATCAGTTGAGGAGCGTGTTTATACACGTAAGTCAGCTGGTGTTGATCATCAATCAAGAACAAGGGGAATGTAAGTTGTTATTGTGTACATCAGTTGCATATAGCAACTAACGGAAAGACAATCTGTCTTGGATGTTTTAATGGAATGTGATATATGGTTGGCCAAGCATCGGGAATTGACACACAAATATTGTCATTTTGGCCTGCTGTATATACATTGTAAGTCCAGATGTTATTCAATATTCAATTGCTGGGTGATAAAAGTTTCAATTAAGGTATAGTCGAGATTTAGGGAAAATACATGGGGAATTTACATTTAACAATAGACATGACACATATGATCTCAGGCAGGGGAGGACTGGCAGCCTTAGGCCTGGGGGGCAAGTCCAGTCAAGTGGCCCACTGAACCACAAATCAGCTCGCCATGTCCACATGGTTTTATAACGGATGATTGATGTTATGAAGCAAGACAATTATGATACAATGTAGTAATTAAAAAAGTGCAGATCGTGCCTGTTAATGCATCTTGATCAGTGCCCATCAGTGCAGCCTGATCATTGTCCATTAATGCAGTGCAAACACCTTCACCTTCTTCTTTATCACTGCCCCCTCAGTTGTTGTTCCCCTGTATCACCTTCAAATTTCTCACTTGTCAGCTTCATGTATTACTGTCCCCCCGACCCTCACTTGTTGGCTTTGTGTATTACTGTGACAATAATAAATTAGGCTGACAAGTGGGGGACAGCAGTGGCGGGTGGTGCTCAAAATTGCCACCACTGTGCCATCAAACGCAGCCACTGTACCCATCAATTGCTGACACTGTGCCCATCAATTGCTGCCAGTGTGCCCCATCAAATGCTGCCAGTGGTCCCCTTAATT
Source organism: Rana kukunoris (assembly GCA_029574335.1). Lineage (NCBI taxonomy): Eukaryota > Metazoa > Chordata > Amphibia > Anura > Ranidae > Rana > Rana kukunoris. Next base: position 456,817,341 of record CM056050.1, read on the forward strand.
TTCGCTACTGTGCCCCATCAGATGCTGCCAGTGTGACAATCAATTGTCGTTACTGTGCCCCATCAGATGCTGCCAGTGTGCCCATCAATTCCCGCTACTGTGCCAAATGCTGCCAGTGTTCCAATCAATTACCACTACTGTGCCCCATCAGATGCTGCCAATGTGCCTATCAATTGCCGCTACTGTGCCACATCAGATACTGCCACTGTGCCATCAAACGCAGCCACTGTACCCATCAATTACTGACACTGTGCCCATCAATTGCCACCAGTGTGCCCCATCAAATGCTGCAAGTGGTCCAGTCAATTGCTGCTACTGTGCCCCATCAGATACTGCCACTGTGCCACATCAGATGCTGCCAGTGTGCCCATCAATTGTCGCTACTGTGCCCCATTAGATGCTGCTACTGTGCCATCAAACGCAGCCACTGTACCCATCAATTGTCGCTACTGTGCCATCAAACGCAGCCACTGTACCCATCAATTGCTGACACTGTGCCCATCAATTGCTGCCGCTGTGCCCCATCAGAATGCCAGTGTGCCAATCAATTGCCGCTACTGTACCCATGATCAAATGCTGCCAGTGTGTGTGCCCATCAATTGCCGCTACTGTGCCCCATCAGAGTGCCAGTGTGCCAATCAATTGCCACTACTGTGCCCCATGATCAAATGCTGCCAGTGCCAGTGTGAGTGTGCCCATCAATTGCTGCGACTGACACTGTGCCCCATCAGAAGCTGCTATTTGTCACCTGATCATCACCAGTTCCATTTGCTTTGCTAACCTTTTAATCTGGACTGTCACTCTGGTCTGATGAGGCAGACTTCAACCAGCGCCGGTCTTCTGCTCTTCTTGGTTCCCTCCCTAATCCGGGCACAGGCAGGCAGTCGAGCGGGAGGAGGAGCCTGGAGGTCGGATGTCGTGCATACCCGGGCTGCAGCCTGAAATGCACTGTGGCCTGTGAGCGGGAGGTCGGGATGGACCGGGAACATCTGAGCCGAGCCAGTGGATCTTAGGGGCCACATGACCTTCCTACAGGGCCGGCTTTAGGTGTTCAATCCTATGGCGCCCCCCCAGACCGCTACACACTAAACTACCCACAGACCACTACACAATACACACTGACCGCTACACAATAAACTACCCACAGACCACTACACAAACTGACCACAGACCGCTACACAATACACTACCTACAGACCACTACACAATACACTACCCACAGACCACTACACAAACTGCCCACAGACCGCTACACAATACACTACCTACAGACCAGCTACACAATACACTACCCACAGACCACTACACAAACTGTCCACAGACCGCTACACAATACACTACCTACAGAACGCTACACAATACACTACCCACAGACCACTACACAAAATGCCCACTGACCGCTACACAATACACTACCTACAGACCGCTACACAAACTGCCCACAGACTGCTACACAATACACTACCCACAGACCGCTACACAATACACTACCCACAGACCGCTACACAATACACTACCCACAGACCGCTACACAATACACTACCCACAGACTGCTACACACTAAACTACCCACAGACCACTACACAATACACACAGACCGCTACACAATAAACTGCCCACAGACCGCTACACAATACACTACCTACAGACCGCTACACAATACACTACCCACAGACCACTACACAAAATGCCCACTGACCGCTACACAATACACTACCCACAGACCGCTACACAATACACTACCCACAGACCGCTACACAATACACTACCCACAGACCGCTACACAATACACTACCCACAGACCGCTACACAATACACTACCCACAGACCGCTACACAATACACTACCTACAGACCGCTACACAATACACTGCCCACTGACCGCTACACAATACACTACCCACTGACCGCTACACAATACACTACCCACAGGCGGCTACACAATACACTACCCGCAGACCGCTACACAATACACTACCCACAGACCACTACACAAAATGCCCACTGACCGCTACACAATACACTACCTACAGACCGCTACACAAACTGCCCACAGACCGCTACACAATACACTACCCACAGACCGCTACACAATACACTACCCACAGACCGCTACACAATACACTACCCACAGACCGCTACACAATACACACTGACCGCTACACAATACACTACCCACAGACCGCTACACAATACACACTGACCGCTACACAATACACTACCCACGGACCACTACACAAACTGCCCACAGACCGCTACACAATACACTACCTACAGACCGCTACACAATACACTACCCACAGACCACTACACAAAATGCCCACTGACCGCTACACAATACACTACCCACTGACCGCTACACAATACACTACCCACAGACCGCTACACAATACACTACCCACAGACCGCTACACAATACACTACCCATAGACCGCTACACAATACACTACCCACAGACTGCTACACAATACACACAGACCGCTACACAATACACTACCCACAGACCGCTACACAATACACTACCCACAGACCACCACACAATACACTACCCACAGACCGCTACACAATGCACACTGACCACTACACAATACACCACCCACAGACCGCTACACAATACACACTGACCGCTACACAATACACACTGACCGCTACACAATAAACTACCCACTGACCGCTACACAATACACACTGACACTACAGCATTGGCGCCTTTTACTATAGAGGCATTGGTGGACTACAAGGCCCAGCATTTTACTATAGGGGGCTCTGGTGGACTACAAGGCCCAACATTTTACTATAGGGGGCTCTGGTGGACTACAAGGCCCAGCATTTTACTATAGGGGGCTCTGGTGGACTACAAGGCCCAGCATTGTACTATAGGGGGCTCTGGTGGACTACAAGGCCCAGCATTATACTATAGAAGGCATTGGTGGACTACAACGACCAGCATTTTAGTCCCACCAGAGCCCCCTATAGTAAAATGCTGGGCCTTGTAGTCCACCAGAGCCCCCTATAGTAAAATTCTGGGCCTTGTAGTCCACCAGAGCCCCTCATAGTAAAATGATGGGCCTTGTAGTCCACCAATGCCTCCTATAGTAAAAGGCCCAGCATTTTACTATGGAGGCATCACACGTTACACACTGACTTTCTGGTGACATAGAGGAGGGGGGTAAGCTGACCTGACAGATGAGCCCTCAGCAGACACACATCGGGAGGCAGGACTCCAGGAGCAAGCAGGCACGATCAACGAATCCACAGTGCAGCCCCGCCCCCGCCTCCACACATGACCAGAACCAGCTCAGCATGGCCATTCACAGACCCCCATGCCTGCTTCCCAGAATGCCCCGCCCCGCACATCGCACATGGCCCGATTGGCCAATCACAGAGCACCCCTAAGGCCGGCCCTGGCTTCCTACAACTCCCACAATGCAGCGTGGCAGCAGCCAGCCAATCGGCGGCCGTTGCTGCCAAGTTTTAGCAAAACTGCCGAGTTTTAGCAAAAAATAAATAAAAAATAGCGATGCGGCCGTTTTAAAGATAATGTGAGCGGCCCGGGGGGCAATTTCCATTTTTCCACCTGGCCCAGTCCGCCCCTGATCTCAGGAAATGAGGGAAGGAATTGTGTTTTTGAATTATATGTCCAGCAGATCCTTTGTATCATTGGACATTGAGACTATATCAAATGTCATCAATAGGTGTGTATTTAACTATTAGGGGGAAAGAAAGGGGCCCTAGGAGGGAGAAGAAGAGGGAATGATGTTGTTTGTATTTATGGATTCAGGAAGACCTGCAAATTAAGTTTGGTGTTTAATCCGATAGGCACTAGGGATTTTAGGTCGTATACCCACCATTTCTCTTTCTGTAATAGAACGCGGTCAAAATCACAGCGTCGACTCGGCAGTTTAAGGGCATATATGCCCTTAACCGTCAGTCCTTTTGAATCTATATTGTGACATTTGGCAAAATGTTTAGCCAATGGCTTTTCAGGGTCTTTTTCTTTTTCATTTATTTCTCGTAGATGTTCGCCTATGCGGATCTTGAGGGACCGTTTTGTTTTGCCCACATACATTTTAGGACATGGGCATGTTATCATGTAAATTACGCGTGTGGTTGAGCAGTTGATCAGACTTCTGATGTTATAGGAACCTTGTCCCTGGGCGTCAGAAAATGTAGACGTCCGATCCACATATGGGCAGATCTGACATTTATTACATGGAAACATGCCCATGGCGCGTGGGTAATTACTTAGCCAGGTGGTGTTGGGTTCCTTCACAAACTCTGATCTAATCAGTATATCGCCTAGATTCTTTGCTCGGCATGCCACTAGTTTGGGTGAGGTACTCACAATTTTAGCTAAAGTTGGTGCATTGGTGAGGATACCCCAATGCTTTTCCAAAGTTGAGCGAACAAGATTCCACTGAGAGCCAAACGATGTGATAATTCGTATTGGCTCATTGGGTTTGGTAGATATATTTTCTACTGTTCTTTTTTTAGTCAGGAGATCTGTACGATCCCTGATTGCGGCTCTTTTTTCGCCTTTTTGATTTGGCGATGTGAGTAGCTTCGTTCCCGAAAACGTCTATACAGGTCTTCGCTTTCGCGCCTGTAGTCAGTGGGGTTTGAACAATTGCGTTTGATGCGTAGAAACTGGCCCACCGGAATGCCATTCTTAAGCCAATGGGGATGATGGCTGGTGGCAAGTAGTAGCGTATTCGCTGAGGTACTTTTACGGTAGGTACAGGTCTGAAGTTTGCCTTCTTTAATTTACTGTATGTCGTTTTGTTGTTTATATGTATATTTTTGTTTTTTTCGTGAATGACAATTGCCTAATTAATTGTTATGATTGCATTTATTGCATCTTTTAAACTAACATCCCCTCCTTTTGATACTATAATAAATTATTTTTGCATCATATTTGGGGTACTTGACTATTTCACTGATGCCAATAGTAACCAACTTTTTTCTTCGGTCTGATCTCAGACCGCTCCCCATCCCCCATCTCTTAATCTTACCTTTCTTTTTGATCTATTTATGGTATATATCGTTACGGCAACAAGACTATCATTTGATATATGGTCAATTATAGACGGTTTCACTCATACCCTCTATACATGTATGGTAAACTTGCACTTCCCCCTTTCCCCCATCCCTACTTTTTTCACCAATTACAATTAGGTGTCGGCTGCAGAAATAGCCAGAAAGGTTTAAGGGCATTGGAAAGCTTCAGCTGTTCAGAATGAGGCAATTAAGGCCTCTATACGTTATCCAGAGGATGACTACTGATTGCTCCATCCTGAGGCTTTTTGCGTTAAGGAGAGCAGTAAGCTGAGAAAGACTTCTGAAGAGGTGAGGTGGTGTTGATTTTTCTGTGTGATAAAAAAATCAAAAAGACTATTGTTTTTCTGCTGTATGATCAGCAGTGTCTGCCCAGAAGTAGGCTGTGCCAGACTCCATAGATAGGTTCCTGTGTGGTGAAGGTAGATGCCCCAAGTGGCCAGGGTTTATTTTATGTTTTGTTTTGTTTATGCTGTTTGGATGCTTGCACTTGTTTCCAGCAATATGGAAGAATAAACCATAATCTTTGTTTTCAACCGTCCTCGGCTGCCTCTCTGTATAGTTCAGTGTGTAGTGAACCCACCCAGGGGGTCACACACACCCGCTACCGAGCAAACCCCTTACACAGGTTACCAGTTTAGAGTTACAGAGGAGGTCTAGTGCGAAAAGTATTGCTCTCGCTCTAACGCACGTGTCAATACCTCACATGTGTGGTTTAAACGGTGTTTACATATGTGGGCGGGACTTACATGCGTGTTCGCTTCTGAGTGCGAGCTACTAGGGACAGGGGCGTTTTAATTATTATTATTTATTTTTGTTACGTAGTAATTCAATAAGACCTCCCCTTCAGGTTGGAAAGCATGAGTTCAGGGGGAAAAAACACAGATCTCATGCTTTCAGCCGCCATTGCAGCTTTGTTTATGTTTTTGCATTTCGGTTGAACTGAGCATGCCCAGGCACTTAGAATTTTTGATGTTGCTTTTTGTGGGTGAAAATCACATGGATGTCTCTGAGCATGCTCATAGAGCGTGGTTTTTGGGCTAGTAATTTAACCGGTTAAGGACCGCCGCATGTACATTTACGTCGGCAGAATGGCACATACAGGCACAAGGCGTACCTGTACGTCCTTGCCTAGACGTGGGTCGGGGGTCCGATCGGGACCCCCCCAGTACTTGCGGCGGTCCGGTTTGCTTTACGAGTGATCCGGGATGAGGGGGCGGCTGTTCGTTTTTGTCCGCTCCCTCCGTATCGCTCCCAGCCAATGCGCATCCTCCCCCGCCCTCTTTCTGTGTAAACACAAGAAGGGGGAAATGATGAAATCTCTCCTCTCATCGGTATTTTCAACCGCCGCTGAGGAGAGAAGACATCACAAGTGAGTCTGCACAACACTACACTGACACCAGGACATGTAGGCACATTAACCCCTTCTGATCACCCCCCGCCCCCTGTCACAGTGTCACCGAATGCAGTGATCATATATTTACTGATCACTGCATTTAGTGTCAGTGTGACAGTTACTGTGACAGGCAGTTAGTGTTAGGTCCAGGGTAGCCCCCGTACCCCCCAATAAAGTTTTAACCCCTTGATCACCGCCCTAGTTAACCCTTTCACCCCCTATTGCCATTTTTCTGATCGCTGTATTTTTTTTTATTTCGATTTTTTTTACTAAAGACATGTGGCTGAATACATTTTGGCCTAAATGTTTGACTAAATTTTGGTTTATTCGATTGTTCTTATAACAAAAAGTAAAAAATATTTTTTTTTTCAAAAATGTCGCTCTATTTTTGTATATATCGCAAAAAATAAAAATCGCAGAGGTGATCAAATACCATCAAAAGAAAGCTCTATTTGTGGGAAGAAAAGGACGCAAATTTTGTTTGGGAGCCACGTCGCACGACTGTGCAATTGTCTGTTAAAGCGACACAGTGCCGAATTGTAAAAACGCCTCTGGGCATTTAGCAGCATATTGGTCCGGCCCTTAAGTGGTTAAGGACATCCTTAACAAGTTCACCCAAACTAGAGACTTTGTCCATGTGTTTTCAATTGCTTCATTAGCACACATGTTATATAAAGCGTGTATAGAGCATTTGTCAGCTGCCCTGAGAGAGTCGTTGCTAAACAGATATGTGTTTTTGAGCAAGGTTTTTTTTTGGCAATGTATTTTTTTTTAATGATGTTCACTTTGATGTATTTGTCTCTGCTGCATTATTTTGCAAAATATTTCTCAAGCTGTTGTGACTAATGTTTCAATCCTGTCTGTGGGTCTATTCTGTTATTTCCAAAGCATAATCCATATGCTGTTTACTGTCTGAAATGAACCTATGTATATTTTTATTTGATACATTTATTTTTGTTTGTTTGTGTGTGTTTTTTGTTTTTTGTTTTTTGCTTTCCTTGTTTTGTTGACCAATAAAATTACTTTCAAATTTTGTAGTTTGTTTTTTGTTACTTTTTCATGCTACAGATTTTGACAGCTGCAGCTAAAATAGTTTTGGCCTAAACAATCAGGTGTGATTTGTCTCTGAGCTTCTTTCCCTGATGTGTATGCATAAAATGTTTGCTGCCATGTTTAATCACCAGGAAAGTAAAAAGACAGAGCGGTAAGTATTGTTTCCTTTTTACTGCAGTGGTCCTCAGCCTCAGTCTTCAAGTACCCCCGAGAGGACATTCTTGTGGATTTATCATATCAAGAATTGCTGTCCAGACTGTCTTTTAAAGCACATGTGCAAGATGAAGGAAAACCTGCAAACATGGCCTGTTGGGGTGGGGTGTATTTAGAGTTGCCACCTCATCCCTTTAAAACAGAACACATATTAATTACACAGGTTCTGTGGCTAATTAAGGTGGTAATTAAACTCATTTGGTGCTTTACCTGCATTAAATTAGCCTCAGAACCTGTGTAATTCATATGTGTTCTGTTTTAAAGTGATGAGGTGGCAACTCTAGGTGTATTGGTGGACAGGCTTGAAGTGCTGATTTACAGCACTGTGCTTAAATCTAGTGCAAGACAATCCTATTCTAATTGTGGGTGTTTGAGGGAAGCCAAGTGATTGTTAGAACCCCTGCTTGTGGTTTTTGGGTTGGGCTTTGTGTCCTTTTTCTTAAAATTGGCTTCACTTCCTGTCACACAGCTAAACAGGAAGTGAGGTTAAAACCCTACCAATTTTTTTTTCTTGGGGACACACAGGTCAATCTGAATAGTGTCCCCATTAAGCACATTGCACTGCTGTGTACACCCCAAATGATTAGTTAGCTTTGGGTTTAGTAGAGGCAAAGCCACTCTGCAATAGAAGATCTCTCCACCCCACGCTGATGAAGTCCCGCCCACTGGGACGTAACACGTACGAGGGGGAGGAGTCACGTGATGTCACCCGCGATCGCTGTCCCACACTCGTTTGCTGTCTGTTCTTCCGGATACCTGGAGATCCAGGACATGCTGCTTTTTACCATACACTCTGCCGCGAGTGTCAGCTATGTAAGTTTTATACCTTTATTTTATTAAAACAGTTTGTTACAGAGAGCACTAGTCTTTCCCCTTTTTATTTGCATAACCTTTCCCCATTCTGTGGAATCCGGGAACTGCTGAGCTGCCTGCTGTCTGGTATCCCTAATATGAGATCTGGATGCGTTTGTGTTTATGCTGTGTGACCTAGCCCTGGGTCGATTAGCTCAGATGAGAGGCCATCTATAATTATCTGGTGGAGGATCTGTCCTGTGGGTCACTGATCTTGGATTATTTTACACGTAGTCACAATTGTATTGGAGCATTATCAGATATTTCTACTCACCAGTGCACTTTATATGGACTCTTTTTGCTCATTTCACTTTTTTCTAATTTTAGATGTCACTTGATGTTTGTATTTATTGCACTGCACTTTCTGTTATTGAAGTTACTTTGGGACGTTTTATTTGAATTGATCCTTCAGTGCTGGCTTGCATCATTGTAATTTATTTAATTTGCTTATTGTTTATTATTTTTCCAGCGCTAAATTTCTTTCCTTTTTTAATAGAAGTGTAGTCGTTGAAAATCAGAAGGGAAGCACTGATGGTTTTAACATCCAATCCTGTAGAAGCAAAGTTTTTTTTTTTTTTCTTTGCTTGTCCACTTGTAGTGCAAAGTGGATTTGCCTTTAGTAAATGGACCCCAAATACCAAGATCCCTAATAATTTGGGGTGTACACAGCAAAATGCAATTTCTATATTGGGAAACTATTTAGATTGATCTGTGTGTCCCCCAAGAAAAGACATTAGTAAAGTTTTACCTTCACTTCCTGTTTGGCTATGTGACAGGAAGTGAATGAATTCGAAGTAGAAAGTGACAACATTTGTGAGGTGTCTTCACCCCATCAGGGGTGCAGGCACCCCCAAAAAAATGTAGAAAAAAAGGGGGGTTAGAGCTGTGCCATAGCACCCGGACTCGGTATAATCCAATAGTCCACAAATCAAATAAAATAAATAAACATTCCTCAGCAAAGAAAATTGTTGATTAAAAGTCTATGCGGTTATCCTCAAGATATCAAGATGTCACTTGATGTTTGTATTTATTGCGCTGCACTTTCTGTTATTGAAGTTACTTTGGGACGTTTTATTTGAATTGATCCTTCAGTGCTGGCTTGCATCATTGTAATTTATTTAATTTGCTTATTGTTTATTATTTTTCCAGCGCTAAATTTCTTTCCTTTTTTAATAGAAGTGTAGTCGCTGAAAATCAGAAGGGAAGCACTGATGGTTTTAACATCCAATCCTGTAGAAGCAAAGTTTTTTTTTTTTTCTTTGCTTCTACAGGATTTTTTGCTCATTTCACTTTTTTCTAATTTTAGATGTCACTTGATGTTTGTATTTATTGCGCTGCACTTTCTGTTATTGAAGTTACTTTGGGACGTTTTATTTGAATTGATCCTTCAGTGCTGGCTTGCATCATTGTAATTTATTTAATTTGCTTATTGTTTATTATTTTTCCAGCGCTAAATTTCTTTCCTTTTTATAATAGAAGTGTAGTCGCTGAAAATCAGAAGGGAAGCACTGATGGTTTTAACATCCAATCCTGTAGAAGCAAAGGCCCAGATTCACAGAGCGATTACGCCTGCGCAACAGGAGATGCGCGTGCGTAAGTCGAAATGTGCGCGTGCGTTTCGATGCACGGCATCCCCAGAACGAGATACGCCAAAAATCTACTTTTTTTGGTCCCACGTAATTTCGTTAGACTGGCGCATCCGTCCGCGCCAAAAGTGCGCTAGACAGACCATTGATTTGCTAGTCAAATATGCTAATGAGGGACTTACGGGGATCCACAAAAGAACGTTGGGGCAGCGCAGGCGACGCAGTGTGCGCAACAGCAAAATGTCCTGTCTAAAATTAGAGCATATAAAAGCTGGTCTAAAAAGAGAAAAAAAGTCTACTTGTTAGATAAAGCAACACTGTTAGTGAGGAGCTCAGCAGTCACACGTGTTGCACATCAATCTGTATGCCAACATGCCAGGGGCATCGTCGCACATAGCTATACTACTGACTTTAGAGGACACAAAGAAGGATGAGGGCACGGAGGATGGCACGGAGGATGGCACGGGAGAGGATATACCGCACCCGCATAGACCTGTTTGGCATGAGTGATTCTGAGGTGTCTCGCATCTTCAGATTCACCCCTCATGCCATCCTGGAATTAACCACAACCTTGCAGGAGGACATCACCAGCCCAACACAACGCTCACATGCAGTGCAGCCACTGGTCAAGGTCCTGGCAACACTCCATTTCCTTGCCAGTGGCTCTTTTCAGCGTACGAATGGAGTGGTGGCTGGGATGTCACAATCCTCCATGAGCAGATGTGTGCACCAGGTTGTCCCTGCAATCCTCAGACGCATGGCCAACCAAATCATCAAACCCACCACTGAGGACCTGCGGCTGAAGGCAATGACAGATTTCTACAGAATTGCCAGATTCCCACGCACCGTGGGGGCCATTGATTGCACACATGTGGCACTCCAGCTCCCCCATGAGACAGAGCACATGTACCGCAATCGGAAGCATTGGCATTCCATCAACGTACAGGTGATAGTCGATGCCCAAGGCCTCATATGGCACGTCCGTGCCAAACACCCAGGGTCCAGCCATGACAGCTACATATACAATCAATGCCACATCTGAATAGAATTCGATCAGAACGTGTATGGGGACACCTGGCTGGTTGGTGAGTGACATGGGAGTCAGGCATGACTATCCCCTCCCATGATGCACACATCACAAGGGGCACATGCATGACTAACATCCTCCTGTCTTTTCCCTTACAGGTGACTCTGCATATCCACTGGGACCCCATCTCATGACTCCTATCCGGAACCCCCCCAAACCCCAGAGAGAAAGATACAATCAAGCACATGCCCAAACCGATGCCTGGAAAAAGTCTGGGGTACCCTCTTGTATTCCCCAAACTTTGTGTGCCAGATCATCGGTGCATGTTGCATGCTGCACAACTTCGCAGAAAGAAAGGGCCTGCAGATTGACCCTACGTGATGACCTGACCCCTGAACCAGACAATCCCCCCCTAACCGAGGGTCCCCCCGTCTTCTGAGGAAGAGCAGCCAGAGACAGCTCACATTGGGCATCTTTTGCACGTAAACACACACATTAAATCATGGCACAATGAGAATGCATGCATGCACACCAA